>OZ025258.1:5252519-5711310 GCA_964019135.1 Arenicola marina | reverse complement strand
ACTGATGCCGTTAACGGGGTATCTGATAAGGATTGTAGACTGTCGAGTGCGATTGAAGCGTGTCTAATTGTGAAATAAATGATTATCCTATCGCCACAAAGTGCGCTCTTCACAACAAATAGCCAGGACATGGGACCCATCACGCCCGGGGCTGGGGAGGAGGGGGGGGGGGCAGGGGCGTGGTAAGGGCTGACTAAAAGAGGAGCGGAGGGGCGGAGGGGGGGTTGGCGGACAGGGGCGTGGTAAGGGCTGAATAAAGAGGAGCGGAGGGGCGGAGGGGGGGTTGGCGGACAGGGGCGTGGTAAGGGCTGACTAAAAGAGGAGCGGAGGGGCGGAGGGGGGGTTGGCGGACAGGGGCGTGGTAAGGGCTGACTAAAGGAGGAGCGGAGGGGCGGAGGGGGGTTGGCGGACAGGGGCGTGGTAAGGGCTGACTAAAAGAGGAGCGGAGGGGCGGAGGGGGTTTGGCGGACAGGGGCGTGGTAAGGGCTGACTAATAGAGGAGCGGAGGGGCGAGGGGGGGTTGGCGGACAGAGGCGTGGTAAGGGCTGACTAAAAGAGGAGCGGAGGGGCGGAGGGGGGTTGGCGGACAGGGGCGTGGTGAGGGCTGACTAAAAGAGGAGCGGAGGGGCGGAGGGGGGTTGGCGGACAGGGGCGTGGTAAGGGCTGACTAAAAGAGGAGGCGGAGGGGCGGAGGGGGGGTTGGCGGACAGGGGCGTGGTAAGGGCTGACTAAAAGAGGAGCGGAGGAGCGGGGGGGGGGTGGCGGACAGGGGCGTGGTAAGGGCTGACTAATAGAGGAGCGGAGGGGCGGAGGGGGGTTGGCGGACAGGGGCGTGGTAAGGGCTGACTAAAAGAGGAGCGGAGGAGCGGGGGGGGGGGTTGGCGGACAGGGGCGTGGTAAGGGCTGACTAATAGAGGAGCGGAGGGGCGGAGGGGGGGTTGGCGGACAGGGGCGTGGTAAGGGCTGACTAAAAGAGGAGCGGAGGAGCGGGGGGGGGGGGTTGGCGGACAGGGGCGTGGTAAGGGGCTGACTAATAGAGGAGCGGAGGGGCGGCGGAGGGGGGTGGGGTGGCGGACAGGGGCGTGGTAAGGGCTGACTAATAGAGAAGCGGAGGGGCGGCGGAGGGGGGGGGGTGGCGGATAGGGGCGTGGTAAGGGCTGAATAATAGAGGAGCGGAGGGGCGGAGGGGGGTTGGCGGACAGGGGCGTGGTAAGGGCTGACTAATAGAGGAGCGGAGGGGCGGAGGGGGGGGGGCGGACAGGGGCGTGGTAAGGGCTGACTAATAGGGAGCGGAGGGGCGGAGGGGGGGTTGGCGGACAGGGGCGTGGTAAGGGCTGACTAATAGAGGAGCGGAGGGGCGGAGGGGGGGGGGGCGGACAGGGGCGTGGTAAGGGCTGACTAAAAGAGGAGCGGAGGGGCGGAGGGGGGGTTGGCGGACAGGGGCGTGGTAAGGGCTGACTAATAGAGGAGCGGAGGGGCGGAGGGGGTGTTGGCGGACAGGGGCGTGGTAAGGGCTGACTAAAAAAGGAGCGGAGGGGCGAGGAGGGGGTGGCGGACAGGGGCGTGGTAAGTGCTGACTAAAAGAGGAGCGGAGGGGCGGAGGGGGGTCGGCGGACAGGGGCGTGGTAAGGGCTGACTAATAGAGGAGCGGAGGGGCGGAGGGGGGGTTGGCGGACAGGGGCGTGGTGAGGGCTGACTAATAGAGGAGCGGAGGGGCGGAGGGGGGGTTGGCGGACAGGGGCGTGGTAAGGGCTGACTAATAGAGGAGCGGAGGGGGGGTTGGCGGACAGGGGCGTGGTAAGGGCTGACTAATAGAGGAGCGGAGGGGCGGAGGGGGGGTTGGCGGACAGGGGCGTGGTAAGGGCTGACTAATAGAGGAGCGGAGGGGCGGAGGGGGGGTTGGCGGACAGGGGCGTGGTAAGGCTGACTAAAAAAGGAGCGGAGGGGCGAGGAGGGGGTGGCGGACAGGGGCGTGGTAAGTGCTGACTAAAAGAGGAGCGGAGGGGCGGAGGGGGGTCGGCGGACAGGGGCGTGGTAAGGGCTGACTAATAGGGGAGCGGAGGGGCGGAGGGGGGGTTGGCGGACAGGGGCGTGGTAAGTGCTGACTAATAGAGGAGCGGAGGGGCGGAGGGGGGGTTGGCGGACAGGGGCGTGGTAAGGGCTGACTAATAGAGGAGCGGAGGGGCGGAGGGGGGGTTGGCGGACAGGGGCGTGGTAAGGGCTGACTAGTAGAGGAGCGGAGGGGCGGAGGGGGGGTGGCGGACAGGGGCGTGGTAAGGGCTGACTAAAAAAGGAGCGGAGGGGCGAGGAGGGGGTGGCGGACAGGGGCGTGGTAAGTGCTGACTAAAAGAGGGGCGGAGGGGCGGAGGGGGGTCGGCGGACAGGGGCGTGGTAAGGGCTGACTAATAGGGGAGCGGAGGGGCGGAGGGGGGGTTGGCGGACAGGGGCGTGGTGAGGGCTGACTAATAGAGGAGCGGAGGGGCGGAGGGGGGGTTGGCGGACAGGGGCGTGGTAAGGGCTGACTAATAGAGGAGCGGAGGGGCGGAGGGGGGGTTGGCGGACAGGGGCGTGGTAAGGGCTGACTAATAGAGGAGCGGAGGGGCGGAGGGGGGGTTGGCGGACAGGGGCGTGGTAAGGGCTGACTAATAGAGGAGCGGAGGGGCGGAGGGGGGGTTGGCGGACAGGGGCGTGGTAAGGGCTGACTAATAGAGGAGCGGAGGGGCGGAGGGGGGGTTGGCGGACAGGGCGTGGTAAGGGCTGACTAATAGAGGAGCGGAGGGGCGGAGGGGGGGTTGGCGGACAGGGGCGTGGTAAGGGCTGACTAAAAAAGGAGCGGAGGGGCGAGGAGGGGGTGGCGGACAGGGGCGTGGTAAGTGCTGACTAAAAGAGGAGCGGAGGGGCGGAGGGGGGTCGGCGGACAGGGGCGTGGTAAGGGCTGACTAATAGGCGAGCGGAGGGGCGGAGGGGGGGTTGGCGGACAGGGGCGTGGTAAGGGCTGACTAATAGAGGAGCGGAGGGGCGGAGGGGGGGGGGCGGACAGGGGCGTGGTAAGGGCTGACTAAAAGAGGAGCGGAGGGGCGAGGAGGGGGTGGCGGACAGGGGCGTGGTAAGGGCTGACTAATAGGGGAGCGGAGGGGCGGAGGGGGGGTTGGCGGACTGGGACGTGGTAAGGGCTGACTAATAGAGGAGCGGAGGGGCGAGGAGGGGGTGGCGGACAGGGGCGTGGTAAGGGCTGACTAATAGGGGAGCGGAGGGCGGAGGGGGGGGTTGGCGGACTGGGACGTGGTAAGGGCTGACTAATAGAGGAGCGGAGGGGCGAGGAGGGGGTGGCGGACAGGGGCGTGGTAAGGGCTGACTAATAGGGGAGCGGAGGGGCGGAGGGGGGGTTGGCGGACTGGGACGTGGTAAGGGCTGACTAAACTAAAGAGGAGCTGGGGGAGGGGGGGGGGGGGTGGGGGGGCGCATGGAGGAGGGTGTCTCTCCCGCTCCATCGCTTGTATTGACCAACACTTTCCCAGCAGCACACACCCCCCCCCCCCAGCCCCCCCGGCAGGTCCTCGCTATGAACTTCCCACTCTTATTTTCGGTTATTCATTTACGTATAAAAACCTACCAGGCGCCCTCCTGCTGAACGCAATGAGAGGGTTCCAGCGCCGGAGGGGAGCGGCGTGGCGGGGGAGGGGGGGGGACTCCACACTTGACCAGCTTTGCGGGAGATTTTTGTTCATTAATGGAGTGCAATGGAATCCTTTTGAGACGCGCGTAATGGTGTCCACAGTGTTAGTTTGGGCTGTGAGAACATTGCGGGATGGGAAATAATTAAAAGGGGATCACGAGAATTGGAGTAGGGGAAGGGGAGGGGGACAGGTGGGGGGGGGGAACGACGAATGGGGACCGTGGGGGAGGAGGGGGGGTAACGACGAAAGGGGAGGGGGGGGGGGTGTAACGACGAAAAGGGAGGATTGAGTAACAAGAGCAGTCTCTCAGCCGATAACAGAGAGCATGCGATGTCACCAGATCCGCTAATCGGCTGCTGCAGCAGTGGTTTCTTTCGATGACGGATTCGCTCTATGGGGGATGACAAAGTCTTAATGTTGTCATAGGAGCCAGGCGAGACCCCCAAAAAGCAAGCTGGCAGATTACAGGGAATGACGACAATGGAAAGAAAGGCCCTCGGATGTTTACCGACTTAGAACCGTCGGCAGCGGCAGATGAACCCAGATATCCCAGGTGCAGGAAGGTTATGACAAGGTTATGTTCACAACGTATGTATGTACAGCGGTTGTCGAAAGTAATTTAATGCGTCATCGACTTGTGATACTTCAGCAGATTATTGTCGCCGGGTGTGTGCTACAGCTGATCCTCCTCCACCCCAAGGCTGTGTAAACAGACATCCTGGTATCCTCCTCCACCCCAAGGCTGTGTAAACAGACATCCTGGTATCCTCCTCCACCCCAAGGCTGTGTAAACAGACATCCCGGTATCCTCCTCCACCCCAAGGCTGTGTAAACAGACATCCTGGTATCCTCCTCCACCCCAAGGCTGTGTAAACAGACATCCTGGTATCCTCCTCCACCCCAAGGCTGTGTAAACAGACATCCTGGTATCCTCCTCCACCCCAAGGCTGTGTAAACAGACATCCTGGTATCCTTCTCCACCCCAAGGCTGTGTAAACAGACATCCCGGTATCCTCCTCCACCCCAAGGCTGTGTAAACAGACATCCTGGTATCCTCCTCCACCCCAAGGCTGTGTAAACAGACATCCTGGTATCCTCCTCCACCCCAAGGCTGTGTAAACAGACATCCTGGTATCCTCCTCCACCCCAAGGCTGTGTAAACAGACATCCTGGTATCCTCCTCCACCCCAAGGCTGTGTAAACAGACATCCTGGTATCCTCCTCCACCCCAAGGCTGTGTAAACAGACATCCTGGTATCCTCCTTCACCCCAAGGCTGTGTAAACAGACATCCTGGTATCCTCCTCCACTCCAAGGCTGTGTAAACAGACATCCTGGTATCCTCCTCCACCCCAAGGCTGTGTAAACAGACATCCTGGTATCCTCCTTCACCCCAAGGCTGTGTAAACAGACATCCTGGTATCCTCCTCCACCCCAAGGCTGTGTAAACAGACATCCTGGTATCCTCCTCAATCCCAAGGCTGTGTAAACAGACATCTTGGTATCCTCCTCCACCCCAAGGCTGTGTAAACAGACATCCTTGTATTTTCCTCCACCCCAAGGCTGTGTAAACAGACATCCTGGTATCCTCCTCAACCCCAAGGCTGTGTAAACAGACATCCTGGTATCCTCCTCAATCCCAAGGCTGTGTAAACAGACATCCTGGTATCCTCCTCAATCGCAAGGCTGTGTAAACAGACATCCTGGTATCCTCCTCATCTCCAAGGCTGTCTAAGCAGACATCCTGGTATCCTCCTCAACCCCGAGGCTGTGTAAACAGACATCCTGGTATCCTCCTCAACCCCAAGGCTGTGTAAACAGACATCCTGGTATCCTCCTCCACCCCAAGGCTGTGTAAATAGACATCCTGGTATCCTCTTCAACCCCAAGGTTGTGTAAACAGACATCCTGGTAGCCTCCTCAATCCCAAGGCTGTGTAAACAGACATTCTGGTATCCTCCTCAACCCTAAGGCTGTGTAAACAGACATCCTGGTATCCTCATCAACCCTAAGGCTGTGTAAACAGACATCCTGGTATCCTTCTCAACCCCAAGGCTGTGTAAACAGACATCCTGGTATCCTCCTCAGCCCCAAGGCTGTGTAAACATACATCCTGGCATCCTCCTCCACCCCAAGGCTGTGTAAACAGACATCCTGGTATTCTCCTCCACCCCAAGGCTGTGTAAACAGACATCCTGGTATTCTCCTCTACCCCAAAGCTTTGTAAGCAGACATCCTGGTATCCTCCTCCACCGCATTGGCTGTGTAAACAGACAGCCTGGTATCCTCCTTCACCCCAAGGCTGTGTAAACAGACATCCTGGTATCCTTCTCAACCCCAAGGCTGTGTAAACAGACATCCTGGTATCCTCCTCAGCCCCAAGGCTGTGTAAACATACATCCTGGCATCCTCCTCCACCCCAAGGCTGTGTAAACAGACATCCTGGTATTCTCCTCCACCCCAAGGCTGTGTAAACAGACATCCTGGTATCCTCCTCAACCCCAAGGCTGTGTAAGCAGACATCTTGGTATCCTCTTCCACCCAAGGCTGTATAAACAGACATCCTGGTATCCTCCTCCACCCCAAGGCTGTGTAAACAGACATCCTGGTATCCTCCTCCACCCCAAGGCTGTGTAAACAGACATCCTGGTATTCTCCTCCACCTCAAGGCTGTGTAAACAGACATCCCGGTATCCTCCTCCACCCCAAGGCTGTGTAAACAGACATCCTGGTATCCTCCTCCACCCCAAGGCTGTGTAAACAGGCATCCTGGTATCCTCCTCAACCCCAAGGCTGTGTAAACAGACATCCTGGTATCCTCCTCCACCCCAAGGCTGTATAAACATACATTCTGGTATCCTCCTCAACCCCAAGGCTGTGTAAACAGACATCCTGGTATCCTCTTCCACCCCAAGGCTGTGTAAACAGACATCCTGGTATCCTCCTCCACCCCAAGGCTGTGTAAACAGACATCCTGGTATCCTTCTCCACCCCAAGGCTGTGTAAACAGACATCCTGGTATCCTCCTCCACCCCAAGGCTGTGTAAACAGACATCCTGGTATTATCCGAACACTAGTTACTTTCTTACATATTTTGTGTTTCTTTGCTGTAACAGTAGCGGCTTACAAAACGGTTCATTCCCGTCATCATCACACGCTAAATAGACCAACAGTACCAAAAGCTAAACTACCATTTCATGTCAAAGGCGAAACTTAGCGTTCTACTTTGTTCCTGGACGTTTACTGTCCCTGTTCATAGTGATACGTAATCGCATTCTTAACACCGATGACATTTATTTTTCGAGGCTTTATGCGTCCGTTTGCATCAGCACGTATATTGTTTTAGCTATGAGTTGGCTGCTAATGACATCCTGCTAACTTCGCCTGATATGAACGCCAGTCCACAGCTAATGATGAATTTCACTCCGCATTCAGCCAGATTACTGAACCTGACTACAGAGGTTTTACATAACATTATCACATCTGTCAGTAGTTTTTGACAAATTGTTAAAATATTTAATTAAAGAGTTCTATGCAACATTAGTTAGTGCTTGTACTTTTATGAACGGTACAATTCCGTGGTAAATTATAAAAATACCGTTGACCTAATTTCCTGTATATCAATATTTGTTACACGGAACACTCTAACTCTCATGTCTCTAACGATGACCATCATCATAGGGGGATGGTGGGACGAGAGCGATTTTGCATCACGTGACAATTTTTTTTTATTGAGGGGGCGGGGGTGGGGGGGGATTTAATGATTTATTTAGTCCAAGGTGAGCGATCATGTATATCTTCGCTAAGGAAACTAGATCTTGGATCCTGAAGAAATGAACCAAGTTTCTGCCTCTCAGTTCAGACAACAGACAGAATGTCGATTTGAGAACGACATGTTCGACAGTAAAGCCATACCGCGCCAAAGGGGAGGGTCTAAGGTAGAGAGGAGCCATATACCGGGGGTAACTCTCTGCTCTTTTTGAAACCTGACATGGGGTCGTTATACTGCACGATCATCGACATGCGCACAGTGGGGTGCGAACACCGGCAGGATGGCTGGCCTGGCAGACCTCACTCCCCAGTGGAGCACAAACCCCGGCAGGATGGCTGGCCTGGCAGAGCTTACCCCACAGTGGGGCGTGAACCCCGGCAGGATGGCTGGCCTGGCAGAGCTGACCCCACAGTATGGTGCGAACCCCGGCAGGATGGCTGGCCTGGCAGAGCTCACCCCACAGTAGGGTGCAAACACCGGCAGGATGGCTGGCCTGGCAGAGCTCACTCCACAGTTGGGTGCGGACCCCGGCAGGATGGCTGGCCTGGCAGAGCTCACCTCACACTGCCGAGAGCGCTAACCGCCAGCCTATTCGGGTGTCTTCTCCAGAGAGAACAATAAGAAGCACTCGCCATCTTGTTATTTATTCAAAGAGTAAAGTCCACCCAGACCCTCCATTAGAACATCCCCAAACCCCTTGACAGCAACATTAAACCCAACAAACGTCTTCCAATCAAATCAAATGGACCCCTCTACCCACCTCTTTAATTCGCGCCCATCTCCCTACAATCGGCCCTCCTACCCCCTCGCCAGGGAATCTCAAGGTCGGTTGTCCACTTTTGTCTCTCAGAGGCCGTTCAAGTAAGGGTGAGTGAGTTAGGTTGGGGTGGGAGAGACATTTAATGTCCATCAGGGTGGAGACATTGCCCCCTAGCCCCCTCCCCCCCCCCCCCCATGCCCCCGCCGACATTGACCACTCTGACAAGGCCGCCAGGTGGCAGGCCGCCCGCCGACTGCAGGAAGCGGCCTCTGGCGAGCATTGTCTCCAGTCTGAAGGCCACCTGGAGCAGTCCCGGATTAGCATTTAGACTCCTGACGTGACAGCGGTCGAGTAATTCAGTTCATCTGGATCCACGTGTCTCCCCCGGACTTCCAGCAATGGCTGAGATGGCTCCTGGTATAGGACCACTTTATGCGCTGCCGACGGAACCGCGACCCAAAGCTCTCCGCTACCCTGGTACCTTACATGTGGCAATTGCCCGCTACATATTAGAGGGGCATCCGAATGATCTAGTGGTTAGCGCGTTCAGGGGGTTCGCACCCCACTGTGTGAATGTCTACATTCGTGCAAGATAAACACCCCATGTCCAAATTTGAAAAGAGTAGGGACCACTCGGTTACCACTGGGGACACGGCTCCGCCCTACCCTTGGTCCAATTGTCATGATATGACCTTCCTAGGTTAAAGTTGTTCATATAGCCCTACATTTGCAATTTTTTTTTGAGAAATGCCCTGACTGCGGAGAAATTATCTGACTGCGTGAATGTTAACTCCACGAAATGCACTTTAAAAAGCAGAACAATATAGAGGTGCCCGAATATTAATGACGTAGAACACACGAAAATTCACAGACGAGATGGACAAGTTTGGCCCAAAAAAGTGTCTGAACACGTATGTCCTGTTTTTTATTGCGTACAATAAGTGTCAATTTGAAAAAGGTTGCTTCACACGAAAAGTAATGCCTTAACTTGTGTATCCTGCTCAACATTACAAATACAGTCTGCACACAGTTAGGTTGACGGACGTGGCGGTTTGCCAGTGTGTAGCCCATACCTTCCCCCGGAAGGCTGTCAGGTACACTGGCCACCCAGGAGTCGAGGGTTGGGCGCTGCGCACACCATGGTCGCTTCACCCTTGTCCCTCCTGCAGGTAAAACACGGACATTGTATACAGGTGTCACGCGAAGAAGCCTGCAGCCAGCCCGTCCGTCTTGCTTCCGCTACACGTTTCGTCTCTCACCGTGAAGGACAGAGGCTGGCGTAACAATTCACAGGGAGCTGTTTTGGCACAATGCATAGCCTGCCAGACAGTCTAAGGCCTCACGCACCACATCCTCTCACCATGCGTCAGTCACATCGCACTGAGATTAGGTCCCATGTGAAAGTATTTGTGCGTCTCTCAGGTTTTCTTCGAACCTCTCCCCCACGAAGGAGAAACGGCCACCCCAATGGTCTAGTGGTTAGGGCGCTGGTGGCTTTGTCGAAAACGATCTGCCAGGCCAAGCGGGGGTTCGCTCCCCACAGTGCGAATGTTCTATATCTGTCCAGAATAAACATTACTGGTCCCATGTCATTGTTCGCAACGAACGGTGTCATTGTTCGCATGCCCAAGGGGACAAGGCCCAGCCCTACCTTTCGAGCTCCCCATTGAGTACCCATGGCTTTATATATATGGGTTACTAGCCGCCCCGCTCGCTCCGCTCGCGAGACGTCTAGCGTTCGTATTAATAAACGAAAGAAATAACAGTATGACAGTATTTTGTTTTATGTGTTAAATAGTAGCAGGCAGACGGTAGACATTGGGCAGAAATAATATAGATAATTATGTTGACATAAATTGAGACCGGGAGCTACTGAATAACGGGGCATTAATGTTAAAGATATTTACACACTTTCTGTGCAATTATTGCGCATCCAGTACAGAATACTCAAATTGCGGCTAAAGCACGCTAATAAACGAATATCAGTCCAGTAAAACTAAGGCCCAAGCTCATAGATTGATTCAGTAAAAAAAAAGGGTTGATTGAGTGAAAAAAGGGGCTGTTTCCCGTCCGTTGTTCGTCATTTAACGTGGTACTACTATATTCAGTGGATAAAATCTGCCTGACGTCCTGATTGGATCTATAGAATTGATCTGTAGTCCGCTTAACTATCCTGTAAAATTGGATACTGCTGTGACTGATGTTAAGAGCAGCGTGTTATCAGTGGTTATAGGCATGGTTCCCAGGGCAGAGTTCCCCGGGCAGAGTTCGTTCTCTTGCTACTGATGGGAAGTTGTGGGCGCGAGACAGTACGGGATTTGTTTGCTTTGATGACGGTTCGGGCGATAATGCGTTGGGAAAAATATTACTGTTGGCACCAAGCCAGGTAGCCCGCCGCACCCGAAAGCGATATTATGCGCTGGATAAGGTGATAATCACCCAGCGGTTGTGTTGACCCTTGCGATAGCTTTGACACATCTAAGAGCGACGGCTGAATATATAGGTTCAAGGCGGCTGCTAGGGCCAATGCGCTCTTGCATGCCGCGGCATAGTGGGACAGATAGCTTCATTTTATTAGTATAGAAATGTCGTTCCCCAGCCAACTGACCAATCACATTATATATGTGCGCTGTGACGTAGACACGTGACGTCAACGTGACGTCACAACATAACGGTTTAGCAAGATAACGCCGAGACACGTGGTTACAAATCTCGCACATTCGCCCATCGCCAAGCGACATGTTCTCGCACTAGATGGCGCCTCGGGTGTGATTTTAACGGGTGTTGCCACATCACATATTGACCCAGCCCCCCCCCCTTCTTTACGCTCCCTCTGGAGAGATCTGAGACAAAGTTCACGTTCTTGATTCTTTTGCAGCCTTTTATGCAAACATGTTTCATTCCTTTGTTTATGAACACGTGTTAATTAGAGCTGTTTACATCATAAATATTTCCGTTCCAATCACTTTAATGAGTTTTTTTCAAAGCCATACGTCAACAAATTTCTATCTCGCCGTTCTGTGATAAGAACTCGTCGCAGCAAATTCTAATCTCGCCGTAGAAACTTAACACCATTGGGAAAAACGAAGTTTTTAGAATATTGGGAGCAACTAAATCATGTGTTCAGAGTCAGCACACACATTAGGAGTGCACAGTTAACACACATGTATGACTCACCTGATAAACAGATGTACTAACGCATCAACACACATTTTTACACATTTATTGACATACTGTTACACATATAACACATATAACATAACATAACTTTATTAAGCTTCATCGTTTCCCAGTTTTTTAACACATCATAGTATGGAACCATTCAGTGGCTGTCTCACAACCGGGTCTCTCTGTGGCCGCCTGTCTGTCAGTGGCTGTCTCACAACCGGGTCTCTCTGTGGCCGCCTGTCTGTCAGTGGCTGTCTCACAACCGGGTCTCTCTGTGGCCGCCTCCCTGTCAGTGACTGTCCCACATCCGGGTCTCTCTGTGGCCGTCTGGCTGGCATGAAGTGGCTGCCCCACATCCGGGTCTCTGTGGCGGCCTGGCTGTCAGTGGCTGTCCCACATCCGGGTCTCTCTGTGGCCGTCTGGCTGTCATGAAGTGGCTGTCCCACATCCGGGTCTCTCTGTGACCGCCTGGCTGTCAGTGGTTGTCTCACAACCGGGTCTCTCTGTGGCCGCCTGTCTGTCAGTGGCTGTCTCACAACCGGGTCTCTCTGTGGCCGCCTCCCTGTCAGTGACTGTCCCACATCCGGGTCTCTCTGTGGCCGTCTGGCTGGCATGAAGTGGCTGCCCCACATCCGGGTCTCTGTGGCGGCCTGGCTGTCAGTGGCTGTCCCACATCCGGGTCTCTCTGTGGCCGTCTGGCTGTCATGAAGTGGCTGTCCCACATCCGGGTCTCTCTGTGACCGCCTGGCTGTCAGTGGTTGTCTCACAACCGGGTCTCTCTGTGGCCGTCTGGCTGTCATGAAGTGGCTGTCCCACATCCGGGTCTCTCTGTGGCCGCCTGGCTGTCAATGGCTGTTCCACATCCGGGTTTCTCTGTGGCCGCCTGGCTGTCAGTGGCTGTTCCACATCCGGGTTTCTCTGTGGCCGCCTGGCTGTCAGTGGCTGTCCCACATCCGGGTCTCTCTGTGGCCGCCTGGCTGTCAGTGGCTGTTCCACATCCGGGTTTCTCTGTGGCCGCCTGGCTGTCAGTGGCTGTTCCACATCCGGGTCTCTCTGTGGCCGCCTGGCTGTCAGTTGCTGTTCCACATCCGGGTTTCTCTGTGGCCGCCTGGCTGTCAGTGGCTGTTCCACATCCGGGTTTCTCTGTGGCCGCCTGGCTGTCAGTGGCTGTCCCACATCCGGGTCTCTCTGTGGCCGCCTGGCTGTCAGTGGCTGTTCCACATCCGGGTTTCTCTGTGGCCGCCTGGCTGTCAGTGGCTGTCCCACATCCGGGTCTCTCTGTGGCCGCCTGGCTGTCAGTGGCTGTTCCACATCCGGGTTTCTCTGTGGCCGCCTGGCTGTCAGTGGCTGTTCCACATCCGGGTTTCTCTGTGGCCGCCTGGCTGTCAGTGGCTGTTCCACATCCGGGTTTCTCTGTGGCCGCCTGGCTGTCAGTGGCTGTCCCACATCCGGGTCTCTCTGTGGCCGCCTGGCTGTCAGTGGCTGTTCCACATCCGGGTTTCTCTGTGGCGGCCTGGCTGTCAGTGGCTGTCCCACATCCGGGTTTCTCTGTGGCCGCCTGGCTGTCAGTGGCTGTTCCACATCCGGGTTTCTCTGTGGCCGCCTGGCTGTCAGTGGCTGTTCCACATCCGGGTTTCTCTGTGGCCGCCTGGCTGTCAGTGGCTGTTCCACATCCGGGTTTCTCTGTGGCCGCCTGGCTGTCAGTGGCTGTCCCACATCCGGGTCTCTCTGTGGCCGCCTGGCTGTCAGTGGCTGTTCCACATCCGGGTTTCTCTGTGGCCATCCAGTGACGTCATCCCAATAGATAAACAATCAGTCGAGGTAAACAGTTACGTTATGTAACAAAGTCAAGGGCATTCCATACATACGGGTTTTTCCGCGGCCACTAACGCGCTACCGTCAATCGTTGCCCTCGACAATATTAAGCGCTTTTAGCCCCCCCCCCCCCCCCTTCTCCGACCAACAAATAGCCGGTTGAGGCTTGCAGTGGGTTAGACCACAGGGCGCCATTATGGAACTAATGGAATATATCTGCCAGCAATTAAAGGCGGGTGTATTTGATCGGGGGAGAGTTTTACAGCGGCGTGAGGGAGGCGCGGCCTTGGGGTACTCGGGGCAAACACCGTTCCCTTTCATAACCTCACCATGGCTTCCCTTCCAGACTAGCGCGGGGAGTACAGGGGGTGGGGTGGGGGGGGGCAGACCGCTTTAGGGGGGCGGGGTGTTGTCCCTGGAGGGATTGTGGGTGTGGAACAATGCATAACGATCCTGCGGGAGAGGGCGTTAGGTGTGGTCTGGATGTGGCAAACAATGCGTCCTGTTAAACTGGCGAGACTGGTGAACAATTGAAGGCCCATCGCTGGCAGATATGTGGCTTTAATGATGACTGAACCATTCTGATTTCGTTTGTGGTTTCACGGCCCTAACGCGTTTTATCGCGCTTTTCAAGATTATCTAAATATAAAGAAATGTTTCACGTATTCTAATCCGATATAAACCGCTTTTTATTCTTCTCTCACCTCCATCTGCTCTCCATTTCTCTATCCTTCCTCCCACCCAGTACTCTATCCCACCCTTCCTTCCCACCATGCACTTTACCCCATCCTTGCTTCCCACCCTATGCTCTATCCAACCTTTCTTCCCACCCTGTACCCCACACAGGGGACGCCCCTCCCCCCTGCATCACCTGCCCATGCCACAGCCGGCCCCGCCAGTGCCACCTTCGTCACCAGGTAGTGACTGGGGGGGGGGGGGACTCAAGGTGTGTGTTTGGACGGGGGGAAGGGCGATCACGGTGTGTGTATGGACGGGGGAAGGGGGGAGTGTCACAGAGAGCCCCCGACTTTCTTGGCGGCCAGCACGTCTCAGAATTAACCTTCAAGGGTCGGTGAAAGGTGCCCTCATTTCACCCTTGATAATCCCCTCCATCCTGACCCCCTCCAACCCTGACCCCCCTCCCAACCCTGGTTTCCCGCGGCAGGATCTCACCCCCTCCCCTGCCTCCTCCCTCCCCCCCCCCCCCCTCTGGCGGTGTCGGGGTCATGTCGCCTGTCTAACGAGGCGCGTCCCTGGGGGACTCGACCCCACACCACGGTCACCCACGTGTTGGCTGCACACATCACGTGACCTAGCACGACACTTGACTACATGCTCGCCATCTTACTCCGGCGTGACGCAAAACGGCGTAAAGGGAAAGCCCAAGGTCAACGAAAAAAGTGCCAAGAGACTTTTCCTTTCGAGGATTTGTCAAGTTGTGTGGCGTCATTGGGAGTACAAAATATCCAGCAAAGTACTACCATAGTATTAATGAAGTGTGGGCTGGTGGGAAACTTCGAGTAGCGTATCTCATCATTGGTGTAATATAACTAATGTAACTGTAACTAATATTACTAACTAATATAATTACCAATTTAACTGTAACTAATATGACTGCACCTGTTATAATTGTAACTATTATAACGGTAACTAATATGACTGTACCTAAAATAACTAACTAATATACATGTAACTAAAATAACTAACTGATATAACTGTAATTAAAATAAAGGTAGCAAATAGCAGTTATATTCTCGCAATCACTTCGCTTCGCTAAGGTGGTCGTCGTTGTTATTCAATGCTCGACAAAAGAACTTGATGTCTGAACTGATGTCTTGTTGATGTCTTGCTGATGTCTTGCTGGTGTTTTGCTGACGTCTTGTTGATGTCTTGCTGATGTCTTGCTGATGTCTTGCTGATGTCTTGTTGATGTCTTGCTGATGTCTTGCTGTTGTCTTGCTGATGTCATGCTGATATCTTGCTGGTGTCTTGCTGATGAAGCAATAACTGTTGGAGTTTGTATGTTTGTTTAAGGGCTGATGACTGTTCCTATCCATGGCTTTTTACTGGCTCTCATAACGCCACGCCAGCCTTTATGCTGGGGAACATCTTACCTGCGAAAGACGAAGACAATCTCCACTCATTAGTTAATGCAATTAAACAATTTGGAAAGTGCCATAATATAAGTAAACATGACGTTAGGATAATGGCCAAAGCCACCCATACTATGACCATAGCTACCCGTATAATGGCCATAGCCACCCATACTATGGCCATAGCCACCCATACTGTGGCCATAGCCACCCATACTATGGCCATAGCCACCATACTATGACCATAGCCATCCATACTATGGTCATAGCCACCCATACTATGGCCATAGCCACCCACACTATGGCCATAGCCACCATACTATGACCATAGCCACCCATACTATGGCCATAGCCACCCATACTATGGCCATAGCTACCCATGCTATACTATGACAGGATTGCGACACACGTTCACAGGACACGGAGCAAGAAGTGCGATATAAAGCCGTCCATGCCAGATTACCATCATTGGCTTCATGATGGGTGTATGGCCAAGGTTTAAGTGTCATTGTACACGGCCTTCGGGACTGCCTCAGGCCAGGCAGGGCTGTCCCTGCGCCCGTCCGGCCAAGGGTACGAGGCTGGCTGTGTATCCAGACATTACCCGGATCATTAAGGGAATGCTTGATCCGTCGGTTAGAAACACTTATGGTAGGCTTGTTGTAGGCCAAAGCGTCTATCATCAGATGTGACTTTTATTAGAACTAATAATGACAGTGGTGGGAAGTCAATCAGCATGTGGCATCACGGGACAAGGTGAGAGGGCAGGGCAACGGAGGGGGGTAGACTGAGCGTGACGGGGTAAGGGGTGCCATCCGGGAAGTGTGCCCTGGGGTGACGGGGCAAGGAAGGGGTGAGATACCCTGGGGGTGACGGGGCAAGGAATGGATTTACCCTGGGGGTGGAGTGGCAAGGAAAGAGTGGGGTTCACTGGGGGTGACCGGGCAAGGAAGGAGTGGGGTACACTGGGGGTGACCGGGCAAGGAAGGAGTGGGGTACACTGGGGGTGACCGGGCAAGGAAGGAGTGGGGTACACTGGGGGTGACCGGGCAAGGAAGGAGTGGGGTACATTGGGGTGACCGGGCAAGGAAGGAGTGGGGTACACTGGGGGTGACCGGGCAAGGAAGGAGTGGGGTGCACTGGGGGTGACGGGGCAAGGAAGGAGTCTGGTACACTGGGGGTGACGGGGCAAGGAAAAAGTGGGGTACACTGGGGGTGACCGGGCAAGGAAAGAATGGGGTACACTGGGGGTGACCGGGCAAGGAAGGAGTGGGGTACACTGGGGGTGACCGGGCAAGGAAGGAGTGGGGTACACTGGGGGTGACCGGACAAGGAAGGAGTGGGGTACACTGGGGGTGACCGGGCAAGGAAGGAGTGGGGTACACTGGGGGTGACCGGGCAAGGAAGGAGTGGGGTACACTGGGGGTGACCGGGCAAGGAAGGAGTGGGGTACACTGGGGGTGACCGGGCAAGGAAGGAGTGGGGTACACTGGGGGTGACGGGGCAAGGAAGGAGTTTGGTACACTGGGGGTGACGGGGCAAGGAAAAAGTGGGGTACACTGGGGGTGACCGGACAAGGAAGGAGCGAGGTACACTGGGGGTGACCGGACAAGGAAGGAGTGGGGTAGACTGGGGGTGACCGGGCAAGGAAGGAGTGGGGTACACTGGGGGTGACCGGGCAAGGAAGGAGTGGGGTACCCTGGGGTGACAGGGCAGGCGGGAGGGGCTGTGCCCTGGGGGTTATCGTTGCCTGTCCAGGGCCTCATACCCTCCCCCCCCCCCCTCCCCTCGACATACACACACACACCCTTACCCTCCCCCCCCCCCCTCCCCTCGACATACACACACACACCCTCGGGCCACGAGGGAAATGAAACCGCGACCTTCCCCAAGGCTGAAGGATCGACCCGCTGCCCTAGCGCCCAGCACCAGCACGACATAGGGGCCCACGCCTAACCTCATAGCGCCCAGCACCAGCACGACATAGGGGCCCACGCCTAACCTCATAGCGCCCAGCACCAGCACGACATAGGGACCCACGCCTAACCTCATAGCGCCCAGCACCAGCACGACATAGGGGCCCACGCCTAACCTCATAGCGCCCAGCACCAGCACGACATAGGGGCCCACGCCTAACCTCATAGCGCCCAGCACCAGCACGACATAGGGGCCCA
This sequence comes from Arenicola marina, assembly GCA_964019135.1. Classification (NCBI taxonomy): domain Eukaryota; kingdom Metazoa; phylum Annelida; class Polychaeta; family Arenicolidae; genus Arenicola; species Arenicola marina. Next base: position 5,693,852 of record OZ025258.1, on the reverse strand, counting down.
CGCCTAACCTCATAGCGCCCAGCACCAGCACGACATAGGGGCCCACGCCTAACCTCATAGCGCCCAGCACCAGCACGACATAGGGGCCCACGCCTAACCTCATAGCTCCCAGCACCAGCACGACATAGGGGCCCACGCCTAACCTCATAGCTCCCAGCACCAGCACGACATAGGGGCCCACGCCTAACCTCATAGCGCCCAGCACCAGCACGACATAGGGGCCCACGCCTAACCTCATAGCGCCCAGCACCAGCACGACATAGGGGCCCACGCCTAACCTCATAGCGCCCAGCACCAGCACGACATAGGGGCCCACGCCTAACCTCATAGCTCCCAGCACCAGCACGACATAGGGGCCCACGCCTAACCTCATAGCGCCCAGCACCAGCACGACATAGGGGCCCACGCCTAACCTCATAGCGCCCAGCACCAGCACGACATAGGGGCCCACGCCTAACCTCATAGCGCCCAGCACCAGCACGACATAGGGGCCCACGCCTAACCTCATAGCGCCCAGCACCAGCACGACATAGGGGCCCACGCCTAACCTCATAGCGCCCAGCACCAGCACGACATAGGGGCCCACGCCTAACCTCATAGCGCCCAGCACCAGCACGACATAGGGGCCCACGCCTAACCTCATAGCGCCCAGCACCAGCACGACATAGGGGCCCACGCCTAACCTCATAGCGCCCAGCACCAGCACGACATAGGGGCCCACGCCTAACCTCATAGCGCCCAGCATCAGCACGACATAGGGGCCCACGCCTAACCTCATAGCGCCCAGCACCAGCACGACATAGGGGCCCACGCCTAACCTCATAGCGCCCAGCACCAGCACGACATAGGGGCCCACGCCTAACCCCATAGCTCCCAGCACCAGCACGACATAGGGGCCCACGCCTAACCTCATAGCGCCCAGCACCAGCACGACATAGGGGCCCACGCCTAACCTCATAGCGCCCAGCACCAGCACGACATAGGGGCCCACGCCTAACCTCATAGCTCCCAGCACCAGCACGACATAGGGTCCCACGCCTAACTTCATAGCGCCCAGCACCAGCACGACATAGGGGCCCACGCCTAACCTCATAGCGCCCAGCACCAGCACGACATAGGGGCCCACGCCTAACCTCATAGCGCCCAGCATCAGCACGACATAGGGGCCCACGCCTAACCTCATAGCGCCCAGCACCAGCACGACATAGGGGCCCACGCCTAACCTCATAGCGCCCAGCACCAGCACGACATAGGGGCCCACGCCTAACCTCATAGCGCCCAGCACCAGCACGATATAGGGGCCCACGCCTAACCTCATAGCGCCCAGCACCAGCACGACATAGGGGCCCACGCCTAACCTCATAGCTCCCAGCACCAGCACGACATAGGGTCCCACGCCTAACCTCATAGCTCCCAGCACCAGCACGACATAGGGTCCCACGCCTAACCTCATAGCGCCCAGCACCAGCACGACATAGGGTCCCACGCCTAACCTCATAGCGCCCAGCACCAGCACGACATAGGGTCCCACGCCTAACCTCATAGCGCCCAGCACCAGCACGACATAGGGTCCCACGCCTAACCTCATAGCGCCCAGCACCAGCACGACATAGGGTCCCACGCCTAACCTCATAGCGCCCAGCACCAGCACGACATAGGGTCCCACGCCTAACCTCATAGCGCCCAGCACCAGCACGATATAGGGGCCCACGCCTAACCTCATAGCGCCCAGCACCAGCACGACATAGGGTCCCACGCCTAACCTCATAGCGCCCAGCACCAGCACGACATAGGGTCCCACGCCTAACCTCATAGCTCCCAGCACCAGCACGACATAGGGTCCCACGCCTAACCTCATAGCGCCCAGCACCAGCACGACATAGGGGCCCACGCCTAACCTCATAGCGCCCAGCACCAGCACGATATAGGGGCCCACGCCTAACCTCATAGCGCCCAGCACCAGCACGACATAGGGTCCCACGCCTAACCTCATAGCGCCCAGCACCAGCACGACATAGGGTCCCACGCCTAACCTCATAGCGCCCAGCACCAGCACGACATAGGGTCCCACGCCTAACCTCATAGCGCCCAGCACCAGCACGATATAGGGGCCCACGCCTAACCTCATAGCGCCCAGCACCAGCACGACATAGGGTCCCACGCCTAACCTCATAGCGCCCAGCACCAGCACGACATAGGGTCCCACGCCTAACCTCATAGCGCCCAGCACCAGCACGATATAGGGGCCCACGCCTAACCTCATAGCGCCCAGCACCAGCACGACATAGGGTCCCACGCCTAACCTCATAGCGCCCAGCACCAGCACGACATAGGGTCCCACGCCTAACCTCATAGCTCCCAGCACCAGCACGACATAGGGTCCCACGCCTAACCTCATAGCGCCCAGCACCAGCACGACATAGGGTCCCACGCCTAACCTCATAGCGCCCAGCACCAGCACGACATAGGGTCCCACGCCTAACCTCATAGCGCCCAGCACCAGCACGACATAGGGGCCCACGCCTAACCTCATAGCGCCCAGCACCAGCACGACATAGGGGCCCACGCCTAACCTCATAGCGCCCAGCACCAGCACGACATAGGGTCCCACGCCTAACCTCATAGCGCCCAGCACCAGCACGACATAGGGTCCCACGCCTAACCTCATAGCGCCCAGCACCAGCACGACATAGGGGCCCACGCCTAACCTCATAGCGCCCAGCACCAGCACGACATAGGGGCCCACGCCTAACCTCATAGCGCCCAGCACCAGCACGACATAGGGGCCCACGCCTAACCTCATAGCTCCCAGCACCAGCACGACATAGGGGCCCACGCCTAACCTCATGAAATATGTACCCACTAACGATTATATATTCCGATAGCAAATACTATTAGATTTTGGTTTGCGTGTCGTTGAAGGGTCAGCTATTGGGCCGTAAGGCTGCTTGCTGGCAGGGCAGGAAGCTATCCCAGCAGTCACGGCGTCTACACGACAGGCGTTTTGTCCCGCTCTCCGCCTTGCTCATCCTCAGAGTGTTTGAGTACCAGGCGCCATGCATGTTGACTGATGTAAAAGTTATCAAAAAAAGTGTCAATTTCTTCCACGGTCTGACAGTGTTTGGCGTCGACTAGGCATGGACGACAATGGGTCGCCAAGTAAATTAGTCGTCACACCGACTGGGGGTGGGGGAGTTGGGGGGAGGTGGGGTAGAGCCAAGCTGCCCATGGGCATCACACAAGCCTGTGAGACGGACAATAGCGAAAGGTTCCTTCTATAACCTCACTGAAAGCTGCGTTTACTCCTTGCTTTAGACGTCAGTCGTTGCCACTGATGTATCCAGGTGCCATATCATGCAATGCCTTGAAAACCATCATTAATACTTTAAAATCAATTCGAAACCGCATTGGAAGCCAGTGAAGCTGTCTCAGAGCTGGCGTTATATGGTCAAACTTTGACTAAACTTTGTTATATATATAGTGGGCAGCTAGTGAGAACAGTATTTGGATTCAGATAATAATGTTCAATCATGCTTGTTTAAATCGGGTTGTCATGATGGACTCTTTCATATTTCTGGTCTCACAATGCTGGCATCGTTCATGACGTATATTCCCGTCATACATATATCGATGTTCCGCCTCGCGCTATTGCTGTCTGCTCTATCCAGTGTGGCGGATATTAAGACAAAGTCGTTCTGACAAGACCTGTAGAGAGACACAGCACCCTCCTAGATGATAATTAATAGGAGGAATAAATCCGCCAAGGTCATCGCGCTTGTCGCAATCGCTTTGATGTGGGTTACCCCATCGGGCGATAGGGGGTCGGGATGAACGCCTGGGGGTGGTGACCGCTGACCCTTGACCCGGCGGCCCTCGCTGTAGAACCAGGACCAGCGGGACACCTTCATAATTGTGGGCGGTAAGCGGTGGAATCAATCACGTCACACTCGCGATGGGTGTATAGGCCACCCCGGCGGCCTTCCCCTGGTTAGCGGGGGCTGAGCATGTTATAATGGGAGGGTCTCCATTGACCTGCGGCGCCAGCATCTGATGTGTATCGTGGGAGCCCGGTGATGATGGGCGGGGTGGGGGGGGGCAGACGTAGTGAGAGGGAGAGGAAGATGCGTGGGGGGTCAGACGAAAAGAGAGGAAGATGCAGGGGGATCTATCTATATCACAGACCACTCGGCGGTCTGTGACCACCCTGGCTGAGGCTGCGGCTGTGGGATTTATGCACGTATGTATATATCTGGCAGTTCGTCGCTTTATGACCTTCAGCGTTGACCTTTGCCACGTGACGTCAAGTCATAAAAATTCAGTAAATTTTACGTGAGAACAGCTAGAGGTCGCAGACTAGAGGTGTCCCCATGGTCACTTGTAGGTCAATAACGGGTCACCTCGGGGTTACCACGAACCTTGCGATGTTCACAACCAGTGACCTTCATTCCGGTGACATGCGCTCTGTTCGTGCATATCATGTCTATTTAAATTAAAAATGCCGTTCCTGCCTCGTGCTGACTAGAGGACCGGAAATCAGACACAGAAATCAGAGACAGAAGGGGGGTACAGGGACGGATAGGGTGGCGGGAGGGGTGGGGGGGGTAAAGACGACCGCTATAGATTCCCTACTCCTTGGCCCCAGGCCCAGCGGTAGAGTGTTCCGGGAAGTGGGCCTTCCACCCTGCCTGCCTGGCCGCCCCAGTGCAGCGGCTAGCACCAACAGCCAAGGCGTGCCTCCTATATACCGGCCCCAGGGGGACACGAGTCTCGGGCTTGGTTCGCATGTCGGGGTTACAACAACGGAACTATCATGACAGTTCTTCCCCAGATCGACCTTGACCTTGGGCGAGATCGAGTTTACCCCACATTTTTCACGACCGTGGTCTAACATCGATCCCCTCTTTAATTTAACATAATTTTCTAACCATATATGTTATAAAATACATCATTTTTTAGCAGTTGATGGTTACAAATACATGCAACAATAACTGTCCGGCCCTGCTTCCGCATATTCTGACGTAAACTAATATTCAGATATGTTGTAACATAAAGGATTTATTTTGGCATCGTAACGCATCCGTTCTAAGTAGCATTTCTTTGACATGATGGCCATGAAATATTCTATATTTGCGTCATGACTACTCTGTAATAAGACTAATAAATATAGTTTCATGAGACCGTTTTATAAATCGTTGCGCAGTAGAGGCAGGCACAGTTATGTGAATTAATATTTTTGCTTTCTCACACTAACAATCACGACACGCAGATTCAGTCACCCACCTATCCCAGGGGGTCGAGGTTAGACCACAGGGGTCGAGGTTAGACCACAGGGATCGAGGTTCGACCATGCCCATGCTGCCTTTCAAAAAATGAGCACCCCCACATACGGCAGATGTTTTCGTTTTCTTCTATTGAAACATATTATTGGGATACCTCTGCATACTGTTTGAACAAAAAATAAGTTCATTTCACATTATTAAAGAAAATAGACGCTTTTTTGTCTTAAGGGGACGAGATTAGCCCACTTTGCCTTCGCCGGGGGGGGGGGTCAGGTAGCGTTCTTCCAAAAAAAGGGGTATGGCCACTGAGTACTTGCGACTGGGAGGGGGGAGGGGGGCCACGCCTCATATAGCATTTTATCCTCAAAAGGGGGGGGGGGGTCTGGACCCTCTTGACGCCCCCCCACCTGGATCCACCCATTCATCAACAGATATTAATGGATTACATGGATTATACATGTTACAGATATATACAGTAGATATACACTGTTATAAAGAAACGGTTGTTGAGCTGCTCTAGTCACGTGGTGCGGTAGGGCTGGAGGTAGTCACGTGACCCTGGTGGGCTAGTGGTGGTGCCGCCTGGGCGGTCAGGGCTCGCAGGGATCCCAGAGGCCTACCCCTCACCCCCCTCCACCACCCACCAGGCGCCCGTGACCCCGCCACCCTTGACCCCCGCTCAAAGTTCTGGGTTGCAGGGTCAGGTTTGAATGGATGGAGGCAGGGCATCGGAGCTGGCGGGGGTGGAGCGGGGTTAGGGGCGCAGGGTAAATATCGGGGTAGGCGATGGGGTTTTGGAGGGGAGGGGGCGGGGTGTAGGGTCGAGAGAGGGTATTGTGTTACTGGTGGAGGCTTTTTGTCCATGAACCTTGGGAGTGATGTACCTGGCCCAGATAACGGACCAGGCACTGCTAGGTTATGGCCGGCCTTCTGTTCTCACTGTCAATGCTTTAGGTGTCGCCTGTTATACCGCCCAGCGGCCTACAAGACATATACCCCAATAACGCACCCCAACTCCCGCGACCCCACGGAGCAGTGTATGAAGTCATTAAAGGAGCCAACTGGACGGTTTGTTATCGCCATATAGCAGTATTCCAAAAGCATAACAGCATCCGATGCTGATAAAAATACATCATACTGATAAACATTTCCTTTACTGATAAAGGTATCCCTTCCTCACAAACGTGTATCATGCTGATCAAAGTATATCTTAATGATAAACGTATTCCTTACTGATGAATGTATGTCATAATGATCAAAGTATATCATAATGATAAAAGTATATCATAATGATAAAAGTATATCATAATGATAAAAGTATGTCATAATGACAAAAGTATATCATAATGATACGCGTATATCATAAGAGTGTATCTTACTGAGAAATATAGTATACCGATCAACGGATCCCACACTGATAAAAGCATATCCCATACTAATGAAAGTATACCATGCTAATACTATATTATCATCATTTTATATCATAAAATAAATTTTTAAAAAAGCAAAAAAAGTTCATCATGATAAATCATTTTCATCATCATGATAACAACATGTTCATCCTAATGATAAACCATTTTCATCCAAACAAATTTCATCCTAATGATAAAACCTTTTCATCCTAATGATAAAACACATCCATCCTAATGATACATTTTCATCCTTATGATAAAACATTCAGCCCAATGATCAAACATTTTTTATCCCTCAGTGAGGGAGTGGGGACAGGACCACTAATGTGCTCAGTGAGAGAGTGGGGACAGGACCATTAATGTGCTCAGTGAGAGAGTGGGGACAGGACCATTAATGTGCTCAGTGAGGGAGTGGGGACAGGACCATTAATGTGCTCAGTGAGGGAGTGGGGACAGGACCATTAATGTGCTCAGTGAGGGAGTGGGGACAGGACCACTAATGTGCTCAGTGAGGGAGTGGGGACAGGACCACTAATGTGCTCAGTGAGAGAGTGGGGACAGGACCATTAATGTGCTCAGTGAGGGAGTGGGGACAGGACCACTAATGTGCTCAGTGAGAGAGTGGGGACAGGACCATTAATGTGCTCAGTGAGGGAGTGGGGACAGGACCACTAATGTGCTCAGTGAGAGAGTGGGGACAGGACCACTAATGTGCTCAGTGAGGGAGTGGGGACAGGACCACTAATGTGCTCAGTGAGAGAGTGGGGACAGGACCATTAATGTGCTCAGTGAGGGAGTGGGGACAGGACCATTAATGTGCTCAGTGAGGGAGTGGGGACAGGACCATTAATGTGCTCAGTGAGGGAGTGGGGACAGGACCACTAATGTGCTCAGTGAGGGAGTGGGAACAGGACCATTAATGTGCTCAGTGAGGGAGTGGGGACAGGACCATTAATGTGCTCAGTGAGGGAGTGGGGACAGGACCACTAATGTGCTCAGTGAGGGAGTGGGAACAGGACCATTAATGTGCTCAGTGAGGGAGTGGGGACAGGACCATTAATGTGCTCAGTGAGGGAGTGGGGACAGGACCATTAATGTGCTCAGTGAGGGAGTGGGGACAGGACCATTAATGTGCTCAGTGAGGGAGTGGGGACAGGACCATTAATGTGCTCAGTGAGGGAGTGGGGACAGGACCACTAATGTGCTCAGTGAGGGAGTGGGAACAGGACCATTAATGTGCTCAGTGAGGGAGTGGGGACAGGACCATTAATGTGCTCAGTGAGGGAGTGGGGACAGGACCACTAATGTGCTCAGTGAGGGAGTGGGAACAGGACCATTAATGTGCTCAGTGAGGGAGTGGGGACAGGACCATTAATGTGCTCAGTGAGGGAGTGGGGACAGGACCATTAATGTGCTCAGTGAGGGAGTGGGGACAGGACCATTAATGTGCTCAGTGAGGGAGTGGGGACAGGACCATTAATGTGCTCAGTGAGGGAGTGGGGACAGGACCATTAATGTGCTCAGTGAGGGAGTGGGGACAGGACCATTAATGTGCTCAGTGAGGGAGTGGGGACAGGACCATTAATGTGCTCAGTGAGGGAGTGGGGACAGGACCATTAATGTGCTCAGTGAGAGAGTGGGGACAGGACCATTAATGTGCTCAGTGAGGGAGTGGGGACAGGACCATTAATGTGCTCAGTGAGGGAGTGGGGACAGGACCATTAATGTGCTCAGTGAGGGAGTGGGGACAGGACCATTGATGTGCTCAGTGAGGGACTGGGGGCAGGACCATTAATGTGCTCAGTGAGGGAGTGGGGACAGGACCACTAATGTGTTCAGTGAGGGAGTGGGGACAGGACCATTAATGTGCTCAGTGAGGGAGTGGGGACAGGACCATTAATGTGCTCAGTGAGGGAGTGGGGACAGGACCATTAATGTGCTCAGTGAGGGAGTGGGGACAGGACCATTAATGTGCTCAGTGAAGGAGTGGGGACAGGACCAGTAATGTGCTCAGTGAGGGAGTGGGGACAGGACCATTAATGTGCTCAGTGAGGGAGTGGGGACAGGACCATTAATGTGCTCAGTGAGGGAGTGGGAACAGGACCATTAATGTGCTCAGTGAGGGAGTGGGGACAGGACCATTAATGTGCTCAGTGAGGGAGTGGGGACAGGACCATTAATGTGCTCAGTGAGAGAGTGGGGACAGGACCATTAATGTGCTCAGTGAGGGAGTGGGGACAGGACCATTAATGTGCTCAGTGAGGGAGTGGGGACAGGACCATTAATGTGCTCAGTGAGGGAGTGGGGACAGGACCATTGATATGCTCAGTGAGGGACTGGGGACAGGACCATTAATGTGCTCAGTGAGGGACTGGGGACAGGACCACTAATGTGCTCAGTGAGGGAGTGGGGACAGGACCATTAATGTGCTCAGTGAGGGAGTGGGGACAGGACCATTAATGTGCTCAGTGAGGGAGTGGGGACAGGACCATTAATGTGCTCAGTGAGGGAGTGGGGACAGGACCATTAATGTGCTCAGTGAGGGAGTGGGGACAGGACCATTGATGTGCTCAGTGAGGGACTGGGGACAGGACCATTAATGTGCTCAGTGAGGGACTGGGGACAGGACCACTAATGTGCTCAGTGAGGGAGTGGGGACAGGACCATTAATGTGCTCAGTGAGGGAGTGGGGACAGGACCATTAATGTGCTCAGTGATGGAGTGGGGACAGGACCATTAATGTGCTCAGTGAGGGAGTGGGGACAGGACCATTAATGTGCTCAGTGAGGGAGTGGGGACAGGACCATTAATGTGCTCAGTGAGGGAGTGGGGACAGGACCATTAATGTGCTCAGTGAGGGAGTGGGGACAGGACCATTAATGTGCTCAGTGAGGGAGTGGGGACAGGACCATTGATGTGCTCAGTGAGGGAGTGGGGACAGGACCATTAATGTGCTCAGTGAGGGAGTGGGGACAGGACCATTAATGTGCTCAGTGAGGGAGTGGGGACAGGACCATTAATGTGCTCAGTGAGGGAGTGGGGACAGGACCATTAATGTGCTCAGTGAGGGAGTGGGGACAGGACCATTAATGTGCTCAGTGAGGGAGTGGGGACAGGACCATTAATGTGCTCAGTGAGGGAGTGGGGACAGGACCATTAATGTGCTCAGTGAGGGAGTGGGGACAGGACCATTAATGTGCTCAGTGAGGGAGTGGGGACAGGACCATTAATGTGCTCAGTGAGGGAGTGGGGACAGGACCATTGATGTGCTCAGTGAGGGAGTGGGGACAGGACCATTAATGTGCTCAGTGAGGGAGTGGGGACAGGACCATTAATGTGCTCAGTGAGGGAGTGGGGACAGAACCATTGATGTGCTCAGTGAGGCGGTGGAAACACCTCTAGGTCGGGACCGTCCTGTGTCCATTTGTTTATTTGTATTGGATCTTTTGCCGCGAGTTTACGGCTGTTTGATTTTTAGGAATTTTTCTGTTGCCTTTTTTGTGCTTCCTTCTTCGACTTTCAATATCAGACCATAAAGAAGGCGGAGAAGCAGCAGATGGAAATACCAGGACGTTACGCCCTTTATGGCCTGACAGCGCTTGAGGCGTGAGCTGGGGATGGGTTGTGGCGATGGGGGTGTGGGGGATTGGGTGTGAGGATGGGGTGTGGGGATGGGATATGGGGATGAGGTATGGTGGGGTGTTGGGGTACGGGGCCTGTGTAGGTGCCGGACCTGACCGATTGGTTTTATGGGCCCTTGGCAGGCGCCCCGTTAATCTGGCCACTGAGGCGGGTTCCGTCTGTGCGGCAGCCATTACTGGATGGCCGGTAGGGGGCGTGAGGCCTGACTCCTCCGGCCGCCGCCACGTGGCGCGTGTGTGGAGAGTAATAACTGAGCGCGCTTCATTGAAGCCCGCCACCTAGCGGGGAAATTACAGTGTGGTTTGTTTGCGAAGTTGGAGGCGGAGTGGTAGTGGTGTATGTGGGTGGGTGGGTGGGTCGGGGGAGGGGGGGCGGGGTTATGGGGTGCTTAGTGATATTTATTGGAGGTATGAAGTGAAATTGCGAAAGTGACGATTAAGAAAAAGGTTGGTGTGTCGCCGCCATATTGTTATTACTGGGAGTAGTGAAAGTGTCGGTATAAGTCAAAACGGCTCGACCCAAAAAAACGTTCCTTCCGCTCTCGGGTGGTGTCACTACATTAAAGCCTTACTGAGGTTGACAAGCAGTCGGTTTGGGGTGAGGAGCGAGCATTTCGCGCCCCCCCACCCCCCCCGGCCTCCGCACCTCCAAAACTTACTCCGTCTCCCGTGTCTCTTTCTTCCAATCGATGTCCTGTGCATACTTCTGTCCTGGGGTGAGAGTTTGGTAGGAGAGAGGGCAGAGGGGAGAGGAGAGACTAGGGTGGCAGAGCGGACGTTGGGGGGGGGGGGGGGGACGTGTCATCTACGTCCCGGTAGGTATGTCGGAATTTACGGCTCCATCTGTGAAGGGAACGCGAACAAATAGGTGTTACGATTGAATGTTGACCTTGACCAGAGACGCCACGTTCGGGACGCCGCAGAGGTCAGCGCTCGTAAATCTCTCCCATGCCTGCGAACTGCACCGCCCTCTAGTGTGAGAAATTGATTCCACTTCCGCGGCCGTCGTGCTTGGGCGGAAACCCCGCTTTGTAGGGACACCCGGGCGAGGCAGGTGGGTTGGGGAGGGCGGGGGCAGGGAGGGTGGTGGGGTAGTTGTAGCGATACACTGCGGTACCGGGTAGAACTGAGGGCGTGGTGGGGGAGGTGGGAAGAGAGTGGGGTCATTGAGAGATTCTCCCGTACCGGGTGGAACTGAGGGTGTGGGTGGTGGAGGTGAGGGGGTCATGGAGATGTTCCCGTACCCAGCATCAAACAGGCCTCGGGTCGTCAGGCGGAATGTGGGAGTTGGCTGACGTTGGTCAATGCGAGACTCAACAGAAGGCCAGATACAGTGGACGGAGGGCGGACAGAGAGGGTGGGTGTGGCTGACAGGGAGAGGAAGGGGTGGAGTCTCTGCGAAGACGAGCTGGCCAAAAGGGTGTTTCCGCAGTCAACGTCGTAAATTTGGAGCATCACACTTGGTGTTGGATGGGGGGGAGGGGTCAGCTAGGGACACAGGGAGATGTGGGGGTGTGAGGCGGCGCAGAGGCATGTCTCGCATAGATGACGGACTAACTATATCCGGCAGATCTATATTTAGAACAGAAGCAGTATGACGTAATGCTAAATAGCAAACGGAAGTAAAAATGTCGGGAAGGCCCAGAACCTTCTGGGATAATGAAATAAGGCTGGATTATACCAGATAACGATACTGTGAGTGGCTCCTCGCGAGATCACGTGACTATATGGAATGATACTATGGCCGCATTCGCTCTGTGTCGTTTGTTTCCTCTGATGAGCCATCTCGCCCGTCATCACCGCCATGCTATTACGGCTTCCGCCATCTCCGGCGATGATAAGGCACTCACAGCTACCCGTTCACTAAGGTTACCCTCGTCTACATGCCATAACTACATGAGACGGGAGGGGAGGGGGATGGGGGCACTGGTATCTCTTTACTCATCACATTGCTGACATTCTGGTATTCATAATTTCTCCTCGGCGGTCGAGGGGGAGGGGAGGAGGTGTGGAGGGGGGGTGGGTAAGAATTTGCCGTGCGGTGTCCTGCAATCTCCGCATCACGGGTTATGGTTGGCATCTGGATGATGGTGTCGGCCGATCCGGACGCCGCTTGGCGGGTGGGGGGGGGGGATCCGATAACTCACGTCCGGAGCGCTTTCCCACACGGGGAATCCCAGAGGCGGCACCCATCTTAAAGAATGGTCTAGATCGGACGCTGGTCCGGAACAAGATCCCGAAGCAATGTCCGGATCAATGTCCGGATAAAACAACCGCCTGGCGCCCTGTGATGGATGTTTTTCACTGGCCCGTATCCATGTCAACCGCGCCCTGGGCGGAGCGATCCATCAGTGGCAACCCGGGATCCAGGATCTGGGCTCTTGTACCCGCCCTGGATCCTGGTTCACTGATCGATGTGATCCCCGTAGACGGGAAGTCCTTTGAACGATCCAGATCAGCGGTGTATACTTTGATGCTGGGTCCGAAACCTTCAACACGCACTTAACATACCGCTCCAGACTCGATGCCAGGATGCGACATACCAGGGGACTGACGTACTAACCGCTCCGGAGCTCCCAGAGGGTAAAGGGCGGACGCGTATCCAACGAAAATTATAATAATCCAATATTAATTATCCATGAGTCAATATATCAAAGGAATAAGAAATGCCGAGAATGAAATGATTAACTGGTCATTAAGTGTTTTTGTTTTCTCTCATGGTCTATTACGGGGGGCCTTATTTAAGTCAATCCCGAATAGATAAAATATATAGTATAGACGGTGCATACAGAGCTTACTAAAACAGGAGTGCCTTAGGGGAGAATGATTGGCGAAACAGCGTTCAAATATATGTCTATTTGATGCGACCTACGATGGGGATGCTGTAACATACACTCCATCACGGCCAGTAATCCCTGCTTACAGCACCGCCTCTGAATCCGGCGCCCTCTATCCCTGCTTACAGCACCGCCTCTGAATCCGGCGCCCTCTATCGGAGGAAAGTCTGTCGCCGATGCAAATGACCATTCACGGCATCGCAATGCATCATTTGGCGAAGGCATGTGGGAATTCCTTTATGGGCCATAATTGGGTGATAAGCGGAGCCGTAAAGTGAGTGGCCTCAATTAGAAAAAGATGGGGTAAGGCAGCGTGCGAGGGGCCTCACATTGGGCGGGGACGGTGGCACCCCACGGCCGTGTGGGGGTGGCGGCGCCGTACCCCCTTGTGGGTGTGAGGGTGGGGAGTGCTGCACCCACCGTGGCCAACATCGGGTTGGTGGGTGCGAGTTTCACCGACGGGGTGATCTATCGAACTTCCGGACATTGCCTTGGGCAGCGAGGGACGTGTAGCGAGTGGGTAGAGGGGTGGGGTTGTGAGGCGAGGGTGGAGGGGCAGAGGGGGGGGGGTGTGGCCGTCTCCCCCTGGGCTGTTATATTTATGACGACAATTATGGCGGTGTTCGCCACCCTCATGTAGAGGCTTTATATAGCGGCCTTCTGGGCCGTGACTCCCTATATCAATGTGACTTATTCTTGAAAACGTGGCTCTCAGATACCATGACAGCGAGGCTCTCAGATACCATGACAGCGAGGCTCTCAGATACTATGGCAGCGAGGCTCCCAGATACCGTGACAACATGGTTCTCAGATACCATGACAGCGGGACTCTCAGATACCATGACAACGAGGCTCTCAGATACCATGATGATAGCGACTTTCAGATACCGTGACAACATGGTTATCAAATACCGTGACAACATGGTTATCAAATACCATCACAGCAAGGCTTTCAGATACCAAGACAGCAAGGCTTTCAGATACCATGACAGCAAGGCTTTCAGATACCATGACAGCGAGACTCAGACACCATTACTGCGTAGCACTCTGATTCCATGACAGCGTGGTTCTTAGATACCGTGACAACATGATTCTCAGATACCATGACAGCGAGGCTTTCAGATACCATGACCGCGAGGCTTTAATATACCATGACATCGTGGCTCTCAGATACCCTTGACAATGAGGCTCTCAGATACCATGACAAACGTGGTTCTCAGATACTTTAGTATTGCTCCGGTTTGCAAGGGCTGATCTAGGGGGGGGGGGTGTCCAGGGGATCCGGACCTCCTCCCCCCTTTTTGAGAAAGAATGCCGTTTTTTAATGCAAAATTCAGGCCATCTGAGGCGTGGAGCCCACCCCTCCCCCCACCCCCCTTGGAGGAACAACGCTATTTGATGCGGCGTGGACCCACCACCCTGGTCGCAAGTTTCAATTACTCCCCCCCCTCGCCCCTTTCACATTCGTGGATCCACCCTTGGGTTCGGTACAGCTCAGGTTCGGACTTTCGTACTGCTCAGGTTCGGAATCAGGTTCAGGAGGGGCCTCAGGTTCGGACTTTGGTACTACTCAGGTTCGGACTTTGGTACTCCTCGGGTTCGGACTTTGGTACTGCTCGGGTTTGGACTTGGTACTGCTCAGGTTCCGACGTTGGTACTGCTCAGGTTCGGACTTTGGTACTGCTCAGGTTCGGACTTTGGTACTGCTCAGGTTCGGACTTTGGTACTGCTCAGGTTCGGACTTTGGTACTGCTCAGGTTCGGACTTTGGTACTGCTCAGGTTCGGACTTTGGTACTGCTCAGGTTTGGACTTTGCTACTGCTAAGTTTCGGACTTTGGTACTGCTCAGGTTTGGAATTTGGTACTGCTCAGGTTCCAACTTTGGTACTGCTCAGGTTCGGACTTTGGTACTGCTCAGGTTCCTACTTTGGTACTGATCGGGTTCGGACTTTGGTACTGCTCAGGTTCGGACATTGGTACTGCTCAGGTTCCGACTTTGGTACTGCTCAGGTTCCTACTTTGGTACTGCTCAGGTTCGGATTTTGGTACTGCTCAGGTTCGGACTTTGGTACTGCTCCGGTTCCCACTTTGGTACTGCTCAGGTTCGGACTTTGGTACTGCTCAGGTTCCGACTTTGGTACTGCTCGGGTTCGGACTTTGGTACTGCTCAGGTTCCCACTTTGGTACTGCTCGGGTTCGGACTTTGGTACTACTCGGGTTCGGACTTTGGTACTGCTCGGGTTCGGACTTTGGTACTGCTCAGGTTCGGACTTCGGTACTGCTCGGGTTCGGATGTTGGTACTGCTCAGGTTCCTACTTTGGTACTGCTCAGGTTCCTACTTTGGTACTGCTCGGGTTCGGACTTTGGTACTGCTCAGGTTCCTACTTTGGTACTGCTCAGGTTGCTACTTTGGTACTGCTCGGGTTCGGACTGTTCAGGGGGTTGCTGACCAACAGAAGTGTGAGCCTTTACACACACACCACTGGGCACAGATATGGATCAGCCTGAACAAGGGGTCCAGCAGACACTCCTCCGCTCTGGCCCCGGGTGCATTTGTCTTGTGTCCACTCCCGTTGGCCGTGGTCATCATATCTGCATTAGTACGGTCGTTACAGCGGCTGTGTAGGCTGGGGGCCTACGTTACCCTCTTGTGTGGACGACAGAGATTGCGCCGGTAATTTCCAGGCTGAACGACAATGGAATGGCTCTCCCGGTGACCCATAGTGCATCATCGTACCCCCTACCCCCCTCCCCCCTCCCTCCTGCTTCACCGCCCCCCCCCCCCTCGCTGTCCGGCTGGGGTCAGGACGAGCTGCTATAGGGGGAGGCAAGCAGCGCGTGGCCGTAATCAAGGGCGATGAAAGCGAATTAGCATTGACCCCTGTTGGCCTGGGACGCAGTGGCCGTGGTGGCGGGACCAGGTCTGGTTAGTGTCCACCACACGCCCCCTTGGGAAATAAGGGCAAATAGAGACATCCCATTCAAGTCAATCCACTACTGTCCGGTTAGACCGCCATTCCAACTCCCCGGGGGGTCGGGTCAGGGGGGGGGGTGACGTGTCCCCAACCCTACCCACCCAAAGCCAGCCTACGATACGCTAACATCCCCCCCCCACCCCAACCCCCGAACCCCCTACCCTCAAACCCTTCCCTACCTTCCTAGGTGCTTATTCCGTTGGTCATAACCCCCTTTCCCTTGAGTGTGGACCCATGTCCCTATTTCAAGTGCCTACTTCGTCGTGACGTCGAGAATCGCCGAGAAACAACGAGATTTGGACGAGAAGTAAGCCCACGTGACCCGGCTGTCATTGGCTGACGTTAACTGCGTTGATTATTGTTCCAGGGCCGTCTGTTATTTCGCCCATGGTCCCCCTGGCCGTGTAGGCCAGCAGTCTGAGGGACATGTGCAATACACAGGCCTGGGTGCCGTGTAGGCCAGCAGTCTGAGGGAGATGTGCAATACACAGGTCTGGGGAGGGGGGGGGGGGCGGTCTGCTAGGGTGACCAGCGCTCTGCATGTCTTACAATGGGTGATTAGGTCTACATGTACTGCGTGGGAAGCCATGTCTCCCTTTCTTATTGGTCCTGTGAAGGTGAAGTGAACCATGATCTACTTCAATGACTCATTTTTAATGGATAAAACTCAAAATTAAATACTTGTTCCCCTATCGACTACCCTATTTCTGATCCTATTTAGTTTATCTCAAACTCGCATGGGCGCACATTGCAGGCGTAGTCTTCATAGTCACCACTTAACGCTATGCAAGCAATCTTAACGCTAAGCAGAAAACCGTTTATTTGGCCTACACTAAAGATGATTCTCTCAGCTGGTAAAGTTTTGTCGATATGAAAAATCGAAAAATTCCATTACGCTGGGATTAAGAAGCTGTGACGGAAATGCAATTTTCCTTCGGTTATGAACTGATTATGAGCTCGAGACGTGGACAGCTTATCTACTTAGCGTTTAGCCTGGTTTGCCTAGCCGTAAGGAGGGATTATGAAATCGAGCCCAGGGCTTCAGCGCTTTAACATTATTTGTGTGGGCACCTTGTGTGCTTTGTTTACAGTTTAGCTGACCAATTACAACAGTGTAGCATCTCCATGTCTGACGGCGTGTCTAAGGCGGCCTCTCACCCCGAAGAATCCACTTCATTCACAAAGGCCGACATTCCGACATCCTGTCGAGTGTCAGTCTCACGACCTTGGGCTGACCGGGGCGCCCTCTATGTGAGAGTGTGGTGGGCGGCCACGTGGTCCTGGCCTGGCGCCTGGCACGGCCACATCCCCTCCCCATGTTCGCCTGCCATTGCATAGAGAGAATAAAAGCATTTACGATGTCCTGTTTTCATCACCAATTACAGGTCAGGAGGCCAGTGGTGCAAGTAGGGGGTGGAGCTTTGAGGGGGGCACTTTTTGCTCTGTTCTCTTAAATAAACGAGCATTGTCTGTGCGAGCAGCGCGTCCCTCTTGAGGCCGGATCGATATAACCACTTACACCATATTGAGTTAATTCCCCTGCATTGATGGCCGGCTTCCAAAACTATCATGACTTCGAGACATCAGGCGTCTGATGGCGGTGAGATCTCGTGGTGGGCGGGACGAGGTTTCACTTCCCTCGTGGCCGCTAAGACAAAGCTCCCTCGGAAGACATCCAGCCAAATAGCTTCATCAGCAGTTTTATTGCGGCACGTGGCTAGCTGTAAATCCGGGCCCTTCCCCCGGATTCACAGGGCCACGGGGCGTCCTGGAAGGCACTTTACCGTCACTTCCCATTAATACCTATATCCTTTCCTTTTTTCGAATTTAAGATAATTGTGGCGTAAGTAAAATATTTTGCCTGTGATGCGATAAGAGTCCATGCGATTACGAGTTAATAGGACAAACATGATTATGAAGTCCAAGATCTAATCATCTATTGGCACTTGTCGAATGAAAGGTCCCACGTTGTAGTCCTAAAACTTTGCCGTGAGAGGTTCAGGGTTGTTGATGACTACTTACAGAATTTATCCATTATCCATATTGGTCTTCGAAAATGTTTTGTCAATGTCTGCTGAGTTCATGTCAGGTTGGGTGAATGCTGACGTCACCTCCATTTAAAATTGCTCGTGATTATTTTATTGCCAAGAAAACAACAGTTTCTTTTTGTAAAATTTAAATCGTACTTTTTAAACTAAAATGGACCTTTTTTGATACTGAGAAAGAGTAATTCCTTGTATGTAATGAGCAGGGACCGGAGAAACCGTGATAAATGACGTGCCAGACTCTCAGCAGACCACCGTCAATGTAAGGAGTGAGTGTTTGACATGGAGGGCGGGCACAATAAAGCGTCTCCCCCCTCCCCCTTATGTGCAGCTCATAACGAGTAAAGAATAACGAGTAAAGTGAACTGATCTGCCATCCTGTCACTGGCGGATAGAGGTTAAAGTAAATAAAGTGACCGAATAGTCATTAAGTGAGATAAAATAGAATAAAGATACGATAGAATAGAGTAAGATGAAAGGAGAACGGGATAAAATAAGATAACGAGAGAATTGGATAAAGTAAGGTATAGTGAGAATGGGATAAAGTAAGGTATAGTGAGAATGGGATAAAGTAAGGTATAGTGAGAATGGTATAGTGAGAATGGGATAAAGTAAGGTATAGTGAGAATGGTATAGTGAGAATGGGATAAACTAAGGAAAAGTGAGAATGAAAACAAGTAAGATGGAGAATGGAATAAAGTGAGATAATGTGGGATAGTGTGGGCCAACTTGCTGTGAGCCAGTGGGGTGGCGGGCAGTGGGGCGATACAGACCCGGGGTTACGGGTCCACGCAGCAGCGACCAGCCCGGCCAGTGTTTAGCCGTCTTCAGTCAGGATGTATCACGGCGCTTCAAGGCTACGGGTCTCCAATAACTGGCCAGTGACTGAAGTGCTGCCAGTCTTAGGTTCCAGGGTCGTTGGTAGGGGGTGGGGGCGTAGGGATTCTGAAGCAAGAAAAGGAGGGTAATCTTTTCATCGGATAATACTAAACAGATTAACTCTCTGTGTGTCGGATCATTCACTGTGGCTTATATTTTGTGGGTCATACATCGAGAGGAGGTGGGGTGGAAGGCGTGGGTGAGGGGCAGCTTTGAGAGGAGGTGGGGGGGGGGGGTGGAAGGCGTGGGTGAAGGCGTGGGTGAGGGGCAACTCGGAGAAGACCTGGGGGGGGGGGTGGAAGGCGTGGGTGAGGGGCAGCTTGGAGAGCTTGTTGCATTCTAGCGCCAAATATATCAGCCGTGTTACTTGCAATCTCTCATTGTAAGCAGTCCGCTACATGCCTGGTGTTTAGCCTATTTTTGCTGCGTGTATGTTGATTTGAAAATAGCCTGTTTTGTTTCCGGACCATGTTAAACAAAATAGAACAAGTCTAGTTTTGACATCGTGTTTAGTTGAGCTGTCGCCTTTTTGATTAACGCTAGTTGTACATTTTATGCTTTTAATTTATGTGTCACTGCTGACTCATGGAGAGAGATCTTAGTTTCTTCGTCGTGTTGCTGGTTACCAGTGGCTCTCAACATGTGACGCCCCGGTATACATCATTGAGGACGGTGGTCCACGGTGTAAATTAACTAACATAGCCCATCGAGGAGCATCATTTCCACCATGATATATTAAAGTTGCGAAATATCTGCTCTTTAAGATAATTTGTCTGAACATGCTATTGAACAAGGCACAGGGATACAGGTTCGTTGGTTGTATATTCAGGACACTCTTTGTCTTATCGTATCAATGAGAGAAGGAAGAGAGAGTGGAGCCATGTCCCCGGGGGTAACCCCCTACTCCTTGCTGGAGATCTTGATCTATGTGTTGCTTTCTGTACTAGATTTTGTGTTGTGTAGTATGTCAATAGTTATCATACGTATTTAAATTTGTAACTCATTTATTGTGTAATTGGTGTTTGTGGATGGGTTTTGGATATTAGTCTTCATTGATTCTCGCGAGTCATGCCACCCATGGTACCATGTTAACCTCGGTTTGTCTTTCTCTCCGGTTCTCGCAGGCTACGGACACATCGCGCCGAAGACGATGTGGGGGCGCCTGGTGACCATCCTGTACGCCATCGGCGGCATCCCTCTCACCCTGCTCACCTTGACCAACCTTGGCGGCTTCATGGCCACGGCCTTCCGCTTCCTGTACCACAATATTTGCTGCGGATTATGCTGCTTGTGTTGCCGTAGCAACCCGGACACGGTCAAGTCCTCGACGGTGAAGTACAAAGACGCTGAAAATGGCGACCCCGGGGCGTCGGAGGCTCTGACGTCATCCAAGAAGGAGGGAGAGCCGTCGAACGTGGCGGGGACGTCGCCAACCCGTCAGAGGGCGCCGCGCAAGCACATGGAGGTGACGTGGCGCCACGGTCTGCGCCGCGTCATGAAGACTGCCGACAACAAGACGGTGACGGTGCCCATCTACGTCTCCCTGCTGCTGATCGCAGGCTACATTCTCTCCGGAGCCGTGCTCTTCACCATCTGGGAGGACAACTGGGACTACCTGATCGGCTCCTACTTCTGCTTCATCACGCTGACCACCATCGGCTTCGGGGACTTTGTGCCGGGCACCAGCGCCGACTCCTCCCAGGAGAAGCTCGTGCTGTGCGCGCTCTACCTGCTCTTCGGCCTGGCGCTTATCGCCATGTGCTTCGACCTCATGCAGGAGGAGGCCCGCAGCAAATTCCGCGCGCTCGGCCGCAAGCTGGGCATCCTGACCCGGAAACACCATAACAACAACATGGGGCACGCCGGGGGCGCCGGGCAGGGCGGCGGGGAGGGCAAGGGTAGCCGCCGCAACACGCCCTCCCC
The DNA here is from genome assembly GCA_964019135.1 of Arenicola marina. Classification (NCBI taxonomy): domain Eukaryota; kingdom Metazoa; phylum Annelida; class Polychaeta; family Arenicolidae; genus Arenicola; species Arenicola marina. The sequence goes on along the minus strand of OZ025258.1, from coordinate 5,672,860 downwards.
GTCGCCGCTGTCCTACTCCACGTCCACCCCGACCATCGGGACCCACAAGCTGGGGCAGGCGGACAGCGATGGCTATCTGCAAGAGCCGCCTAAGATCATCACCTACCCGCGGTATAGACGCCCCGACCTGGGAGCCAGCTCGCCCTCCGAGGCCCAGCGTAACCTCAATAACGTGAAGGCCCCTCTGCCCAAGGCGGGGGGCAAGCGGGCGGGGGGCAAGGGCGACAGGGGCACCAACGCCAAGGCCAAGACCGGCAAGGTCAAGAAGGGCAAGGTCAAGGCCAAGAAGGAGGAGGAGGCGTGGGTGCCGCTCCCGGATGTGGAGGCGAGGGAGGACGAGTCCCCGGGGTCACTGGAGTCGGCCACCTTCCACCCAGACCCCACCCAGCAGGGTGCCGCATCTCCTGAGCCCCTCGTATCCATGCCCGTGCCCCCACTGTACTCTACCCTGATTCAGGGCTTTGGTCAGGACCCCACCCCGGGGGAGGAGGGCCTCCGCCCCTCGCCGTCGTCGCCGGACCCGTCCCCCCAGTGGGCCGTGCCCCCCGCCGTTAGCTACATGGAGTCCGAAGTCCCTATCTGGACCCCTCAAATCGTGCCTCCCTCCCCACCCAGACCTACCATGCAGGGTGGACCCGATGGCAAAAACAAGAAGAAAAAATCAAAATGTTTGTTAGGGAGAGGCAAAAAGAACGGGGACTCGACGAAGAAAGCGCCGACGTGAGAGTAATGCGCTTCCTGGTAACCATGGCAACGTCTCCCCCTCACCTGCGTCGTAGCTGTTTCCTGCAGTGTGCGCCTTGTAGAGTCGTGACCCCGCCAGGGCCTGGGGTAGTCCTCGCTCTCTGCTGTCCGCCGTCAGTCTCCGGAAGGCGCTGCCCCCTCGTGTACTGTCAGAACTAGATACTGGCATGTCAAAGCCCGACACTCACAGAGAAAAAAATACTCTTCATCTTTGCACAAATCGTCGCAATAGATCCTATAATTGCCCTGAGGATCCGGTTTATTCTACAAATCCAAAAGCGCTGTCTGGTTTTTATTTCAATTTCGTGTACCTTGCTGTGAATCCTGACTACGTGTTCATGTTTAGAATTTATAGCACATTGTGACTGGAGATTTGTGTTCAGCACTATTTAAACTCGTACGATAAAATTGTCCTGCACGCCCTAAACGTTCATTTGCCATGTACGACTTCGTGAGGTTGCCAAGGTAACCTGATCATTGTTAATGCCGTTTTAGGTAATACATGACATCCGGTTGTGTCATTGTTTGCTGTTGTGTTACAGCAAACAATGTGGGTTCATTTTACCACAGCGACACGTGGTGTGTCCGCAGCGACACGTAGTCTGTCCACAGCGACACGTGGTGTGTCCGCAGCGACACGTGGTGTGTCCGCAGCGACACGTAGTCTGTCCACAGCGACACGTGGTGTGTCCGCAGCGACACGTAGTTTGTCCACAGCGACACGTGGTGTGTCCACAGCGACACGTAGTCTGTCCGCAGCGACACGAGGTGTGTCCGCAGCGACACGTAGTCTGTCCACAGCGACACGTTGTGTGTCCGCAGCGAAACGTAGTCTGTCCGCAGCGACAGGTGGTGTGTCCGCACCGACACCTGGTGTGTCCGCAGCGACACCTGGTGTATTCGCAGCGACACCTGGTGTGTCCGCAGCGACACCTGTTGTGTCCGCAGCGACACCTGGTGTGTCCGCACCAACACGTGGTGTGTCTGCATATTGACTTCACTGTTGTTTGAACCACTGAAGCGCGATCAATTCATTTGTTGATTGACTCAAATAAATGCACATTCATTCTGATTGCAAATAGACGCATGATGTCGCCATTTGCTGCTTAGAATGTATTATAATTAATTTTATTTTAATAATTGGACACGTATGCTGACTACGCTTGAGTATAGATGACGCAATGACCTTCAGCTCAACAAGTATAATATATATATATAACTCCGCAGTCTATACTCGGATATACAGAGCCTGTGTGTGGTAACATCGCTCCTAGTTACACCGCTTACCTCGCTTACTATGAGATATAGAAGTAAGTTCCGTGCCGTGGGCGTGTTCTCCGCGCCTGTCTCGTGTCTGAACAACCATTCCACATGGAACTGCTACCGACCTGCCTGGAGAGGCGCTACCAGTCATATATGTTAACAGTGTAAGTGAGTGTGATATCTGAAATCCCTTAACACTTCGTGATACGCAAGAAGTCGTATTGGATGAGGGGCCTTGTGTTGGGGGTAACTACAGTCCATAGGACTCAATTGTGCTTCGACAGTGTTCTTCTAAAGATGGCAAAACATTTCGATCGCAAGTATACTTCCGGTTATGGTAAGATTTGTTGCTGCTCTATTATTAAAAAGCATCATCTCACTTTAATTGGTTTAATGGATATCACGGCAGTGTGGGTATTTGAAAAATTAAGAGATATCACACCCATGATTTCATTATCTTATATCCGCAATATTACCCAGTTTACTCAATGAAGTCAATCAGCTTTAAGGTTACCACACATATACATGTTCGAGAAAGGTGTGTTGCGCTTCACAACGCTGCAGTGAGCGCCTGTGAGCATTCACTTAACGATACATCAATGATAGCATTGCTGTAGTATAAGAAAATGGAATAATTCTGAATAGGAAAATGTTCTTTCGCTTATAAGAATATAACTAGGCCTTTTTCACCTTCTCAGCCTCACCCCTCCCCCTCTTTCCCGCCTTTCCCGCCGTATTCCCACCTCTCTCGCCGCCAGCCTCTTCCCAACCCTTCTCTATCTTCCCGCCAGCCTCTTCCCATCCCTTCTCTATCTTCCCGCAAGCCTCTTCCCACCCCTTCTCTATCTTCCCGCCAGCCTCTTCCCGTCCCTTCTCTATCTTCCCGCCAGCCTCTTCCCACCTCTTCTCTATCTTCCCGCCAGCCTCTTCCCAACCTTTCTCTATCTTCCCGCCAGCCTCTTCCCAACCCTTCTCTATCTTCCCGCCAGCCTCTTCCCAACCCTTCTCTATCTTCCCGCCAGCCTCTTCCCACCCCTTCACTATCTTCCCGCCAGCCTCTTCCCATCCCTTCTCTATCTTCCCGCCAGCCTATTCCCACCTTTTCCTATCTTCCCGCCAGCCTCTTCCCACCTTTTCCTATCTTTTCGCCAGCCTATTCCCACCTTTTCCTATCTTCCCGCCAGCCTCTTCCCATCCCTTTTCTATCTTCCCGCCAGCCTCTTCTCAACCCTTCTCTATCTTCCCGCCAGCCTATTCCCACCTTTTCCCTATCTTCCCGCCAGCCTCTTCCCAACCCTTCTCTATCTTCCCGCCAGCCTATTCCCACCTTTTCCAATCTTCCCGCCAGCCTCTTCCCATCCCTTTTCTATCTTCCCGCCAGCCTCTTCCCAACCCTTCTCTATCTTCCAGCCAGCCTCTTCCCAACCCTTCTCTATCTTCCCGCCAGCCTATTCCCACCTTTTCCTATCTTCCCGCCAGCCCCTTCCCATCCCTTTTCTATCTTCCCGCCAGCCTCTTCTCAACCCTTCTCTATCTTCCCGCCAGCCTATTCCCACCTTTTCCAATCTTCCCGCCAGCCTCTTCCCATCCCTTTTCTATCTTCCCGCCAGCCTCTTCCCAACCCTTCTCTATCTTCCCACCAGCCTCTTCCCAACCTTCTCTATCTTCCCGCCAGCCTCTTCCCACCCCTTCTCTATCTTCCCGCTCCTGTCCTTATCTTCCCGGCCGCCTCTTCTCGTTACTTCACTTCTCCCATGCCCGCCCCGTCGCATCATTTTCCTATAACCCGCCCCATTCCCGCCCTTCGCGCCTCATTCCAGTCTCACTTCCGCCCTTGTCGCCTTATTCACCCTTCCCGACCGCCATTCTGCCCCCCCACCCCCCTCCACCCCGTTCTCACCCCTTCCCCACCTCCCTCCGACCCGCGTACACTGCAGACCCCGTGTTGTTCAGTCTGCAATAACAGCCTGTAGCTGCGCTTGTCTTGTAGAGATGAGCGGTAGTTGGTAATGACTTGTACAAAGGTGTTTGGACAGCAAGGAGGTGAATGACGTAAGGCGTGATAGTCGCTCCATCTCGTTCTGTCGGTGTCATGTGACCCCACGTCGCAGTACCTACTAGTATACTCAACCTGTCAGTTCACGTTAACCGTGTGTATATATCTTTATCACAAAATCATTAACCTGTACATAGGTAGACTAGCGGTAGGAGTGAAACACGCTAATCGAACTGTGCACTCACAACAGAGACAAATATATATATATAATTCTGATAATTTAACTCAATTATCGATCCTTTACAAGTAATTGTTAACAGGTTTATATTATTTAGTTGTATTTTTCTTATCGTCATTCATCGATCAATACATACAAGTCTGTGACAGGCGTGTGAGGACATAAGTATCCACACATAGGAATACGTCACTTGCTGCTCATGTCTTGGCCTGACAGTGCAAATGACTGAATGCTCTTGTACCGCAAGACACGGTAAAAATGACATCTTCTTTTGTCCTTCTGTATGAACGGTCACACGTCTAATATTTATATTATTAACAATTATTAAAACTCATTAATTATTGAAAATTCTGTCTTGTAGTTAGAGTGTGACATTATTTCCCGTTTGAGTACATTGGGTGTCGCACTTTCCGTGTAGCACGTACGCCAGCCGCCAGGCCACACTGTCGTCGATCATTAGGACTAGAGGCTCATGGGGTATTTGACCTCGTAATTTGACCTTACTATCTTGGAGTGATTCATGTGCTAATTCGTTCTTATGGAGAGTCTATGGTAACCATGGCGACATATCTTTGACGAGTACAATCAAGACTTGCATGTTATCGTTACGTGTAATTGAAGGTGTTTCTTTGATCTCTTCCAATAAATTCGCCTTACAGTGCTGCCGACTTCTTCCACATCTACGACGACCCGATATCTGTCGCATTACTGTCTTCCTGGTTTGTTGACAGTGGTGATGTTTACATTCCATGCGCATAACATGGTCAAGGCATTCTCAGACCATGAAAGCAATTATATCAGATCATAAATCCGACTAATTCAGACCATGAAAGCGATCAGATGCATTAGTTGCACACTTTGAGGACACGCTGTGAATCATAACGTGCGGCATCCCACACCACGACACACCTTGTGGTCAGAGCTGTTCCTGCAATATAACGTGCGGCATCCCACACCACGACACACCTTGTGGTCAGGGCTGTTCCTGCAATATAATGTGTGGCATACTTGTCCATGTAATATATGTATATATTCCAGCAATGGTGTATTTATTACATGTTCCTTACTTTGCCCTTCAGTGATGATGTTTAATCTTGGAGTGGTAAGTCGTTATGAAAGCATAAACAGTTACAGCTTCAGTTTGGTCCGTACGATGAGACTATAATAATAGATAAAATATTTCTGAGGATAAACGCGCTTAGATTCAGATTTCGAAACTAACGAACCTCTCCCAAGTATATAACGCCTTTCGAATGTTTCTTTTTCAATATTATTAAACAAAATTACCGTGTTAAATTTTTGAGAAATATACATGCTATAATTTCTGGCTTCATTGACAAATGTCACAAAACAGCAGCCATTTTCGAATCGTCACAACGTTGTGAACGGGAAGCCACCACCACTACGCCGCACAACACTCGCTCGCCTGGTAAACATCTTTGAAAACACGTCTTTGTATTTATTAGACGCTTTATTTTCTCATTTATGCATAAAGGACCCAATGTCATTTGAAGGACGTAAAACCTTTTTTGAAGGAAAATGATCAGATGAGCACTTTTACAGCGTCACCGCAGGCAACTAAAAGTACATACATATTACTACTATAGCTTTCTGACACGTGACCGGAAGTAGACGGCTTGACACGTGACCCTCGTCCATCAAACAACATGGCGGAATGACACTTTGAGAACAATCGGGACACATGCGCAATGAGTGTAATATGGCCCCTTTTTTCCCACTACGAAGGGACAGCGCGGCCGACCCCCACCCCTTTCCCCTCCACTCTCCACCTTTATTCGCAAAACGCTAAACTTCCCGTCTCCTACGGCCCTCTCTGCACATCAATATTACATGGACACTAAATCCGCATGTTTGCCTGTGTGAATAGGGCTCTTTAGAAGCCATTGGTGTTCTCGTGTAACACAGGTCGGGTTTGTCCGCATCCACCCTGATTCAGCCGCTGTCAGAGTGCTCAGCCCTCATCCAACACTTCCAGGGGACTTACCCCGCTATTGGCAATGTGTCGACGCTGCCTTTGCTTTGGGGTTCCACATAGTAGCACGGGCATTGTTGGACGCTGATGAGCTCTCGAGGTGGGGGAGAGGCAGAGGGAGGGGGACGGGAGAGGGGAGAGTTGTGGGTGTGGACAGGCACTAGTCACCGCCAGGGGGCCAAGCTTTTTGGCTTGGGCGTGTTCGCTTCATCCTTGCAAATGGACAGGCTGGTGCCGCGTCCTTCCCAAGGGTGACCAGCCAGGCCCCAGGCATCTAGCCCCACAAAGCCACAGAATTATACAGGAGCTTTGAACTGGGCGGGAGTTTGAAGGTTGTTCCCAGGGGACTACCGCCTTCTGAGGCTGGCTTTCATGGCCTTTACATCCCGTCGTTACCCATGAGAGGGTACCCCCCCCCCTTGCCCTCCTTCCCACTCCCCTCCATGTTCCGCTACACACACACACATACCAGCACTTTGCTTGCCGCTGAAAGGCTCTGACGTCGTGACGTGACGTCGTGACGTGACGTCGTGACGTCGTGATGTGTTGACGTCGTGACGAGCTCGGTGTGCCCTCAGTGCGCTGCATAAAGCTGTTTGCTAAGACATCAAAGACAACGCTTAAATGTATTACTTAAAGATGCCACAGCCAATCCGGAAGCGGCTGTCAGGGCGCTTGGCTCGCGTGGCACCATGGGTTGCCACCAGTATCTAACAGTATGTACAGGACTGTTCACGTGATGCGGATGGTCCAGTTACGGCAATGTCAGAAGACAGAAACCGAGACATCAAAATGCGACTGAAAGGAGGAGAGAACCAAGGCGGAAGCAATCATGGCAAGTGACAGAAAGCCCCCCAAAAATATTTTTTGTAAAATATTGAGGGAAATGCAATGCTGCTCACATCAACCAGAACACACGAACGACAGAAGTGCGAAGGACAAGAAAAATAGGAGAGATCGAGGCAGACGTCCCCCCCACCCACCCCCTCTACTTGTCACCGCCATTTATTCGGCCCCATCCTCCTACCACCTGCCATCAGTAGCGCCCATCTTAACCCCCCCACGTCCCTGGCCTCGGCTATGACCCCCCCCCCACCCCCCGACCACCACCGCTCAATTCGGTGCAGTGCCCCCCCCCCCGGGGGTCGAACTCCCAGCTGCAGACCCGCGATGAGTAATAACTGAGATTTGCACCCCCCGCCACTCGCCCCCTCCCCCCTTTCCCTCCTGCCACCTCCTCCACCATGGCTGTCGAGGGCTGACGTTGGAGTATTTCGGAGAAGTCGGAAGGAGTTAAAAAACGGAAGTCAACGTCACGTGTATTTGGTAAACAAGTTGATCATTTGATAGAAAGGGAACATTTGCGAACGAGACCTAATACCTTCTCCTTAATCTAGGTGGCGCTGGCATCAGTCACCTCTCTGGCACGCGTGGCCGCCTGGCGAAGAAAAAAGGAACTACTCCAGGCAGCGACCCCTCTCCACCGGGTAACAAATAATACAGTGGATTTACGGGGGAGAGATGGGGGTGGGGATGCAAGTCACACAGAGCAGCAGCCTGACCCCACATTATACCCCACAGTAGCCGCTCCACCATGAGGGAGACGGTATATTTATGTGACATGGGAGGCGGATGTTACTTGTGTCAGGACGACAGGGATACAGGGAGACAAGAAGACAGGGGAGGGGGGGGGGGTTATAAGTGATTCAACCAAGCTGATATATATAGCAGGTGGGGACGGGGGGGGGGTTCACGGAAGTAATATCGGTGGTGCGTGGGTGTGAGGGGTGGGGGCAGTAGGACGAGGGGTGCTTCGTCGACAGCATTCCATATTGATGTGTGTGCTGAGCAGAGGGGGTACTCGGTACGGGGTGGGGGGGGGGGTGATCCTGAAGGAGGTGGGTTAGAAGGCCCTTGCATCGCACTTTCCGACTGCTGTCTGTAACAAAAAACAGAAATCAATCATATGGTTTGGCGGTTTAGACCGCGTTTCTGCACACAAGTGCAATACCGGGTCAAGGAACCTCCCAGGATGAGTGGATGAAACATTCAGATTAGAGGCCCTGGGCAGAATGCGAACCCAGAAGCTTTCGATCTAATGATCCTATAGGGGGTATAGGAGAAATCTGAGAAAAGGTTCAGAAAACTACGACGCGGGGGTGGGGGAGGGGGGGGGGTGGTGGTAAACCATCCCCCGGTTCCCTTACCATGGGTTGCAAGTATATGAAATACATGATACTGTAATGTAATCATACTGTAATGTAATCATACTGTAATGTAATCATACTGTAATGTAATCCTACTGTAATGTAACCCTACTGTAATGTTATTCTACAGTAATGTAAGTATACCGTAATGTGATCATACTGTAATGTAATCCTACTGCAATGTAATCCTGCTGTAATGTAATCTTACTGTAATGTAATCATACTGCAATGTAATCATACTGTAATGTAATCATACTGCAACCTAATCATACTGTAATATAATCCTACTGTAATGTAATCCTACTGTAATGTAATCCTACTGTAATGTAACCCTACTATAATGTAATCCTACTGTAATGTAATCATACTGCAATGTAATCATACTGTATTGTAATCATACTGCAATCTAATCTTACTGTAATGTAATCCTACTGTAATGTAATCCTACTGTAATGTATTCATAATGTAATGTAATCATATCAGAATGTAATGTAATCATACAGTACTGTAATCACACAGTAATGTAATCACACAGTAATGTAATCATACAGTAATGTAATCACACAGTAATGTAATCATACAGTAATGTAATCATACAGTAATGTAATCATGCAGTAATGTAATCATGTAGTACTGTAATCATACTGTAATGTAATCATACTTCAATGGGGGGTGGGGGTGGGGAGCGCAAGTATGTTGTGTTAATACCGGCCGCGTGGCCCTGACAGACCAGGCCCCGCGTGCTGCGGCATGACGTCACACGGAGGAAGTGACGCCAATACGTCACGTGGCCTGACCCTCATCCAGTGGTAGCTGTTTTAGAAGCGGAAATGATCACAAATGGAGCCACTTAGGACTGTAAATATCAACATGGTTACTGGTTAGGAAAAACGAAAAAAAATTACATCATTTTGTTTGCCAATGAATAATTCTGCCACCAGGGGACGACTTGCGTAATGGACAATATGAGCAAAAAAATAAGTGATGTTGGTTTCAATAACAACGGTATTCACGGAAGTCTTTTTAAAAACGTTAATCTGCTTTTGATGATCTGATGTATGTTTCATTCTTGGGTTCACAAAAAAAGCTGAAACCCAGTGTATTGCACATATTGTCTTCCGCATGTTGGCGCCACTAGCATGGCACATTTCAGGATTTCACAAAGTTTTTGCCAGATCGTCTGCGATGCATTAGCCCTGGTGTTGTAAATAACGATGTACAACGTGTCAGTGGCCCTTGTAATTGACCTTTGTGGCATTAAAAAGTCTACCTACCTCCCTGTGTCTATGGCCCGTGGCGCGCTGACGGCTGGCCTGGCCCGCGCGTCTCTGGCTAGACGCCGAGGCGTCACGTGACCGTGTTTGGTCTGGCGTGGGTTGTTTATCGTGGCAGGTGAATGGGGCAGCTGGTGCTGAAGTGGCCTTCACACCCCGGCCACGGAGGGCATCAGCAGCAGCCGCTTGTTTAACCTCTGGTTATCCAGTGAGGGGTATGAGGGCGGCGGGGAAGGGCGTGTGGGAGAGAGAGAGAGGGAGAGGGGTGGTGGGGGAAGGCACAGGTGTCCGGGAAAATAGATACAGCAGACACGGTACAAGGAGTACAAGCCAAGATTTAGGGAGAAAAAGAAAGGAGGGTAGAGAGTAGAGATGACCGACAGGAACGATGGGATGAGAGATGCAGATAGGGCACGGCAGGAGCGTGAACACAGAGGGAGGGTGGGATGAGAGAAGCAGATAGGGCACGGCAGGAGTGTGAACACAGAGGGACGGTGGGATGAGAGAGGCAGATAGGGCACGGCAGGAGTGTGAACACAGAGGGACGGTGGGATGAGAGAGGCAGATAGGGCACGGCAGGAGTGTGAACACAGAGGGACGGTTGGATGAGAGAGGCAGATAGGGCACGGCAGGAATGTGAACACAGAGGGACGGTGGGATGAGAGAGGCAGATAGGGCACGGCAGGAGTGTGAACACAGAGGGACGGTGGGATGAGAGAGGCAGATAGGGCACGGCAGGAGTGTGAACACAGAGGGACGGTGGGATGAGAGAGGCAGATAGGGCACGGCAGGAGTGTAAACACAGAGGGACGGTGGGATGAGAGAGGCAGATAGGGCACGGCAGGAGTGTGAACACAGAGGGACGGTGGGATGAGAGAGGCAGATAGGGCACGGCATGAGTGTGAACACAGAGGGACATTGGGATGAGAGAGGCAGATAGGGCACGGCAGGAGTGTGAACACAGAGGGACGGTGGGATGAGAGAGGCAGATAGGGCACGGCAGGAGTGTAAACACAGAGGGACGGTGGGATGAGAGAGGCAGATAGGGCACGGCAGGAGTGTGAACACAGAGGGACGGTGGGATGAGAGAGGCAGATAGGGCACGGCAGGAGTGTGAACACAGGGGGACGGTGCGATGAGAGAGGCAGATAGGGCATGGCAGGAGTGTGAACACAGGGGGACAGTGGGATGAGAGAGGCAGATAGGGCACGGCAGGAGTGTGAAAACAGGGGGACGGTGGGATGAGTGAGGCAGATACGGCACGGCAGGAGTGTGAACACAGAGGGACGGTGGGATGAGAGAGGCAGATAGGGCACGGCAGGAGTGTGAACACAGAGGGACGGTGGGATGAGTGAGGCAGATACGGCACGGCAGGAGTGTGAACACAGAGGGACGGTGGGATGAGAGAGGCAGATAGGGCACGGCAGGAGTGTGAACACAGAGGGACGGTGGGATGAGAGAGGCAGATAGGGCACGGCAGGAGTGTGAACATAGAGGGACGGTGGGATGAGAGAGGCAGATAGGGCATGGCAGGAGTGTGAACACAGGGGGACGGTGGGATGAGAGAGGCAGATAGGGCACGGCAGGAGTGTGAACACAGAGGGACGGTGGGATGAGAGAGGCAGATAGGGCACGGCAGGAGTGTGAACACAGAGGGAAGGTGGGATGAGAGAGGCAGATAGGGCACGGCAGGAGTGTGAACACAGAGGGACGGTGGGATGAGAGAGGCAGACACAGCACGGCAGGAGTGTGAACACAGAGGGAAGGTGGGATGAGAGAGGCAGATAGGGCACGGCAGGAGTGTGAACACAGAGGGACGGTGGGATGAGAGAGGCAGACACAGCACGGCAGGAGTGTGAACACAGAGGGACGGTGGGATGAGAGAGGCAGATAGGGCACGGCAGGAGTGTGAACACAGAGGGACGGTGGGATGAGAGAGGCAGATAGGGCACGGCAGGAGTGTGAACACAGAGGGACGGTGGGATGAGAGAGGCAGACACGGCACGGCAGGAGTGAACACAGAGGGACGGTGGGGTGAGAGAGGCAGATAGGGCACGACAGGAGTGTGAACACAGAGGGACGGTGGGATGAGAGAGGCAGATAGGGCACGGCAGGAGTGTGAACACAGAGGGACGGTGGGATGAGAGAGGCAGATAGGGCACGGCAGGAGTGTGAACACAGAGGGACGGTGGGATGAGAGAGGCAGACACGGCACGGCAGGAGTGAACACAGAGGGACGGTGGGATGAGAGAGGCAGATAGGGCACGACAGGAGTGTGAACACAGAGGGACGGTGGGATGAGAGAGGCAGACACGGCACGGCAGGAGTGTGAACACAGAGGGACGGTGGGATGAGAGAGGCAGATAGGGCACGGCAGGAGTGTGAACACAGAGGGACGGTGGGAGGAGTGAGGCAAATAGGGCACGGCAGGAGTGTGAACACAAAGGGACGGTGGGATGAGAGAGGTAGATAGGGCACGGCAGGAGTGTGAACACAGAGGGACGGTGGGATGAGAGAGGCAGACACGGCACGGCAGGAGTGTGAACACAGAGGGAGGGTGGGATGAGAGAGGCAGATAGGGCACGGCAGGAGTGTGACCACAGAGGGACGGTGGGATGAGAGAGGCAGATAGGGCACGGCAGGAGTGTGAACACAGAGGGAAGGTGGGATGAGAGAGGCAGAAAGGGCACGGCAGGGGTGTGAACACAGAGGGACGGTGGGATGAGAGAGGCAGACACGGCACGGCAGGAGTGTGAACACTGAGGGACGGTGGGATGAGAGAGGCAGACACGGCACGGCAGGAGTGTGAACACAGAGGGACGGTGGGATGAGAGAGGCAGAGAGGGCACGGCAGGAGTGTGAACACAGAGGGACGGTGGGATGAGAGAGGCAGATAGGGCACGGCAGGAGTGTGAACACAGAGGGACGGTGGGCTGAGTGAGGCAGACACGGCACGGCAGGAGTGTGAACACAGAGGGACGGTGGGATGAGAGAGGCAGACACGGCACGGCAGGAGTGTGAACACAGAGGGACGGTGGGATGAGAGAGGCAGATAGGACACGGCAGGAGTGTGAACACAGAGGGACGGTGGTATGAGAGAGGCAGATAGGGCACGGGAGGAGTGTGAACACAGAGGGACGGTGGGAGGAGAGAGGCAGATAGGGCACGGCAGGAGTGTGAACACAGAGGGACGGTGGGATGAGAGAGGCAGATAGGACACGGCAGGAGTGTGAACACAGAGGGACGGTGGTATGAGAGAGGCAGATAGGGCACGGCAGGAGTGTGAACACAGAGGGACGGTGGGATGAGAGAGGCAGATAGGGCACGGCAGGAGTGTGAACACAGAGGGACGGTAGGATGAGAGAGGCAGATAGGGCACGGCAGGAGTGTGAACACAGAGGGACGGTGGGATGAGAGAGGCAGATAGGGCACGGCAGGAGTGTGAACACAGAGGGACGGTGGGATGAGTGAGGCAGAGAGGGCATGGCAGGAGTGTGAACACAGAGGGACGGTGGGATGAGAGAGGCAGATAGGGCACGGCAGGAGTGTGAACACAGAGGGACGGTGGGATGAGAGAGGCAGACACGGCACGGCAGGAGTGTGAACACAGAGGGACGATGGGATGAGAGAGGCAGATAGGGCACGGCAGGAGTGTGAACACTGAGGGACGGTGGGATGAGAGAGGCAGACACGGCACGGCAGGAGTGTGAACACAGAGGGACGGTGGGATGAGAGAGGCAGATAGGGCACAGCAGGAGTGTGAACACAGAGGGACGGTGGGATGAGAGAGGCAGATAGGGCACAGCAGGAGTGTGAACACAGGGGTACGGTGGGGTGAGAGAGGCAGATAGGGCACGGCAGGAGTGTGAACACAGAGGGACGGTGGGATGAGTGAGGCAGAGAGGGCACGGCAGGAGTATGAACACAGAGGGACGGTGGGATGAGAGAGGCAGACACGGCACGGCAGGAGTGTGAACACAGAGGGACGATGGGATGAGAGAGGCAGATAGGGCACGGCAGGAGTGTGAACACAGAGGGACGGTGGGATGAGAGAGGCAGAGAGGGCCCGGCAGGAGTATGAACACAGAGGGACGGTGGGATGAGAGAGGCAGACACGGCACGGCAGGAGTGTGAACACAGAGGGACGGTGGGATGAGAGAGGCAGATAGGGCACGGCAGGAGTGTGAACACAGAGGGACGGTGGGATGAGAGAGGCAGATAGGGCACAGCAGGAGTGTGAACACAGGGGTACGGTGGGGTGAGAGAGGCAGATAGGACACGGCAGGAGTGTGAACACAGAGGGACGGTGGGATGAGTGAGGCAGAGAGGGCACGGCAGGAGTATGAACACAGAGGGACGGTGGGATGAGAGAGGCAGACACGGCACGGCAGGAGTGTGAACACAGAGGGACGATGGGATGAGAGAGGCAGATAGGGCACGGCAGGAGTGTGAACACAGAGGGACGGTGGGATGAGAGAGGCAGGGAGGGCACGGCAGGAGTATGAACACAGAGGGACGGTGGGATGAGAGAGGCAGACACGGCACGGCAGGAGTGTGAACACAGAGGGACGATGGGATGAGAGAGGCAGAGAGGGCACGGCAGGAGTGTGAACACAGAGGGACGGTGGGATGAGAGAGGCAGACACGGCACGGCAGGAGTGTGAACAGAGAGGGACGGTGGGATGAGAGAGGCAGATAGGGCACGGCAGGAGTGTGAACACAGAGGGACGGTGGGATGAGAGAGGCAGATAGGGCACGGCAGGAGTGTGAACACAGAGGGACGGTGGGATGAGAGAGGCAGATAGGGCACGGCCGGAGTGTGAACACAGAGGGACGGTGGGATGAGAGAGGCAGATAGGGCACGGCAGGAGTGTGAACACAGAGGGACGGTGGGATGAGAGAGGCAGATAGGGCACGGCAGGAGTGTGAACACAGAGGGACGGTGGGATGAGTGAGGCAGAGAGGGCATGGCAGGAGTGTGAACACAGAGGGACGGTGGGATGAGAGAGGCAGACACGGCGCGGCAGGAGTGTGAACACAGAGGGACGGTGGTATGAGAGAGGCAGATAGGGCACGGCAGGAGTGTGAACACAGAGGGACGGTGGGATGAGTGAGGCAGAGAGGGCATGGCAGGAGTGTGAACACAGAGGGACGGTGGGATGAGAGAGGCAGATAGGGCACGGCAGGAGTGTGAACACAGAGGGACGGTGGGATGAGAGAGGCAGACACGGCACGGCAGGAGTGTGAACACAGAGGGACGGTGGGATGAGAGAGGCAGACACGGCATGGCAGGAGTGTGAACACAGAGGGACGGTGGGATGAGAGAGGCAGATAGGGCACGGCAGGAGTGTGAACACAGAGGGACGGTGGGATGAGAGAGGCAGAGAGGGCACGGCAGGAGTATGAACACAGAGGGACGGTGGGATGAGAGAGGCAGACACGGCACGGCAGGAGTGTGAGCACAGAGGGACGATCGGATGAGAGAGGCAGATAGGGCACGGCAAGAGTGTGAATACAGAGGGACGGTGGGATGAGAGAGGCAGACACGGCACGGCAGGAGTGTGAACAGAGAGGGACGGTGGGATGAGAGAAGCAGATAGGGCACGGCAGGAGTGTGAACACAGAGGGACGGTGGGATGAGAGAGGCAGATAGGGCACGGCAGGAGTGTGAACACAGAGGGACGGTGGGATGAGAGAGGCAGATAGGGCACGGCCGGAGTGTGAACACAGAGGGACGGTGGGATGAGAGAGGCAGATAGGGCACGGCAGGAGTGTGAACACAGAGGGACGGTGGGATGAGAGAGGCAGATAGGGCACGGCAGGAGTGTGAACACAGAGGGACGGTGGGATGAGTGAGGCAGAGAGGGCACGGCAGGAGTATGAACACAGAGGGACGGTGGGATGAGAGAGGCAGACACGGCACGGCAGGAGTGTGAACACAGAGGGACGATGGGATGAGAGAGGCAGATAGGGCACGGCAGGAGTGTGAACACAGAGGGACGGTGGGATGAGAGAGGCAGAGAGGGCACGGCAGGAGTATGAACACAGAGGGACGGTGGGATGAGAGAGGCAGACACGGCACGGCAGGAGTGTGAACACAGAGGGACGATCGGATGAGAGAGGGAAATAGGGCACGGCAGGAGTGTGAATACAGAGGGACGGTGGGATGCGAGAGGCAGACACGGCACGGCAGGAGTGTGAACAGAGAGGGACGGTGGGATGAGAGAGGCAGATAGGGCACGGCAGGAGTGTGAACACAGAGGGACGGTGGGATGAGAGAGGCAGTTAGGGCACGGCAGGAGTGTGAACACAGAGGGACGGTGGGATGAGAGAGGCAGATAGGGCACGGCCGGAGTGTGAACACAGAGGGACGGTGGGATGAGAGAGGCAGATAGGGCACGGCAGGAGTGTGAACACAGAGGGACGGTGGGATGAGAGAGGCAGATAGGGCACGGCAGGAGTGTGAACACAGAGGGACGGTGGGATGAGTGAGGCAGAGAGGGCATGGCAGGAGTGTGAACATAGAGGGACGGTGGGATGAGAGAGGCAGATAGGGCACGGCAGGAGTGTGAACACAGAGGGACGGTGGGATGAGAGAGGCAGACACGGCACGGCAGGAGTGTGAACACAGGGGGACGGTGGGATGAGAGAGGCAGATAGGGCACGGCAGGAGTGTGAACACAGGGGGACGGTGGGATGAGAGAGGCACATAGGGCACGGCAGGAGTGTGAACACAGAGGGACGGTGGGATGAGTGAGGCAGGGAGGGCACGGCAGGAGTGTGAACACAGAGGGACGGTGGGATGAGAGAGGCAGATAGGGCACGACAGGAGTGTGAACACAGAGGGACGGTGGGAGGAGAGAGGCAGATAGGGCACGGCAGGAGTGTGAACACAGAGGGACGGTGGGATGAGAGAGGCAGATAGGGCACGGCAGGAGTGTGAACACAGAGGGACGGTGGGATGAGGGAGGCAGATAGGACACGGCAGGAGTGTGAACACAGAGGGACGGTGGGATGAGAGAGGCAGTTAGGGCACGGCAGGAGTGTGAACACAGAGGGACGGTGGGATGAGAGAGGCAGATAGGGCACGGCCGGAGTGTGAACACAGAGGGACGGTGGGATGAGAGAGGCAGATAGGGCACGGCAGGAGTGTGAACACAGAGGGACGGTGGGATGAGAGAGGCAGATAGGGCACGGCAGGAGTGTGAACACAGAGGGACGGTGGGATGAGTGAGGCAGAGAGGGCATGGCAGGAGTGTGAACACAGAGGGACGGTGGGATGAGAGAGGCAGATAGGGCACGGCAGGAGTGTGAACACAGAGGGACGGTGGGATGAGAGAGGCAGACACGGCACGGCAGGAGTGTGAACACAGGGGGACGGTGGGATGAGAGAGGCAGATAGGGCACGGCAGGAGTGTGAACACAGGGGGACGGTGGGATGAGAGAGGCACATAGGGCACGGCAGGAGTGTGAACACAGAGGGACGGTGGGATGAGTGAGGCAGGGAGGGCACGGCAGGAGTGTGAACACAGAGGGACGGTGGGATGAGAGAGGCAGATAGGGCACGACAGGAGTGTGAACACAGAGGGACGGTGGGAGGAGAGAGGCAGATAGGGCACGGCAGGAGTGTGAACACAGAGGGACGGTGGGATGAGAGAGGCAGATAGGGCACGGCAGGAGTGTGAACACAGAGGGACGGTGGGATGAGGGAGGCAGATAGGACACGGCAGGAGTGTGAACACAGAGGGACGGTGGTATGAGAGAGGCAGATAGGGCACGGCAGGAGTGTGAACACAGAGGGACGGTGGGATGAGAAAGGCAGATAGGGCACGGCAGGAGTGTGAACACAGAGGGACGGTGGGATGAGAGAGGCAGATAGGGCACGGCAGGAGTGTGAACACAGAGGGACATTGGGATGAGAGAGGCAGATAGGGCACGGCAGGAGTGTGAACACAGAGGGACGGTGGGATGAGTGAGGCAGAGAGGGCATGGCAGGAGTGTGAACACAGAGGGACGGTGGGATGAGAGAGGCAGATAGGGCACGGCAGGAGTGTGAACACAGAGGGACGGTGGGATGAGAGAGGCAGACACGGCACGGCAGGAGTGTGAACACAGGGGGACGGTGGGATGAGAGAGGCAGATAGGGCACGGCAGGAGTGTGAACACATGGGGACGTCGGGATGAGAGAGGCACATAGGGCACGGCAGGAGTGTGAACACAGAGGGACGGTGGGATGAGTGAGGCAGAGAAGGCACGGCAGGAGTGTGAACACAGAGGGACGGTGGGATGAGAGAGGCAGATAGGGCACGACAGGAGTGTGAACACAGAGGGACGGTGGGATGAGAGAGGCAGACACGGCACGGCAGGAGTATGAACACAGAGGGACGATGGGATGAGAGAGGCAGATAGGGCACGGCAGGAGTGTGAACACAGAGGGACGGTGGGATGAGTGAGGCAGAGAGGGCACGGCAGGAGTGTGAACACAGAGGGACGGTGGGATGAGAGAGGCAGACACGGCACGGCAGGAGTGTGAACACAGAGGGACGGTGGGATGAGAGAGGCAGACACGGCACGGCAGGAGTGTGAACACAGAGGGACGGTGGGATGAGAGAGGCAGATAGGGCACGGCAGGAGTTTGAACACAGAGGGACGGTGGGATGAGAGAGGCAGATAGGGCACGGCAGGAGTGTGAACACAGAGGGACGGTGGGATGAGTGAGGCAGAGAGGGCACGGCAGGAGTGTGAACACAGAGGGACGGTGGGACGAGAGAGGCAGATAGGGCACGGCAGGAGTGTGAACACAGAGGGACGGTGGGATGAGTGAGGCAGAGAGGGCACGGCAGGAGTGTGAACACAGAGGGACGGTGGGATGAGAGAGGCAGACACGGCACGGCAGTAGTGTGAGCACAGAGGGACGGTGGGATGAGAGAGGCAGATAGGGCACGGCAGGAGTGTGAACACAGAGGGACGGTGGGATGAGAGAGGCAGATAGGGCACGGCAGGAGTGTGAACACAGAGGGACGGTGGGATGAGTGAGGCAGAGAGGGCACGGCAGGAGTGTGAACACAGAGGGACGGTGGGATGAGAGAGGCAGACACGGCACGGCAGGAGTGTGAACACAGAGGGACGGTGGGATGAGAGAGGCAGACACGGCACGGCAGGAGTATGAACACAGAGGGACGGTGGGATGAGAGAGGCACATAGGGCACGGCAGGAGTGTGAACACAGAGGGACGGTGGGATGAGTGAGGCAGAGAGGGCACGGCAGGAGTGTGAACACAGAGGGACGGTGGGATGAGAGAGGCAGAGAGGGCACGGCAGGAGTGTGAACACAGAGGGACGGTGGGATGAGAGAGGCAGACACGGCACGGCAGGAGTGTGAACACAGAGGGACGATGGGATGAGAGAGGCAGATAGGGCACGGCAGGAGTGTGAACACAGAGGGACGGTGGGATGAGAGAGGCAGACACGGCACGGCAGGAGTGTGAACACAGAGGGACGATGGGATGAGAGAGGCAGATAGGGCACGGCAGGAGTGTGAACACTGAGGGACGGTGGGATGAGAGAGGCAGACACGGCACGGCAGGAGTGTGAACACAGAGGGACGGTGGGATGAGAGAGGCAGATAGGGCACGGCAGGAGTGTGAACACAGAGGGACGGTGGGATGAGAGAGGCAGATAGGGCACAGCAGGAGTGTGAACACAGGGGTACGGTGGGGTGAGAGAGGCAGATAGGGCACGGCGGGAGTGTGAACACAGAGGGACGGTGGGATGAGTGAGGCAGAGAGGGCACGGCAGGAGTATGAACACAGAGGGACGGTGGGATGAGAGAGGCAGACACGGCACGGCAGGAGTGTGAACACAGAGGGACGATGGGATGAGAGAGGCAGATAGGGCACGGCAGGAGTGTGAACACAGAGGGACGGTGGGATGAGAGAGGCAGAGAGGGCACGGCAGGAGTATGAACACAGAGGGACGGTGGGATGAGAGAGGCAGACACGGCACGGCAGGAGTGTGAACACAGAGGGACGATGGGATGAGAGAGGCAGATAGGGCACGGCAAGAGTGTGAACACAGAGGGACGGTGGGATGAGAGAGGCAGACACGGCACGGCAGGAGTGTGAACAGAGAGGGACGGTGGGATGAGAGAGGCAGATAGGGCACGGCAGGAGTGTGAACACAGAGGGACGGTGGGATGAGAGAGGCAGATAGGGCACGGCAGGAGTGTGAACACAGAGGGACGGTGGGATGAGAGAGGCAGATAGGGCACGGCCGGAGTGTGAACACAGAGGGACGGTGGGATGAGAGAGGCAGATAGGGCACGGGCGGAGTGTGAACACAGAGGGACGGTGGGAGGAGAGAGGCAGATAGGGCACGGCAGGAGTGTGAACACAGAGGGACGGTGGGATGAGAGAGGCAGACACGGCACGGCAGGAGTGTGAACACAGAGGGACGGTAGGATGAGAGAGGCAGATAGGACACGGCAGGAGTGTGAACACAGAGGGACGGTGGTATGAGAGAGGCAGATAGGGCACGGCAGGAGTGTGAACACAGAGGGACGGTGGGATGAGTGAGGCAGATAGGGCACGGCAGGAGTGTGAACACAGAGGGACGGTGGGATGAGAGAGGCAGATAGGGCACGGCAGGAGTGTGAACAGAGAGGGACAGTGGGATGAGAGAGGCAGATAGGGCACGGCAGGAGTGTGAACACAGAGGGACGGTGGGATGAGAGAGGCAGATAGGGCACGGCAGGAGTGTGAACACAGAGGGACGGTGGGATGAGTGAGGCAGAGAGGGCATGGCAGGAGTGTGAACACAGAGGGACGGTGGGATGAGAGAGGCAGATAGGGCACGGCAGGAGTGTGAACACAGAGGGACGGTGGGATGAGAGAGGCAGACACGGCACGGCAGGAGTGTGAACACAGGGGGACGGTGGGATGAGAGAGGCAGATAGGGCACGGCAGGAGTGTGAACACAGGGGGACGGTGGGATGAGAGAGGCACATAGGGCATGGCAGGAGTGTGAACACAGAGGGACGGTGGGATGAGTGAGGGAGAGAGGGTACGGCAGGAGTGTGAACACAGAGGGACGGTGGGATGAGAGAGGCAGATAGGGCACGACAGGAGTGTGAACACAGAGGGACGGTGGGATGAGAGAGGCAGACACGGCACGGCAGGAGTATGAACACAGAGGGACGATGGGATGAGAGAGGCAGATAGGGCACGGCAGGAGTGTGATCACAGAGGGACGGTGGGATGAGTGAGGCAGAGAGGGCACGGCAGGAGTGTGAACACAGAGGGACGGTGGGATGAGAGAGGCAGACACGGCACGGCAGGAGTGTGAACACAGAGGGACGGTGGGATGAGAGAGGCAGACACGGCACGGCAGGAGTGTGAACACAGAGGGACGGTGGGATGAGAGAGGCAGATAGGGCACGGCAGGAGTGTGAACACAGAGGGACGGTGGGATGAGAGAGGCAGATAGGGCACGGCAGGAGTGTGAACACAGAGGGACGGTGGGATGAGTGAGGCAGAGAGGGCACGGCAGGAGTGTGAACAGAGAGGGACGGTGGGATGAGAGAGGCAGATAGGGCACGGCAGGAGTGTGAACACAGAGGGACGGTGGGATGAGTGAGGCAGAGAGGGCACGGCAGGAGTGTGAACACAGAGGGACGGTGGGATGAGAGAGGCAGACACGGCACGGCAGGAGTGTGAACACAGAGGGACGGTGGGATGAGAGAGGCAGATAGGGCACGGCAGGAGTGTGAACACAGATGGACGGTGGGATGAGAGAGGCAGATAGGGCACGGCAGGAGTGTGAACACAGAGGGACGGTGGGATGAGAGGGAGATAGGGCACGGCAGGAGTGTGAACACAGAGGGACGGTGGGATGAGAGAGGCAGACACGGCACGGCAGGAGTGTGAACACAGAGGGACGGTGGGATGAGAGAGGCAGACACGGCACGGGAGGAGTGTGAACACAGAGGGACGGTGGGATGAGAGAGGCAGATAGGGCACGGCAGGAGTGTGAACCCAGAGGGACGGTGGGATGAGAGAGGCAGATAGGGCACGGCAGGAATGTGAACACAGAGGGACGGTGGGATGAGAGAGGCAGATAGGGCACGGCAGGAGTGTGAACGCAGGGAGACGGTGGGATGAGAGAGGCAGATAGGGGACGGCAGGAGTGTGAACACAGAGGGACGGTGGGATGAGAGAGGCAGATAGGGCACGGCAGGAGTGTGAACACAGAGGGACGGTGGGATGAGAGAGGCAGATAGGGCACGGCAGGAGTGTGAACACAGGGAGACGGTGGGATGAGAGAGGCAGATAGGGCACGGCAGGAGTGTGAACACAGAGGGACGGTGGGATGAGAGAGGCAGATAGGGCACGGCAGGAGTGTGAACACAGAGGGACGGTGGGATGAGAGAGGCAGATAGGGCCCGGCAATAGTGTGAACACAGAGGGACGGTGGGATGAGAGAGGCAGATAGGGCACGGCAGGAGTGTGAAAACAGAGGGACGGTGGGATGAGAGAGGCAGATAGGGCACGGCAGGAGTGTGAACACAGAGGGACGGTGGGATGAAAGAGGCAGATAGGGCACGGCAGGAGTGTGAACACAGAGGGACGGTGGGATGAGAGAGGCAGATAGGGCACGGCAGGAGTGTGAACAGAGAGGGACGGTGGGATGAGAGAGGCACATAGGGCACGGCAGGAGTGTGAACACAGAGGGACGGTGGGATGAGAGAGGCAGATAGGGCACGGCAGGAGTGTGAACACAGAGGGACGGTGGGATGAGAGAGGCAGATACGGCACGGCAGGAGTGTGAACACAAAGGTACGGTGGGATGAGAGAGGCAGATAGGGCCCGGCAGGAGTGTGAACACAGAGGGACGGTGGGATGAGAGAGGCAGATAGGGCACGGCAGGAGTGTGAAAACAGAGGGACGGTGGGATGAGAGAGGCAGATAGGGCACGGCAGGAGTGTGAACACAGAGGGACGGTGGGATGAGAGAGGCAGATAGGGCACGGCAGGAGTGTGAACACAGAGGGACGGTGGGATGAGAGAGGCAGATAAGGCACGGCAGGAATGTGAACACAGAGAAACGGTGGGATGAGAGAGGCAGATAGGGCACGGCAGGAGTGTGAACACAGAGGGACGGTGGGATGAGAGAGGCAGATAGGGCACGGCAGGAGTGTGAACACAGAGGGACGGTGGGATGAGAGAGGCAGACACGGCACGGCAGGAGTGTGAACACAGAGGGACGGTGGGATGAGAGAGGCAGATAGGGCACGGCAGGAGTGTGAACACAGATGGACGGTGGGATGAGAGAGGCAGATAGGGCAAGGCAGGAGTGTGAACACAGAGGGACGGTGGGATGAGAGAGGCAGATAGGGCACGGCAGAAGTGTGAACACAGAGGGACGGTGGGATGAGAGAGGCAGACACGGCACGGCAGGAGTGTGAACACAGAGGGACGATGGGATGAGAGAGGCAGATAGGGCACGGCAGGAGTGTGAACACAGAGGGACGGTGGGATGAGAGAGGCAGACACGGCACGGCAGGAGTGTGAACACAGAGGGACGATGGGATGAGAGAGGCAGATAGGGCACGGCAGGAGTGTGAACACTGAGGGACGGTGGGATGAGAGAGGCACACACGGCACGGCAGGAGTGTGAACACAGAGGGACGGTGGGATGAGAGAGGCAGATAGGACACGGCAGGAGTGTGAACACAGAGGGACGGTGGGATGAGAGAGGCAGATAGGGCACAGCAGGAGTGTGAACACAGGGGTACGGTGGGGTGAGAGAGGCAGATAGGGCACGGCGGGAGTGTGAACACAGAGGGACGGTGGGATGAGTGAGGCAGAGAGGGCACGGCAGGAGTATGAACACAGAGGGACGGTGGGATGAGAGAGGCAGACACGGCACGGCAGGAGTGTGAACACAGAGGGACGATGGGATGAGAGAGGCAGATAGGGCACGGCAGGAGTGTGAACACAGAGGGACGGTGGGATGAGAGAGGCAGACACGGCACGGCAGGAGTATGAACACAGAGGGACGGTGGGATGAGAGAGGCAGACACGGCACGGCAGGAGTGTGAACACAGAGGGACGATGGGATGAGGGAGGCAGATAGGGCACGGCAGGGGTGTGAACACAGAGGGACGGTGGGATGAGAGAGGCAGACACGGCACGGCAGGAGTGTGAACAGAGAGGGACGGTGGGATGAGAGAGGCAGATAGGGCACGGCAGGAGTGTGAACACAGAGGGACGGTGGGATGAGAGAGGCAGATAGGGCACGGGAGGAGTGTGAACACAGAGGGACGGTGGGATGAGAGAGGCAGATAGGGCACGGCAGGAGTGTGAACACAGAGGGACGGTGGGATGAGAGAGGCAGATAGGGCACGGCCGGAGTGTGAACACAGAGGGACGGTGGGATGAGAGAGGCAGATAGGGCACGGGAGGAGTGTGAACACAGAGGGACGGTGGGAGGAGAGAGGCAGATAGGGCACGGCAGGAGTGTGAACACAGAGGGACGGTGGGATGAGAGAGGCAGATAGGGCACGGCAGGAGTGTGAACACAGAGGGACGGTGGGATGAGAGAGGCAGATAGGACACGGCAGGAGTGTGAACACAGAGGGATGGTGGTATGAGAGAGGCAGATAGGGCACGGCAGGAGTGTGAACACAGAGGGACGGTGGGATGAGAAAGGCAGATAGGGCACGGCAGGAGTGTGAACACAGAGGGACGGTGGGATGAGAGAGGCAGATATGGCACGGCAGGAGTGTGAACACAGAGGGACGGTGGGATGAGAGAGGCAGATAGGGCACGGCAGGAGTGTGAACACAGAGGGACGGTGGGATGAGAGAGGCAGATAGGGCACGGCAGGAGTGTGAACACAGAGGGACGGTGGGATGAGTGAGGCAGAGAGGGCATGGCAGGAGTGTGAACACAGAGGGACGGTGGGATGAGAGAGGCAGATAGGGCACGGCAGGAGTGTGAACACAGAGGGACGGTGGGATGAGAGAGGCAGACACGGCACGGCAGGAGTGTGAACACAGGGGGACGGTGGGATGAGAGAGGCAGATAGGGCACGGCAGGAGTGTGAACACAGGGGGACGGTGGGATGAGAGAGGCACATAGGGCATGGCAGGAGTGTGAACACAGAGGGACGGTGGGATGAGAGAGGCAGATAGGGCACGACAGGAGTGTGAACACAGAGGGACGGTGGGATGAGAGAGGCAGACACGGCACGGCAGGAGTATGAACACAGAGGGACGATGGGATGAGAGAGGCAGATAGGGCACGGCAGGAGTGTGATCACAGAGGGACGGTGGGATGAGAGAGGCAGAGAGGGCACGGCAGGAGTGTGAACACAGAGGGACGGTGGGATGAGTGAGGCAGAGAGGGCACGGCAGGAGTGTGAACACAGAGGGACGGTGGGATGAGAGAGGCAGACACGGCACGGCAGGAGTGTGAACACAGAGGGACGGTGGGATGAGAGAGGCAGACACGGCACGGCAGGAGTGTGAACACAGAGGGACGGTGGGATGAGAGAGGCAGATAGGGCACGGCAGGAGTGTGAACACAGAGGGACGGTGGGATGAGAGAGGCAGATAGGGCACGGCAGGAGTGTGAACACAGAGGGACGGTGGGATGAGTGAGGCAGAGAGGGCACGGCAGGAGTGTGAACACAGAGGGACGGTGGGATGAGAGAGGCAGATAGGGCACGGCAGGAGTGTGAACACAGAGGGACGGTGGGATGAGTGAGGCAGAGAGGGCACGGCAGGAGTGTGAACACAGAGGGACGGTGGGATGAGAGAGGCAGACACGGCACGGCAGGAGTGTGAACACAGAGGGACGGTGGGATGAGAGAGGCAGATAGGGCACGGCAGGAGTGTGAACACAGATGGACGGTGGGATGAGAGAGGCAGATAGGGCACGGCAGGAGTGTGAACCCAGAGGGACGGTGGGATGAGAGAGGCAGATAGGGCACGGCAGGAATGTGAACACAGAGGGACGGTGGGATGAGAGAGGCAGATAGGGCACGGCAGGAGTGAACGCAGGGAGACGGTGGGATGAGAGAGGCAGATAGGGCACGGCAGGAGTGTGAACACAGAGGGACGGTGGGATGAGAGAGGCAGATAGGGCACGGCAGGAGTGTGAACACAGAGGGACGGTGGGATGAGAGAGGCAGATAGGGCACGGCAGGAGTGTGAACACAGGGAGACGGTGGGATGAGAGAGGCAGATAGGGCACGGCAGGAGTGTGAACACAGAGGGACGGTGGGATGAGAGAGGCAGATAGGGCACGGCAGGAGTGTGAACACAGAGGGACGGTGGGATGAGAGAGGCAGATAGGGCCCGGCAATAGTGTGAACACAGAGGGACGGTGGGATGAGAGAGGCAGATAGGGCACGGCAGGAGTGTGAAAACAGAGGGACGGTGGGATGAGAGAGGCAGATAGGGCACGGCAGGAGTGTGAACACAGAGGGACGGTGGGATGAAAGAGGCAGATAGGGCACGGCAGGAGTGTGAACACAGAGGGACGGTGGGATGAGAGAGGCAGACACGGCACGGCAGGAGTGTGAACAGAGAGGGACGGTGGGATGAGAGAGGCACATAGGGCACGGCAGGAGTGTGAACACAGAGGGACGGTGGGATGAGAGAGGCAGATAGGGCACGGCAGGAGTGTGAACACAGAGGGACGGTGGGATGAGAGAGGCAGATACGGCACGGCAGGAGTGTGAACACAAAGGTACGGTGGGATGAGAGAGGCAGATAGGGCCCGGCAGGAGTGTGAACACAGAGGGACGGTGGGATGAGAGAGGCAGATAGGGCACGGCAGGAGTGTGAACACAGAGGGACGGTGGGATGAGAGAGGCAGATAGGGCACGGCAGGAGTGTGAACACAGAGGGACGGTGGGATGAGAGAGGCAGATAGGGCACGGCAGGAGTGTGAACACAGAGAGACGGTGGGATGAGAGAGGCAGATAGGGCACGGCAGGAGTGTGAACACAGAGGGACGGTGGGATGAGAGAGGCAGATAGGGCACGGCAGGAGTGTGAACACAGAGGGACGGTGGGATGAGAGAGGCAGATAGGGCACGGCAGGAATGTGAACACAGAGGAACGGTGGGATGAGAGAGGCAGATAGGGCACGGCAGGAGTGTGAACACAGAGGGACGGTGGGATGAGAGAGGCAGACACGGCACGGCAGGAGTGTGAACACAGAGGGACGGTGGGATGAGAGAGGCAGATAGGGCACGGCAGGAGTGTGAACACAGAGGGACGGTGGGATGAGAGAGGCAGACACGGCACGGCAGGAGTGTGAACACAGAGGGACGGTGGGATGAGAGAGGCAGACACGGCACGGGAGGAGTGTGAACACAGAGGGACGGTGGGATGAGAGAGGCAGATAGGGCACGGCAGGAGTGTGAACCCAGAGGGACGGTGGGATGAGAGAGGCAGATAGGGCACGGCAGGAATGTGAACACAGAGGGACGGTGGGATGAGAGAGGCAGATAGGGCACGGCAGGAGTGTGAACGCAGGGAGACGGTGGGATGAGAGAGGCAGATAGGGCACGGCAGGAGTGTGAACACAGAGGGACGGTGGGATGAGAGAGGCAGATAGGGCACGGCAGGAGTGTGAACACAGAGGGACGGTGGGATGAGAGAGGCAGATAGGGCACGGCAGGAGTGTGAACACAGGGAGACGGTGGGATGAGAGAGGCAGATAGGGCACGGCAGGAGTGTGAACACAGAGGGACGGTGGGATGAGAGAGGCAGATAGGGCACGGCAGGAGTGTGAACACAGAGGGACGGTGGGATGAGAGAGGCAGATAGGGCCCGGCAATAGTGTGAACACAGAGGGACGGTGGGATGAGAGAGGCAGATAGGGCACGGCAGGAGTGTGAAAACAGAGGGACGGTGGGATGAGAGAGGCAGATAGGGCACGGCAGGAGTGTGAACACAGAGGGACGGTGGGATGAAAGAGGCAGATAGGGCACGGCAGGAGTGTGAACACAGAGGGACGGTGGGATGAGAGAGGCAGATAGGGCACGGCAGGAGTGTGAACAGAGAGGGACGGTGGGATGAGAGAGGCACATAGGGCACGGCAGGAGTGTGAACACAGAGGGACGGTGGGATGAGAGAGGCAGATAGGGCACGGCAGGAGTGTGAACACAGAGGGACGGTGGGATGAGAGAGGCAGATACGGCACGGCAGGAGTGTGAACACAAAGGTACGGTGGGATGAGAGAGGCAGATAGGGCCCGGCAGGAGTGTGAACACAGAGGGACGGTGGGATGAGAGAGGCAGATAGGGCACGGCAGGAGTGTGAAAACAGAGGGACGGTGGGATGAGAGAGGCAGATAGGGCACGGCAGGAGTGTGAACACAGAGGGACGGTGGGATGAGAGAGGCAGATAGGGCACGGCAGGAGTGTGAACACAGAGGGACGGTGGGATGAGAGAGGCAGATAAGGCACGGCAGGAATGTGAACACAGAGAAACGGTGGGATGAGAGAGGCAGATAGGGCACGGCAGGAGTGTGAACACAGAGGGACGGTGGGATGAGAGAGGCAGATAGGGCACGGCAGGAGTGTGAACACAGAGGGACGGTGGGATGAGAGAGGCAGACACGGCACGGCAGGAGTGTGAACACAGAGGGACGGTGGGATGAGAGAGGCAGATAGGGCACGGCAGGAGTGTGAACACAGATGGACGGTGGGATGAGAGAGGCAGATAGGGCAAGGCAGGAGTGTGAACACAGAGGGACGGTGGGATGAGAGAGGCAGATAGGGCACGGCAGAAGTGTGAACACAGAGGGACGGTGGGATGAGAGAGGCAGACACGGCACGGCAGGAGTGTGAACACAGAGGGACGATGGGATGAGAGAGGCAGATAGGGCACGGCAGGAGTGTGAACACAGAGGGACGGTGGGATGAGAGAGGCAGACACGGCACGGCAGGAGTGTGAACACAGAGGGACGATGGGATGAGAGAGGCAGATAGGGCACGGCAGGAGTGTGAACACTGAGGGACGGTGGGATGAGAGAGGCACACACGGCACGGCAGGAGTGTGAACACAGAGGGACGGTGGGATGAGAGAGGCAGATAGGACACGGCAGGAGTGTGAACACAGAGGGACGGTGGGATGAGAGAGGCAGATAGGGCACAGCAGGAGTGTGAACACAGGGGTACGGTGGGGTGAGAGAGGCAGATAGGGCACGGCGGGAGTGTGAACACAGAGGGACGGTGGGATGAGTGAGGCAGAGAGGGCACGGCAGGAGTATGAACACAGAGGGACGGTGGGATGAGAGAGGCAGACACGGCACGGCAGGAGTGTGAACACAGAGGGACGATGGGATGAGAGAGGCAGATAGGGCACGGCAGGAGTGTGAACACAGAGGGACGGTGGGATGAGAGAGGCAGACACGGCACGGCAGGAGTATGAACACAGAGGGACGGTGGGATGAGAGAGGCAGACACGGCACGGCAGGAGTGTGAACACAGAGGGACGATGGGATGAGGGAGGCAGATAGGGCACGGCAGGGGTGTGAACACAGAGGGACGGTGGGATGAGAGAGGCAGACACGGCACGGCAGGAGTGTGAACAGAGAGGGACGGTGGGATGAGAGAGGCAGATAGGGCACGGCAGGAGTGTGAACACAGAGGGACGGTGGGATGAGAGAGGCAGATAGGGCACGGCAGGAGTGTGAACACAGAGGGACGGTGGGATGAGAGAGGCAGATAGGGCACGGCCGGCGTGTGAACACAGAGGGACGGTGGGATGAGAGAGGCAGATAGGGCACGGGAGGAGTGTGAACACAGAGGGACGGTGGGAGGAGAGAGGCAGATAGGGCACGGCAGGAGTGTGAACACAGAGGGACGGTGGGATGAGAGAGGCAGATAGGGCACGGCAGGAGTGTGAACACAGAGGGACGGTGGGATGAGAGAGGCAGATAGGACACGGCAGGAGTGTGAACACAGAGGGATGGTGGTATGAGAGAGGCAGATAGGGCACGGCAGGAGTGTGAACACAGAGGGACGGTGGGATGAGAAAGGCAGATAGGGCACGGCAGGAGTGTGAACACAGAGGGACGGTGGGATGAGAGAGGCAGATATGGCACGGCAGGAGTGTGAACACAGAGGGACGGTGGGATGAGAGAGGCAGATAGGGCACGGCAGGAGTGTGAACACAGAGGGACGGTGGGATGAGAGAGGCAGATAGGGCACGGCAGGAGTGTGAACACAGAGGGACGGTGGGATGAGTGAGGCAGAGAGGGCATGGCAGGAGTGTGAACACAGAGGGACGGTGGGATGAGAGAGGCAGATAGGGCACGGCAGGAGTGTGAACACAGAGGGACGGTGGGATGAGAGAGGCAGACACGGCACGGCAGGAGTGTGAACACAGGGGGACGGTGGGATGAGAGAGGCAGATAGGGCACGGCAGGAGTGTGAACACAGGGGGACGGTGGGATGAGAGAGGCACATAGGGCATGGCAGGAGTGTGAACACAGAGGGACGGTGGGATGAGTGAGGCAGAGCGGGCACGGCAGGAGTGTGAACACAGAGGGACGGTGGGATGAGAGAGGCAGATAGGGCACGACAGGAGTGTGAACACAGAGGGACGGTGGGATGAGAGAGGCAGACACGGCACGGCAGGAGTATGAACACAGAGGGACGATGGGATGAGAGAGGCAGATAGGGCACGGCAGGAGTGTGATCACAGAGGGACGGTGGGATGAGAGAGGCAGAGAGGGCACGGCAGGAGTGTGAACACAGAGGGACGGTGGGATGAGTGAGGCAGAGAGGGCACGGCAGGAGTGTGAACACAGAGGGACGGTGGGATGAGAGAGGCAGACACGGCACGGCAGGAGTGTGAACACAGAGGGACGGTGGGATGAGAGAGGCAGACACGGCACGGCAGGAGTGTGAACACAGAGGGACGGTGGGATGAGAGAGGCAGATAGGGCACGGCAGGAGTGTGAACACAGAGGGACGGTGGGATGAGAGAGGCAGATAGGGCACGGCAGGAGTGTGAACACAGAGGGACGGTGGGATGAGTGAGGCAGAGAGGGCACGGCAGGAGTGTGAACACAGAGGGACGGTGGGATGAGAGAGGCAGATAGGGCACGGCAGGAGTGTGAACACAGAGGGACGGTGGGATGAGTGAGGCAGAGAGGGCACGGCAGGAGTGTGAACACAGAGGGACGGTGGGATGAGAGAGGCAGACACGGCACGGCAGGAGTGTGAACACAGAGGGACGGTGGGATGAGAGAGGCAGATAGGGCACGGCAGGAGTGTGAACACAGATGGACGGTGGGATGAGAGAGGCAGATAGGGCACGGCAGGAGTGTGAACCCAGAGGGACGGTGGGATGAGAGAGGCAGATAGGGCACGGCAGGAATGTGAACACAGAGGGACGGTGGGATGAGAGAGGCAGATAGGGCACGGCAGGAGTGAACGCAGGGAGACGGTGGGATGAGAGAGGCAGATAGGGCACGGCAGGAGTGTGAACACAGAGGGACGGTGGGATGAGAGAGGCAGATAGGGCACGGCAGGAGTGTGAACACAGAGGGACGGTGGGATGAGAGAGGCAGATAGGGCACGGCAGGAGTGTGAACACAGGGAGACGGTGGGATGAGAGAGGCAGATAGGGCACGGCAGGAGTGTGAACACAGAGGGACGGTGGGATGAGAGAGGCAGATAGGGCACGGCAGGAGTGTGAACACAGAGGGACGGTGGGATGAGAGAGGCAGATAGGGCCCGGCAATAGTGTGAACACAGAGGGACGGTGGGATGAGAGAGGCAGATAGGGCACGGCAGGAGTGTGAAAACAGAGGGACGGTGGGATGAGAGAGGCAGATAGGGCACGGCCGGCGTGTGAACACAGAGGGACGGTGGGATGAGAGAGGCAGATAGGGCACGGGAGGAGTGTGAACACAGAGGGACGGTGGGAGGAGAGAGGCAGATAGGGCACGGCAGGAGTGTGAACACAGAGGGACGGTGGGATGAGAGAGGCAGATAGGGCACGGCAGGAGTGTGAACACAGAGGGACGGTGGGATGAGAGAGGCAGATAGGACACGGCAGGAGTGTGAACACAGAGGGATGGTGGTATGAGAGAGGCAGATAGGGCACGGCAGGAGTGTGAACACAGAGGGACGGTGGGATGAGAAAGGCAGATAGGGCACGGCAGGAGTGTGAACACAGAGGGACGGTGGGATGAGAGAGGCAGATATGGCACGGCAGGAGTGTGAACACAGAGGGACGGTGGGATGAGAGAGGCAGATAGGGCACGGCAGGAGTGTGAACACAGAGGGACGGTGGGATGAGAGAGGCAGATAGGGCACGGCAGGAGTGTGAACACAGAGGGACGGTGGGATGAGTGAGGCAGAGAGGGCATGGCAGGAGTGTGAACACAGAGGGACGGTGGGATGAGAGAGGCAGATAGGGCACGGCAGGAGTGTGAACACAGAGGGACGGTGGGATGAGAGAGGCAGACACGGCACGGCAGGAGTGTGAACACAGGGGGACGGTGGGATGAGAGAGGCAGATAGGGCACGGCAGGAGTGTGAACACAGGGGGACGGTGGGATGAGAGAGGCACATAGGGCATGGCAGGAGTGTGAACACAGAGGGACGGTGGGATGAGTGAGGCAGAGCGGGCACGGCAGGAGTGTGAACACAGAGGGACGGTGGGATGAGAGAGGCAGATAGGGCACGACAGGAGTGTGAACACAGAGGGACGGTGGGATGAGAGAGGCAGACACGGCACGGCAGGAGTATGAACACAGAGGGACGATGGGATGAGAGAGGCAGATAGGGCACGGCAGGAGTGTGATCACAGAGGGACGGTGGGATGAGAGAGGCAGAGAGGGCACGGCAGGAGTGTGAACACAGAGGGACGGTGGGATGAGTGAGGCAGAGAGGGCACGGCAGGAGTGTGAACACAGAGGGACGGTGGGATGAGAGAGGCAGACACGGCACGGCAGGAGTGTGAACACAGAGGGACGGTGGGATGAGAGAGGCAGACACGGCACGGCAGGAGTGTGAACACAGAGGGACGGTGGGATGAGAGAGGCAGATAGGGCACGGCAGGAGTGTGAACACAGAGGGACGGTGGGATGAGAGAGGCAGATAGGGCACGGCAGGAGTGTGAACACAGAGGGACGGTGGGATGAGTGAGGCAGAGAGGGCACGGCAGGAGTGTGAACACAGAGGGACGGTGGGATGAGAGAGGCAGATAGGGCACGGCAGGAGTGTGAACACAGAGGGACGGTGGGATGAGTGAGGCAGAGAGGGCACGGCAGGAGTGTGAACACAGAGGGACGGTGGGATGAGAGAGGCAGACACGGCACGGCAGGAGTGTGAACACAGAGGGACGGTGGGATGAGAGAGGCAGATAGGGCACGGCAGGAGTGTGAACACAGATGGACGGTGGGATGAGAGAGGCAGATAGGGCACGGCAGGAGTGTGAACCCAGAGGGACGGTGGGATGAGAGAGGCAGATAGGGCACGGCAGGAATGTGAACACAGAGGGACGGTGGGATGAGAGAGGCAGATAGGGCACGGCAGGAGTGAACGCAGGGAGACGGTGGGATGAGAGAGGCAGATAGGGCACGGCAGGAGTGTGAACACAGAGGGACGGTGGGATGAGAGAGGCAGATAGGGCACGGCAGGAGTGTGAACACAGAGGGACGGTGGGATGAGAGAGGCAGATAGGGCACGGCAGGAGTGTGAACACAGGGAGACGGTGGGATGAGAGAGGCAGATAGGGCACGGCAGGAGTGTGAACACAGAGGGACGGTGGGATGAGAGAGGCAGATAGGGCACGGCAGGAGTGTGAACACAGAGGGACGGTGGGATGAGAGAGGCAGATAGGGCCCGGCAATAGTGTGAACACAGAGGGACGGTGGGATGAGAGAGGCAGATAGGGCACGGCAGGAGTGTGAAAACAGAGGGACGGTGGGATGAGAGAGGCAGATAGGGCACGGCAGGAGTGTGAACACAGAGGGACGGTGGGATGAAAGAGGCAGATAGGGCACGGCAGGAGTGTGAACACAGAGGGACGGTGGGATGAGAGAGGCAGACACGGCACGGCAGGAGTGTGAACAGAGAGGGACGGTGGGATGAGAGAGGCACATAGGGCACGGCAGGAGTGTGAACACAGAGGGACGGTGGGATGAGAGAGGCAGATAGGGCACGGCAGGAGTGTGAACACAGAGGGACGGTGGGATGAGAGAGGCAGATACGGCACGGCAGGAGTGTGAACACAAAGGTACGGTGGGATGAGAGAGGCAGATAGGGCCCGGCAGGAGTGTGAACACAGAGGGACGGTGGGATGAGAGAGGCAGATAGGGCACGGCAGGAGTGTGAACACAGAGGGACGGTGGGATGAGAGAGGCAGATAGGGCACGGCAGGAGTGTGAACACAGAGGGACGGTGGGATGAGAGAGGCAGATAGGGCACGGCAGGAGTGTGAACACAGAGAGACGGTGGGATGAGAGAGGCAGATAGGGCACGGCAGGAGTGTGAACACAGAGGGACGGTGGGATGAGAGAGGCAGATAGGGCACGGCAGGAGTGTGAACACAGAGGGACGGTGGGATGAGAGAGGCAGATAGGGCACGGCAGGAATGTGAACACAGAGGAACGGTGGGATGAGAGAGGCAGATAGGGCACGGCAGGAGTGTGAACACAGAGGGACGGTGGGATGAGAGAGGCAGACACGGCACGGCAGGAGTGTGAACACAGAGGGACGGTGGGATGAGAGAGGCAGACACGGCACGGGAGGAGTGTGAACACAGAGGGACGGTGGGATGAGAGAGGCAGATAGGGCACGGCAGGAGTGTGAACACAGAGGGACGGTGGGATGAGAGAGGCAGATAGGGCACGGCAGGAATGTGAACACAGAGGGACGGTGGGATGAGAGAGGCAGATAGGGCACGGCAGGAGTGTGAACACAGGGAGACGGTGGGATGAGAGAGGCAGATAGGGCACGGCAGGAGTGTGAACACAGAGGGACGGTGGGATGAGAGAGGCAGATAGGGCACGGCAGGAGTGTGAACACAGAGGGACGGTGGGATGAGAGAGGCAGATAGGGCACGGCAGGAGTGTGAACACAGAGGGACGGTGGGATGAGAGAGGCAGATAGGGCACGGCAGGAGTGTGAACACAGGGAGACGGTGGGATGAGAGAGGCAGATAGGGCACGGCAGGAGTGTGAACACAGAGGGACGGTGGGATGAGAGAGGCAGACACGGCACGGGAGGAGTGTGAACACAGAGGGACGGTGGGATGAGAGAGGCAGATAGGGCACGGCAGGAATGTGAACACAGAGGGACGGTGGGATGAGAGAGGCAGATAGGGCACGGCAGGAGTGTGAACACAGGGAGACGGTGGGATGAGAGAGGCAGATAGGGCACGGCAGGAGTGTGAACACAGAGGGACGGTGGGATGAGAGAGGCAGATAGGGCTTGGCAGGAGTGTGAACACAGAGGGACGGTGGGATGAGAGAGGCAGATAGGGCACGGCAGGAGTGTGAACACAGAGGGACGGTGGGATGAGAGAGGCAGATAGGGCACGGCAGGAGTGTGAACACAGAGGGACGGTGGGATGAGAGAGGCAGATAGGGCCCGGCAGGAGTGTGAACACAGAGGGACGGTGGGATGAGAGAGGCAGATAGGGCACGGCAGGAGTGTGAACACAGAGGGACGGTGGGATGAGAGAGGCAGATAGGGCACGGCAGGAATGTGAACACAGAGGAACGGTGGGATGAGAGAGGCAGATAGGGCACGGCAGGAGTGTGAACACAGAGATACGGTGGGATGAGAGAGGCAGACACGGCACGGCAGGAGTGTGAACACAGAGGGACGGTGGGATGAGAGAGGCAGATAGGGCACGGCAGGAGTGTGAACACAGAGGGACGGTGGGATGAGAGAGGCAGATAGGGCACGGCAGGAGTGTGAACACAGAGGAACGGTGGGATGAGAGAGGCAGATAGGGCACGGCAGGAGTGTGAACACAGAGAGACGGTGGGATGAGAGAGGCAGACACGGCACGGCAGGAGTGTGAACACAGAGGGACGGTGGGATGAGAGAGGCAGATAGGGCACGGCAGGAGTGTGAACACAGAGGGACGGTGGGATGAGAGAGGCAGATAGGGCACGGCAGGAGTGTGAACACAGAGGGACGGTGGGATGAGAGAGGCAGATAGGGCACGGCAGGAGTGTGAACACAGAGGGACGGTGGGATGAGAGAGGCAGATAGGGCACGGCAGGAGTGTGAACACAAAGGGACGGTGGGATGAGAGAGGCAGATAGGGCACGGCAGGAGTGTGAACACAGAGGGACGGTGGGATGAGAGAGGCAGATAGGGCACGGCAGGTCACGCGTCGCAGATGAAGATGACGGACAGATGAAAAGCGAAAGGATAAGGGAAACAAAGACAGACAGAGGGATGCTCGGCAATAAATACAAATCGATGGCAAACGATAATAAGATGAGGAAAACGGTGAGAGAAGGAACATACATGTAAACGATTGTAAACGGGGCAAAAATAAACCAGAATTACAAGCAGATATTGGGACGAACATATTAAAATAAAAGTAGATATCGCTTATTCACCAAGTTGGCACCTACAATGCATACACAGTACAGAATACATACAATACACAACGCAAAGCTAACGTTCCCACTCGCGTGAACCTCGAGAGATTTGATCGATGGCTCCAGAGCAACTCGATACACTTGTAGTAGAACCGGAATATCCTAGCACTCTTAAACCAACAAAGAATGAAAAGGAACAAATATATATTATAGGAGAGAGAAGGAATCAGGACCAGAGACATCTTAAACGTTCCTCTCGTTAGGACTCCCCCCCCCCACTCGTCGAAAATATTTGACACCCCCCCGATTGCAAGTTTTCTGAGAGCAGGGTTCCCCCCCCCCCACTCCCCCGAGAGTCCCCCCCGGTCGCAAATTTTTAGTGACCCCTCCCCCCACCAACTTTTTAAATTCCTAGATCCGCCCCTGTCAACTTTAATAGGTCTACAGAATTACTAAGATGACAATATTCGATGCGAACTTGTCCTACTCGTGTATAACTGTGCCGACTGGGGCAGACAGTGGGAGAAGAAAGGGATAGGGTGTTCTAAATGCTCCTACCCTCCCCCCCCCCCCAACACACACACACCCCACCCTAAAGCCCCACCCTGGAGAATTGTCTTGACGAGTTGGTTCTCCGATAGAGCCATTTTAGCATGCTAATGTCCAGTAATGTTATTTGCTGGGATATTATCCCAAGCAATTATAAGAGTTTTTGCCACACCCGAGTTCCCGAAACTCTTTTCCGTCCCGATATTAGAAGCACGTTTATCTCTGACTGGGAGTCACCACGAGGAGTATTATATCTCTTGATTGCAGCGGAGTGAACTTCTCCTAACGGAAAAAAAATTGAAGTTGAAGGGAAATGGGATGGACTTGATGTTACCATGTCTAGATACAGATGTGAAAAGCGAGGTCTTCGTACACCTGGAAGACGTAGTTTTCAGTGGATGCCAAGTGTTAGTTTTGTCCACGCCGGTGGCGCCCTCAGCCGGCGGCGCCCTCAGCCCATCGACGTTACAATTGTAACAGGTGGTCGCCAGGTTTCCGTTGGTGAAGGCGGGGGGGTCCGCGTGAGGCGAGAACAGCGGGGGGGGGGGTGAAAGGGCATTAGTCCGGAAGGTGAGTGGTCTGCGGATATCCTGCTCGGCTCTCCACCTGACGGGAGAGTAGCGTACATGTGGGCCGAACGGTCGGTGCTCACTATTACGTCCGCAATGTGGTGGTTGCCATGGCGATTATAATCAATGGGAGGTTTGCAGTTTCTGCATCTGCGAGATCGGCATTCCCGCCGCGGAATGTCGCTTCCTTATGGGGCTCCACGTGGAACGTGTAATGTCGTAAACAAAAGTCCATTTTGTCCGGACAAAAAGACTTCTGTCTACAAAACATATTTTGTCGAGGCAAAATGACATTCTGTCTACAAAACTTCATTTGTCGTTAAAAAAGCTATTCTGTCCAAACGAAATTACAAAAGCGTATTTTGTAGATATGGTGCCACGAAATCGACTTCTGTTAAAACGATAATAGGCGTTGTGGACAGAAAACGAATTGGTAACGACAGAACTTACTTTTCATTTTGTCTGGTGATTTCCCCAAGGCGCAAGAACCAACCGACACTCGGATTGTCGATCGAAAGTTGAATCTGTAATGTAGTGTGTTTGTGTACGCCCCAAAGCTAACCTAGGCCAAGGAATCTCCCGGGACAATGACAGATACATAAACTGGGCCAAGGAATCTCCCGGGACAATGACAGATACATAAACTGGGCCAAGGAATCTCCCGGGACAATGACAGATACATAAACTGGGCCAAGGAATCTCCCGGGACAATGACAGATACATAAACTGGGCCAAGGCATCTCCCGGGACAATGACAGATACATAAACTGGGCCAAGGAATCTCCCGGACAATGACAGATAAACGGATAAAACATGCAGAGACCAGTATTCGAACCCAGGACCTATTTCTCACGCCCTCGAATTCAAAGCCTGCATTATATGCAAGGGAAGATCTAGGATAAAGGGTGAGTGGAGTTCCACCGTGGGCCGGACTACTTACGACTGGGGGCGGGGTGGAAGCGGACGAGGAATCGCACCATGGGGGGGGGGTCTCCACCAAATAAGATGGGGAGTCCAACACTGAATTTGCATCGCTTACTAGATCCCCTAGGGGGATCCCCTGGGGGGGAGTCTCCCCTGCGGGGGAACCCCTGGGGTGGGGCTCCCCTAGAGGGATCCCCTGGGGGGGGGGGACCCTAGGGTGGGGCTCCCCTGCGGGGGAACCCCTGGGGTGGGGCTCCCCTGGGGGGCTCCCCTGGGGGGATCCGGCGATGAAGACAACGTTTCATTCGTAAAATGACCTGCTAACTGAAAATCTAAGCTCAGAAGAAATATAAACAGGAGCAACTGTATTGGTTAGCCCTCGCTCCTGCCCATCACCATACATTCCACCCTCCTCTGTTCTTCTTAGTATGTCTTTTGAAAGACCTGGTGTCACAAATCGTGGGGCCCGTTCGTCATGTTCTTTCATCATATATCGTTTTTTGTTGTAATTGAGTCACCAGTCGTGTCGTTTGCTGTTTCGGCTTTGTCCGCTTCAGTGACGGGTCCAAGAGGGAGGGTTAGGGGGTTTAACCCCCTCGCCCTTAAGCAAGCGGATGTTAAACTTGAAAAAAAGCTCTTTTCCCCGTGCAAAATCAAAGCCATCTGAGGTCTGGAGTCTCCCCGCCCCCTCCCCCCCCCCTTGTCACCGGTCGACAGAAAAAAACGTTCCCTGTCATTTTCACTCCCCCCACCTCCCCTCCCCAGATTTTGCAAGTTTTTAGTAAACCCCTCCTCCCCCCCCCACACTTTTTCCTAGATCCACCTCTGCCTTACCAGACTGGGGGCGGGAGGTGGGAGCGAATGAGGAATCGCCAGGAGAATGTAGTGTTGCAAACATTTAATTCGTTCTTCAAAAGTAACTGTTGTCGTCACAAACACGTGATCTCTCTAGTACTACTTGTGAGGTTACACTTTATGTCAGCTTAACGTCTTCGACTTCTGCTATTGTCTATGTCGTATGTGTTTATGTTTACTGGAGATGTATACCTTAAACTTGGCGACCCATGCTGTTGTCCTAATGTTCCTAATTGGAATACATTTCGATCAATTGCTGAACAGTCTACCTATGACGTCACCACGACACCCTGACGTCACGTCACGAATTAGACAAAACGCTTTCAGTACACATGTCGAAATCGTGTCCCAAGTGGCAAACTTTGGTCTATCACCAATCTCTGAAGTGACTTTACATCATTTGTGTTAGTATACACAACACACCAGGACAAAGCCTGGCTTGATCTATCTAGGTTGCGATGGCAGACAGACTGAGGAAGATGACTGGTTGACAGCCCCACGGCCTGGCGGGCCGTCCCCAGCCGATATAGCCTGTGGCGCCAGTAGAATCATATCACGTCTTGTTGGACATCTATAACTTACAATACATAAAGGAAGGCAATGCCCACACTGAAACCTTCGATACCATAGGTCTTTAATCACCTCACCCCACCCGCAACCATCGAGAGTGCATATCACCCTCCCACCCCACTCCCCACTACAACCTTCGACAATACATGTTTTCTCCCAATCCCCCCAACCCCAACTCTGCCCTGTAATCATCGCGAATTGGCACCAACCCTACCCATCCCATTATGTAATCATAGAAAATACACCACACCCTACCCACCCAACCAATCGATATTATATCCCCTCCACCAACCCTCACCCCCCCCCACCCCCCTCCCGCCCACACCCTCCGGGCAACCATCCAAGTTTTATCCCCGCCTATACCCCCACCCAACCCATCAAGACATCAGTCCAGCAAAAGAACCGATATCATTAAATTTAGAAATGAAAGCCATGCTGCGCATGCGCGTGTAATTGCCATGGTAACCGATAGACTCAATACATGTTGTTTGAACGTGACCGACAAATATCACTTCTGCTGACTCAGCAATATTTGGCTGCGGCCGCTAATTAACTCTGCTGGATATGATAGATTCCCTTCCACCTGCACAGCATTCCACACGGGACGCCTCTGGATCAAACCTCCGCCTCACCTCTTTTGCCCCAGCCCCCCCCCCCCTACCCCTGCTACCGCCCCCCTCCCCCACCGACCAAAATTCCAGTTACGTCAACTTCTGGGGGCAGACTAGTTAGTTGTGAGGGGAACAGCTGCTGTGATCTAAGTCATTGGGACTTCCATTAATAGTAGGGGGGGGGACCCTGCCCACTGCATGCCGCATTCTGCCCCCCTCTAGATTGATCAACGGCGAGGGAAGCATTACAAAACAGCTGCCGCATTTATATTATACTGCATTTCACGTACCGCAAAGATCGCGAAAAAGTGATATTAAAAGTAATGACAGAAGTTCAAAATCTGCCGGTAGGCGGCGAGCATCATCAGGGGAATCAATCTCATTCCCGGTGCCTGGTGAGAGGGCGCTGCGCTGATTGGGGAAGTAGGGAGGTGGTATTTGTGAGTGGGTGGGTGAGGGGAGGGGGAGGGGTGAATGGCGTTAAGGGGGCGGGGTGGGAGGGGGGCATGTAATCAGTGATGCCTGTGATGGATGACCTACTTGCACTCACTTAGGTGAGATAAAGACAAATGTGACAGTTAGAGGGATGAGACCTTTACATCCGGTTGGTCAGTTCGGTGAACCCTCCAGGGTGAGAGCGGGAAGTGTGAAGCAATGTCAAACGTCAAGGACGTTGCGATTGCTCGCCGCGCTGCCTGCGTCATGACCACGTGACAGATACCGGAGAAATCGGAAGATTATACTTGGGGGGAGGGGGTGAGTAGAGGGTGTCGGAGGGAGGGGGGGTGTGGACTGCCCACTGATGAAACTGGCACCAATGATACAATGCTACAATGCAAATTCCGCTCGACTGTTACCCCGTCGCCAAATGGAATTCTTCCTATCAATACCAGGCAATTTCCAGGCATGAATTGTAGGGGGTGGATTGGCGAGGGGTGGTGGGGGAACGGGGTGGGGCGGAAGGTCGTGGGGGCCAGGGCAGATCACCCGCGCTCACATTTGTTCGGTGGCCTACCGACAAAAGCTGTTTGCTGACAGCCATCCATTGCCAACCCACCCCAACCCACCCCCACGCCCACAACCATCTTTAATCAAGGAAACTATGCCAAATATTACTTCCAAAAAGCACCTCCCCCCCCCCACCCACCTCCTTCCTGTCATCCCCTCGCACTATTTCAAAGAGATAACCCAGCCAGATGTAGACACCAGACACCAGACTTACCCACTCAGACCATGTATACCTCCCCTCACGCCCCCCCCCCCCCCACCAGTTGACAACTCATGTCTCATGTATACTATATATTAATATATATTATCTACTGGATAGTCCACATGCCCTGCTCTCCACCCCCCCCCCCCCCCACCCCCCGCCCCAACTTCCCCAGCCGCCCCCTCACCCAGCAGGCGTGTCCACGTAACGCTGCCCATAGGGCGATCGGCAGCGGCACTTGAAGAAACTCTCATCCATCAATTAAGCTGCCTTTGTTCTGTGCGTTCCATCCATCATGCCAGACTGAGCCACAGCCGCAGTCGGCGTGTCCGGCGTTTTATCTCTCCGACGTCTGCGGCCGTTTTACTCTGAGTAATGTTACCGTGTTTGATATTCCTCCGCCCCCCTTCACCCGAAAAAAACCTAGTCCCTGGTTCCGTCGCTGCCTCGCGCGGCCAGGTTTGTGGTCGGCGGGGCGTGTTTCCTCAGTCCTCCGCCAAATGAGCGATCCGTCCCCCGTTCTGCCGCTGACATAGCCACGTTGTGCCATGAAGGCCGCGTGACGTACGGAGTGGCTAATCTACGACAGAGGGCGGTCACACAGGCGTCATAAACTCCGCCAAAGCTAACTTCGAACCAAACAAATTGGCCCTCTAATTCCCTAGCCGATGAATCACTTACAACTGCTCTATCCTCTCATCTATCAGTCGGGACTTCTTTTCACTTATTCAAGGATACTCGAGCGATCCGCTGTCCCTGTTTGTGGTTTCCGCGGAAAGGAAGCGGGGACGCAGTTCAATTCTTAATTGAAAGCGGTTTCCGCCGATCGGTTGTTGGCGGTGGGGGGGGGGGGGGGTGGGGGCGTGGAGGTGGCTGCCCCGTCCCCCCCTGGCTGATGGATGCCCGTTGCCAGCGCTCAAGGGCCGCGGAATGTCAATGCACGCATGGCGTGGGCTCGGACAGCCAATATAGCCGCCGGCCATGACCGGTGCGCTTTGATTTGTCAGTTAAGTGCTCTGACTAGCACGTGTGTGTTCACGCACATCCGGGCACTGGACGGTGAGAGCCGGCGGCCACTGATTCCATGTTTTAATATTCATGAGCTCGACGCAAAAATCCTGGCGTTGATCACACAGAGCGCTGTCAATGTGACCACACCCCGTGCCATTGTGGTGTTTTAGTGTGTCTCGTGTTCGTGGCGTTGGAGGCGTTCAGGAGCCAGTTATGCGGTCCGTTTGCCGCGTCCTGATCATCACAGCTCACACGTCCTGCGCCACACTTATAGCTCATCACGGAACGCGCTTCAGACAAAATCGAAGCAGGTAATTTAATTGAAAAAGTATGTTGTTAAAAGAAATTATTGATAATTGAGACATAGCATTTGAGATCTTAAGTATAACTTGCATACATTTCATAGCCTAACAATATCTGAGTGATTAAACAGTTGTTTTGTGTACGGCATTATCATGAAACAAAATTGTTCAATTTTATATATATATATATATATATATATATATATATATATATATACTGTTTTTTTTTTGGGGGGGGGTCTCCTTTTTGTTCTTTTTCTTGTTCTTGCACGAGCAAATAAGCACCGCTTCTGCTCAGTTTGAACATGAAAATGTAATGTACATGTTTTTTAGATAAAATAAACCTATTATTATTACTAAACAAATCAGAGTCATGGTTTATAGTTCTTTCCGCACATGGAAATTGTGAAAAACCAACGCCGGCCAACGTACGATCGACAGTGACAATTGACGACCCTCTCATTCATCAAGGCATTTGCCTTTGTTCTCCTCGTTACATTCCGGTATATTGATAGATTCA
The DNA here is from genome assembly GCA_964019135.1 of Arenicola marina. Lineage (NCBI taxonomy): Eukaryota > Metazoa > Annelida > Polychaeta > Arenicolidae > Arenicola > Arenicola marina. The sequence goes on along the minus strand of OZ025258.1, from coordinate 5,629,424 downwards.
TACTTTTCGCAACATATATCACAGACAATTAATACAACAGAGGTGACATTTATCGTAAATACCAATACATAGCAAAGGCCCAAAAATCATAATACAGGTAGACAATGAAAATGTCTGCGAATTGAATTAGTTATGTGATACAATATATTAATATACTTGATATTGCCTGACGTCATCGTAAAGATAGCGACTGTTAGTAAACTGTCACAAAAGTTTGTAACTAGTTTCAAAAAGATTGACTCTTACTCGCCGGTTATAAACGCCATCGACCAAACTATGGAACCAATCAAGGAACTCCTAAAGTTGCATGTGGAGTTGTTTCGCTGTTTTTTAATGCCAAATTTACGTATCAGAACACAAACCTAAGGCCTTAAGGTTCATAACAGACAATAAACACCTACCATATCGCTTACCAATTATCTGCCAATGAGCAAAACATTTCAAATTCATTAATTGTCCCCCACAAAAATGAAAACTTGTGCTGATTTGAAACGTCATAAACGTGTGTAAACAAGTCGTTTACCGGTGCCACCGACAGGGGGCCCAAGCGCTAAATTATATGAGACAATAGAAGCGTCCGGAGCGCCACTTTTTCTTTGGCGGTGGCCGTTGACACTGCTTGTGGTCAAAGGTAACATTTCCTGTTTATGTTTATTTTGGTACAGCCGTTGCAACGGTCAGCTCCACATGTAACTTTAAGATGAAGCAATATGTTTCCCGAAGAGTTCTCATCACACTTCATTGCCAGGACTGCACAATGCATCTGTCAAACCATGCCCTCTGGGGGTTAATTCGGTGGAGATCATTTTATTCCGCTCTTTGAGATTCCGGTCCATACCGCCACAAACAACAGCTGTGAAAGCGTAATACCTCCAGAGTGCTGACCAGCCATGAGTCCTGCGGTGGTAAACAGTTGGCCGGAAGAACTTCGAGGGCACGCGGATGTCAAACAAAGCTTATTGATGACGGCGCAGCAGTACAGCCTAACACACAGGGGTCAGAGTGCACGTCCTTGTGGCGGAGAGAGAACCATGCTGGAGTCGGCGGTAATTAAAATACTTGAAATTTGATAAAGCAAATATCCACTGGAACGAAGAAAATTTAAAAGAGTAAAAAGTGAAGCGAGAAAAATGTGAGACAGCTTGGGTGACTCATTGTGCTGTTTTCATCCACATCTCTCTAGCAATGTACGGCATGCTAATTGTGGCAGGCACGATCTGAATGCACTCAGCTTAGTGACGGCGTGTTGAAAGCCACACATCGACATGAGAACTTGAAAAAAACTGAAAAAGCATAATGAATCAGTTAGCAACAGGGCATTCCTGGCTTTTGTATTTCGTGCCATACATGCTGGTCTATGCTGAGACATCTGGCCCTTGACCCCCTCAGATTGTGCCATAGCCGTCCTCCCGGTGAGTGGTCTAGGGTGGAGGTAGCTAAGTGATGATGTATTATTGTCTGATTTGGAACCTTCAGATACCGGCTGCAACCGGCCAACGAGAGTTTCAGCTACCACCCAGGGCATCGTCCCCACAGATATGGGGGGGGGGGGGGATGGCAGACATGCAATGAGAGAGAAAGAGAAAGGGATAAGCTGAGTGAGAGACAGTGAACGGGCGAAAGATGGAGAGAAGGGGAGCAGAGGGAGAAATGGAAAAAGAAAATGAGATATAGAAAGAGACTGAGCAGCGCAAGACGGACGAGGAGTGAGTAGGAAAGAGGGGAGAAAGACGCCAGGAGGTATTTTCATCGTTTTGAGAGGGATGTTGCAATCAGAAGTGAATTAGTTCTGGATGACACTATGAGAGGGATGTTGCCGCCAGAAGCCAAGAATCGTTTATTTGAACCAAAACACCGTAATGACACATACAATGTCATATATGAGTCTATTCACGGTACACCCGCAACCATGGGGCAAGCGTGTATGGGCTACTAAGACGGAAAAAAGGCGGTCTACTTGCACCCTATCATGTTTTTTTCTTGTAATAATATACTAATGAGACAGAAGAAACACTACCATAATATTATATCAATATTAAGTAACATTTCCATATAGATTAAGTCGTTAATGAAAGCCAATTTTGGGATCCAAAACGTGACATGAATATACACTTCTCGCAATGAATTTACAAATAATTAACGCAAATATTTAACCTCAACGTTGAATTAATGTAGTTCAAGATAACGTATGCAAGATTGATCGTACTACATTTTTTTTTATTTGCATATTTATCTTTAAATTTAAATTTAAAATTGGCGTAACGGTCGTGGCAACGGTCGTCAACAAGTATCACAAAGGTTTAAGGAATGTGGGCATTTACAAGCACTAATCTGAGCAGATATGATAACGTTGATACAATTAGCTTACATAATAGATAGTATTCGACTGGTGCCACTTTTATTGCTCTGATGGCAAGCATTCCGATTGTGTCGGAATGTATTCCGTCAACAAATCACGACCGTTCACCGCCTTTTGAAATCGCGCTTGTTCTCAACAGTTGATGCTCACACGCGCCACGTGCGGGCCGCGGGCCTTTTTCTGTTATATATGTTCGATGTCGTCACCGTTGTATGCTGTTATGTTAAGAAAATATGGCCTAACAGACGCACGCAAGTACTTCTTCCGTCAATTCCACAAGTTAAACGTCACGACCGTAACAAAATCACGACGGTGCAATATTGATGCGCATAAATAAAACAGCCTTGCTGTTTATTTCTTAGTTTATTTCTGGAATACAGTGAGTTTCTTTAGCCGGTAATAGGCTACAGTCTTGATGACGTTTTCTTTAATCTGTCCAAAGTAATCAGCGAATGAATCGAAATACCAAGTTTGACATATCACATAACTTCAAGCGGTATCAGAAGGTAATAGAGTTTTTGACCTCATCGGGGGCTGGCAATATTACGCCGAACAGGAGGAAAGAAATACACAATGGTGAAAAATGCCGTAACGGCTGCGAGGCTGGACATGTATTAAGTTGTCCAAAATCACGACCGTGACTGGTTGTCAGCAGAATCTTTCCAAAACAGATTGGAAGTTATACCTAATGAGTTCATGCGAGCGGCTTTGTACTGCATAGTTCATTTAGACTGTTCACGAAGTACAATATTACGAACATTTTCGTAAAGGTAAAAGGTCGACAAACACGTAACGGCTGTGATGTTTGACATGTTAGTGTTGTCAACCATGACGACCGTGAGGGCTGTAACGGTTTCTTCATAAAAGTTAAGGTTTCTTGTGGTAGCTTTTTCAAGACTAAAGGCCTCGGGTTCCTTCTTATTCTTGACTATAATAATAATCTGCGTTTAATGTGTTACCGCAGGTTAGAAGACATTCGGGAGTTTAGGATGGTTGATTATTTGCTTGTTGGTACTTTCTAGCGTGGACCCATCAAATGAATTGCCTGGGATGAGGGGGGCAAAACATCTACTAGGGGAAAAACATCTATCTGATTGACCTCGAAGACATTGAGAAAAAAACAATAACCCCAACTAATTCGAAGAAAGACCGATCCGGGACATCGTACCTTTCTTTTGACTGGTAGAACTTACCTATAAGTCAGTAAATTTATGCCCAATTTGTGTGTTCCTGTTTCATACAATGAACTAGCAAATGAACATTTAATCATTCAATCTTTGTTTTCATCTTTTACGTTTTAGTAACAGTCGAGTGTCGTTTTTTATTCACCTCAGTCACTGTCAGAAATGAGAAATGTTTGGAATTCAAGTGACTCAATCAAGAGCTTAAAACTTGTTAAAAACTAAAGTTAAGCAGCATTTTTCTGGGTAACTATATTATTCTTATATTGATTGCACAACGCTAATCAACGTTAAACAATGTATGTTTGCCAGGATACAACACCAGTGTACAATGGCCAGTGCTGAGACGGTCAAAATACGACCGTGACATTATTAAATGTTATGAAGCTGGTTTTCAACAAAACTATTAAATTTACTATATTTTATCCCTAATATTATATGAAAAGATACATGGACCCACTATACTCCGGCAAATTAACCGTTGGTTTGGCATTTAAAAAATCAGGGTCCATGTCACACTTTTTGCAATAGACCGATATATATATATATATAGATAACAAAGTGGTGACTGGTCCAGGAGACCTCCATTGTGACCTGTGGTCCCTGGCATGGAGGCCCTCGGCCAAAGAAAACGGCGAAAAAATTAAGAAGCGAGAAACACCATCATGATGCACATTTGCATTAAAATATTAAATACATGCACGACGAGCAACGTGCTGGGGCCTAAATAATATCAAAAATGGAAAAGGATTACATTATGATTTATCACATGATTATTATTAGTTTAACAATTCTTTATTCGGCACACATAACAATTTAGTTCTAAGCAATTAATTTTATATAAATCTATACCTATTTCAAATAGCTGGTGTATCCAGCTTGGCTATGAGTAAAAAATCTTTGTCATTACTGTGATAATACATTCATTAAATACGCAAGATAATATCAGATACAATTTAACTCTTTGTAAACCTGTGTTTTATTCCAGGGATGACTGTATTTTTGTTTCGTGTAGCGTTTTTTCGGGATCACTATTTGACAGGAATGAGACCAGCAGTGAAGGCCTTCGGGATCACCCTTTGACAGAGATGTCGCCACCAGCAGTGAAGGCCTTCGGGATCACACTTTGGGAGGGATGTTGCCACCAGCAGTGAAGGCCTTCGGGATCACCCTTTGACAGAGATGTTGCCACCAGCAGTGAAGGCCTTCGGGATCACACGTTGACAGGAATGACGCCAGCAGTGAATGCCTTCGGGACCACCCTTTGACGAGAATGACGCCAGCAGTGAAGGCCTTCGAGATCACACTTTGACAGGAATGACGCCAGCAGTGAAGGCCTTCGGGATCACACTTTGGAAGGGATGTTGCCACCAGCAGTGAAGGCCTTCGGGATCACCCTTTGACAGAGATGTTGCCACCAGCAGTGAAGGCCTTCGGGATCACACGTTGACAGGAATGACGCCAGCAGTGAAGGCCTTCAGGATCACCCTTTGACAGAGATGTTGCCACCAGCAGTGAGGGCCTTCGGGATCACCCTTTGAAAGAGATGTTACCACCAGCAGTGAAGGCCTTCGGGATCACACTTTAGGAGGGATGTTGCCACCAGCAGTGTAGGCCTTCGGGATCACGCTGACGGTCTGCGTTGTCGCTATTAGTAAGAATAATGTTGGCGGTGCTTGACCCCATGATATATACGCCAAGGAAAGGTTCGGGGCAGATAGGGAGGGAGGGAATGGTGGGGGAGGGTCCTGATGTTGGGTCGGGTGGATTGACAGGTGGGATGGGGCCGGGCCTAGTGGAGTGTCAGGGGGGAACGAGTGGAGTGGCAAAGAGGGGAGGTGGCGGGTGGCGTGGCAGGGAGGTGGGTGGGGCCGGGCCTAGCGGAGTGTCAGGGGGGAACGGATGGAGTGGCAGGGAGGGGAGGTGGCGGGTGGAGTGGCAAGGAGGGGAGGTGGCGGGTGGAGTGGCAGGGAGGTGGGATGGGGATGGGCCTAGTGGAGTGTCAGGGGGGAACGGGTGGAGTGGCAGGGAGGGGAGGTGGCGGGTGGAGTGGCAGGGAGGTGGGTGGGGCCGGGCCTAGTGGAGTGTCAGGGAGGAACGGGTGGAGTGGCAGGGAGGGGAGGTGGTGGGTGGAGTGGCAGAGATGGGAGGTGGCGGGTGGAGTGGCAGGGAGGTGGGTGGGGCCGGGCCTAGTAGAGTGTCAGGGGGGAACGGGTGGAGTGGCAGAGAGGGGAGGTGGCGGGTGGAGTGGCATGGAGGGGAGGTGGCGGGTGGAGTGGCAAGGAGGTGGGTGGGGCCGGGCCTAGTGGAGTGTCAGGGAGGAACGGGTGGAGTGGCAGGGAGATAAGGTGGCGGGTGGAGTGGCAGGGACGGGAGGTGGCGGATGGAGTGGCAGGGAGGTGGGTGGGGCCGGGCCTAGTGGAATGTCAGGTGGGAACGGGTGGAATGGCAGGGAGGGAAGGTGGCGGGTGGAGGGGCAGGGAGGTGGGATGAGGCCGGGCCTAGTGGAGTGTCAGGGGGGAACGGGTGGAGTGGCAGGGAGGGGAGATGGCGGGTGGAGTGGCAGGAAGGGGAGATGGCGGTTGGCGTGGCAGGGAGGTGGGTGGGGCCGGGCCTAGTGGAGTGTCAGGGGGGAACGGGTGGAGTGGCAGGGAGGGGAGGTGGCGGGTGGAGTGGCAGGGAGGTGGGATGGGGCTGGGCCTAGTGGAGTGTCAGGGGGGAACGGGTGGAGTCGCAGGGAGGGAAGGTGGCGGGTGGAGTGGCATGGAGGGGACGTGGCGGGTGGAGAGGCAGGGAGGTGGGTGAGGCCGGGCCGGGCCTATTGGAGTGTCAGGGGGGAACGGGTGGAGTGGCAGGGAGGGGAGGTGGCGGGTGGAGTGGCTGGGAGGTGGGATGGGGCTGGGCCTAGTGAAGTGTCAGGGGGAACGGGTGGAGTGGCAGGGAGGGAAGGTGGCGGGTGGAGAGGCAGGGAGGTGGGTGGGGCCGGGCCTAGTGGAGTGTCAGAGAGGAACGGGTGGAGTGGCAGGGAGGGGAGGTGGCGGGTGGAGTGGCAGGGAGGGGAGGTGGCGGTTGGAGTAGCAGGGAAGGGAGGAGGCGGGTGGAGTGGCAGGGAGGGGAGGTGGCGGGTGGAGTGTCAGGGAGGTGGGTGGGGCCGGGCCTAGTGGAGTGTCAGGGGGGAACGGGTGGAGTGGCAGGGAGGGAAGGTGGCGGGTGGAGTGGCATGGAGGGGAGGTGGCGGGTGGAGTGGCAGGGAGGTGGGTGGGGCCGGGCCTAGTGGAGTGTCAGAGAGGAACGGGTGGAGTGGCAGGGAGGGGAGGTGGCGGGTGGAGTGGCAGGGAGGGGAGGTGGCGGTTGGAGTAGCAGGGAAGGGAGGAGGCGGGTGGAGTGGCAGGGAGGGGAGGTGGCGGGTGGAGTGTCAGGGAGGTGGGTGGGGCCGGGCCTAGTGGAGTGTCAGGGGGGAACGGGTGGAGTGGCAAGGAGGGAAGGTGGCGGGTGGAGTGGCTGGGAGGGGAGGTGGCGGTTGGAGTGGCAGGCAAGGGAGGAGGCGGGTGGAGTGGCAGGGAGGGGAGGTGGCGGGTGGAGTGGCAGGGAGGTGGGATGGGGCTGGGCCTAGTGGAGTGTCAGGGGCGAACGGGTGGAGTGGCACGGAGGGAAGGTGGCGGGTGGAGTGGCAGGGAGGTGGGTGGGGCCGGGTCTAGTGGAGTGTCAGGGGGGAACGGGTGGAGTGGCAGGAGGGGAGGTGGCGGGTGGAGTGGCAGGGAGGTGGAATTGGGCCGGGCCTAGTGGAGTGTCAGGGGGGAACGGGTGGAGTGGCAGGGAGAGGGGGTGGCGGGTGGAGTGGCAGGGAGGGGAGGTGGCGGGTGGAGTGGCAGGGAGGTGGGTGGGGCCGGGCCTAGTGGAGTGTCAGGTGGGAACGGGTGGAGTGGCAGGGAGAGGAGGTGGCGGGTGGAGCGGCAGGGAGGTGGGATTGGGCCGGGCCTAGTGGAGTGTCAGGGGGGAACGGGTGGAGTGGCAGGGAGGGGAGGTGGCGGGTGGAGTGGCAGGGAGGGGAGGTGGCGGTTGGAGTGGCAGGGAAGGGAGGAGGCGGGTGGAGTGGCAGGGAGGGGAGGTGGCGGGTGTAGTGTCAGGGAGGTGGGTGGGGCCGGGCCTAGTGGAGTGTCAGGGGGGAACGGGTGGAGTGGCAGGGAGGGTAGATGGCGGGTGGAGTGGCATGGAGGTGGGTGGGGCCTGGCCTACTGGAGTGTCAGGGAGGAACGGGTGGAGTGGCAGGGAGGGGAAGTGGCGGGTGGAGTGGCAGGGAGGTGGGTGGGGCCGGGTCTAGTGGAGTGTCAGGGGGGAACGGGTGGTGTGGCAGGAGGGGAGGTGGCGGGTGGAGTGGCAGGGAGGTGGAATTGGGCCGGGCCTAGTGGAGTGTCAGGGGGGAACGGGTGGAGTGGCAGGGAGAGGGGGTGGCGGGTGGAGTGGCAGGGAGGGGAGGTGGCGGGTGGAGTGGCAGGGAGGTGGGTGGGGCCGGGCCTAGTGGAGTGTCAGGTGGGAACGGGTGGAGTGGCAGGGAGAGGAGGTGGCGGGTGGAGCGGCAGGGAGGTGGGATTGGGCCGGGCCTAGTGGAGTGTCAGGGGGGAACGGGTGGAGTGGCAGGGAGGGAAGGTGGCGGGTGGAGTGGCAGGGAGGGGAGGTGGCGGTTGGAGTGGCAGGGAAGGGAGGAGGCGGGTGGAGTGGCAGGGAGGGGAGGTGGCGGGTGTAGTGTCAGGGAGGTGGGTGGGGCCGGGCCTAGTGGAGTGTCAGGGGGGAACGGGTGGAGTGGCAGGGAGGGGAGATGGCGGGTGGAGTGGCATGGAGGTGGGTGGGGCCTGGCCTACTGGAGTGTCAGGGAGGAACGGGTGGAGTGGTAGGGAGGGGAAGTGGCGGGTGGAGTGGCAGAGATGGGAGGTGGCGGGTGGGGTGGCAGGGAGGTGGGTGGGGCCGGCCCTATTGGAGTGTCAGGGGGGAACGGGTGGAGTGGCAGGGAGGGGAGGTGGCGGGTGGAGTGGCAGGGAGGCGGGATGGGGCTGGGCGTAGTGGAGTGTCAGGGGGGAACGGGTGGAGTGGCAGGGAGGGAAGGTGGCGGGTGGAGTGTCAGGGAGGTGGGTGGGGCCGGGCCTAGTGGAGTGTCAGGGGGGAACGGGTGGAGTGGCAAGGAGGGGAGATGGCGGGTGGAGTGGCAGGGAGGTGGTTGGGCCGGGCCTACTGGAGTGTCAGGGAGGAACGGGTGGAGTGGCAGGGAGGGGAAGTGGCGGGTGGAGTGGCAGAGATGAGAGGTTGCGGGTGGAGTGGCAGGGAGGTGGGTGAGGCCGGGCCGGGCCTATTGGAGTGTCAGGGGGGAACGGGTGGAGTGGCAGGGAGGGGAGGTGGCGGGTGGAGTGGCTGGGAGGTGGGATGGGGCTGGGCCTAGTGAAGTGTCAGGGGGGAACGGGTGGAGTGGCAGGGAGAGAAGGTGGGGGGTGGAGTGGCATGGAGGGGAGGTGGCCGGTGGAGTGGCAGGGAGATGGGTGGGGCCGGGCCTAGTGGAGTGTCAGGGAGGAACGGGTGGAGTGGCAGGGAGGGGAGGAGGCGGGTGGAGTGGCAGGGAAGGGAGGTGGCGGGTGGAGTGGCCGGGAGGTGGGTGGGGCCGGGCCTAGTGAAGTGTCAGGTGGGAACGGGTGGAGTGGCAGGGAGGGGAGGTGGCGGGTGGAGTGGCATGGAGGTGGGTGGGGCCTGGCCTACTGGAGTGTCAGGGAGGAACGGGTGGAGTGGCAGGGAGGGGAAGTGGCGGGTGGAGTGGCAGAGATGGGAGGTGGCGGGTGGAGTGGCAGGGAGGTGGGTGGGGCCGGGCCTATTGGAGTGTCAGGGGGGAACGGGTGGAGTGGCAGGGAGGGGAGGCGGCGGGTGGAGTGGCAGGGAAGTGGGATGGGGCTGGGCCTAGTGGAGTGTCAGGGGGGAACGGGTGGAGTTGCAGGGAGGGAAGGTGGCGGGTGGAGTGGCATGGAGGGGAGGTGGCGGGTGGAGTGGCAGGGAGGTGGGTGGGGCCGGGCCTAGTGGAGTGTCCGGGAGGAACGGGTGGAGTGGCAGGGAGGGGAGGTGGCGGGTGGAGTGGCAGGGAGGGGAGGTGGCGGGTGGAGTGGCCGGGAGGTGGGTGGGGCCGGGCCTAGTGAAGTGTCAGGTGGGAACGGGTGGAGTGGCAGGGAGGGGAGGTGGCGGGTGGAGTGGCAAGGAGGTGGGATGGGGCCGGGCCTAGTGGAGTGTCAGGGGGGAACGGGTCGAGTGGCAGGGAGGGGAGGTGGCGGGTGGAGTGGCAGGGAGGTGGGTGGAGCCGGGTCTAGTGGAGTGTCAGGGAGGTGGGATTGGGCCGGGCCTAGTGGAGTGTCAGGGGGGAACGGGTGGAGTGGCAGGGAGGGGAGGTGGCGGGTGGAGTGGCAGGGAGGGAAGGTGGCGGGTGGAGTGGCAGGGAGGTGGGTGAGGCCGGGCCTAGTGGAGTGTCAGGGGGGAACGGGTGGAGTGGCAGGGAGGGAGGTGGCGGGTGGAGTGGCAGGAAGGTGGATAGGGCTGAGCCTAGTGGAGTGTCAGGGGGGAACGGGTGGAGTGGCAGGGAGGGGAGGTGGCGGGTGGAGTGGCAGGGAGGGGAGGTGGCGGGTGGAGTGTCAGGGAGGTGGATGGGGCCGGGCCTAGTGGAGTGTCAGGTGGGAACGGGTGGAGTGGTAGGGAGGGGAGGTGGCGGGTGGAGTGGCAGGGAGGGGAGGTGGCGGGTGGAGTGTCAGGGAGGTGGGTGGGGCCGGGCCTAGTGGAGTGTCAGGGGGGAACGGGTGGAGTGGCAGGGAGAGGAGATTGCGGGTGGAGTAGCAGGGAGGTGGGTGGGGCCGGGCCTACTGGAGTGTCAGGGAGGAACGGGTGGAGTGGCAGGGAGGGGAAGTGGCGGGTGGAGTGGCAGAGATGAGAGGTTGCGGGTGGAGTGGCAGGGAGGTGGGTGGGGCCGGGCCTATTGGAGTGTCAGGGGGGAACGGGTGGAGTGGCAGGGAGGGGAGGTGGCGGATGGAGTGGCATGGAGGGGAGGTGGCCGGTGGAGTGGCAGGGAGGTGGGTGGGGCCGGGCCTAGTGGAGTGTCAGGGAGGAACGGGTGGAGTCGCAGGGAGGGGAGGTGGCGGGTGGAGTGGCAGGGAAGGGAGGTGGCAGGTGGAGTGGCCGGGAGGTGGGTGGGGCCGGGCCTAGTGAAGTGTCAGGTGGGAACGGGTGGAGTGGCAGGGAGGGGAGATGGCGGATGGAGTAACATGGAGGTGGGAGGGGCCTGGCCTACTGAAGTGTCAGGGAGGAACGGGTGGAGTGGCAGGGAGGGGAAGTGGCGGGTGGAGTGGCAGAGATGGGAGGTGGTGGGTGGAGTGGCAGGGAGGTGGGTGGGGCCGCGCCTATTGGAGTGTCAGGGGGGAACGGGTGGGGTGGCAGGGAGGGGAGGTGGCGGGTGGAGTGGCAGGGAGGTGGGATGGGGCTGGGCCTAGTGGAGTGTCAGGGGGGAACGGGTGGAGTTGCAGGGAGGGAAGGTGGCGGGTGGAGTGGCATGGAGGGGAGGTGGCGGGTGGAGTGGCAGGGAGGTGGGTGGGGCCGGGCCTAGTAAAGTGTCAGGTGGGAACGGGTGGAGTCGCAGGGAGGGGAGGTGGCGGGTGGAGTGGCAAGGAGGTGGGATGGGGCCGGGCCTAGTGGAGTGTCAGGGGGGAACGGGTCGAGTGGCAGGGAGGGGAGGTGGCGGGTGGAGTGGCAGGGAGGTGGGTGGGGCCGGGTCTAGTGGAGTGTCAGGGAGGTGGGATTGGGCCGGGCCTAGTGGAGTGTCAGGGGGGAACGGGTGGAGTGGCAGGGAGGGGAGGTGGCGGGTGGAGTGGCAGGGAGGGGAGGTGGCGGGTGGAGTGGCAGGGACGTGGGTGAGGCCGGGCCTAGTGCAGTGTCAGGGGGGAACGGGTGGAGTGGCAGGGAGGGAGGTGGCGGGTGGAGTGGCAGGAAGGTGGATAGGGCTGAGCCTAGTGGGGTGTCAAGGGGGAACGGGTGGAGTGGCAGGGAGGGGAGGTGGCGGGTGGAGTGGCAGGGAGGGGAGGTGGCGGGTGGAGTGTCAGGGAGGTGGGTGGGGCCGGGCCTAGTGGAGTGTCAGGTGGGAACGGGTGGAGTGGCAGGGAGGGGAGGTGGCGGGTGGAGTGGCAGGGAGGTGGGTGGGGCCGGGCCTAGTGGAGAGTCAGGGGGGAACGGGTGGAGTGGCAGGGAGGGGAGGTGGCGGGCGGAGTGGCGAGGAGGGGAGGTGGCGGTTGGAGAGGCAGGGAAGGGAGGAGGCGGGTGGAGTGGCAGGGAGGGGAGGTGACGGGTGGAGTGGCAGGGAGGTGGGTGGGGCCGGGCCTAGTGGAGTGTCAGGGGGGAACGGGTGGAGGGGCAGGGAGGGGAGATGGCGGGTGGAGTGGCAGGGAGGTGGGTGGGGCCGGGCCTACTGGAGTGTCAGGGAGGAACGGGTGGAGTGGCAGGGAGGGAAGGTGGCGGGTGGAGTGGCATGGAGGGGAGGTGGCCGGTGAAGTGGCAGGGAGGTGGGTGGGGACGGGCCTACTGGAGTGTCAGGGAGGAACGGGTGGAGTGGCAGGGAGAGGAGGTGGCGTGTGGAGTGGCAGGGAGGGGAGGTGGCGGGTGGAGTGGCCGGGAGGTGGGTGGGGCCGGGCCTAGTGAAGTGTCAGGTGGGAACGGGTGGAGTGGCAGGGAGGGGAGGTGGCGGGTGGAGTGACAGGGAGGAGAGGTGGCGGGTGGAGTGGCAGGGAGGTGGGTGGGGCCGGGCCTATTGGAGTGTCAGGGGGGAACGGGTGGAGTGGCAGGGAGGGGAGGAGGCGGGTGTAGTGGCAGGGAGGGGAGGTGGCGGGTGGAGTGTCAGGGAGGTGGGTGGGGCCGGGCTTAGTGGAGTGTCAGGTGGGAACGGGTGGAGTGGCAGGGAGGGGAGGTGGCGGGTGGAGCGGCAGGGAGGTGGGATTGGGCCGGGCCTAGTGGAGTGTCAGGGGGGAACGGGTGGAGTGCCAGGGAGGGGAGGTGGCGGTTGGAGTGGCAGGGAAGGGAGGAGGCGGGTGGAGTGGCAGGGAGGGGAGGTGGCGGGTGGAGTGTCAGGGAGGTGGGTGGGGCCGGGCCTAGTGGAGTGTCAGGGGGGATCGGGTGGGGTGGCAGGGAGGGGAGATGGCGGGTGGAGGGGCAGGGAGGTGGGTGGGGCCGGGCCTACTGGAGTGTCAGGGAGGAACGGGTGGAGTGGCAGGGAGGGGAGGTGGCGGGTGGAGTATCAGGGAGGGGAGGTGGCGGGTGGAGTGGCCGGGAGGTGGGTGGGGCCGGGCCTAGTGGAGTGTCAGGGGGGAACGGGTCGAGTGGCAGGGAGGGGAGGTGGCGGGTGGAGTGGCAGGGAGGTGGGTGGGGCCGGGTCTAGTGGAGTGTCAGGGAGGTGGGATTGGGCCGGGCCTAGTGGAATGTCAGGGGAGAACGGGTGGAGTGGCAGGGAGGGGAGGTGGCGGGTGGAGTGGCAGGGAGGGGAGGTGGCGGGTGGAGTGGCAGGGAGGTGGGTGAGGCCGGGCCTAGTGGAGTGTCAGGAGGGAACGGGTGGAGTGGCAGGGAGGGAGGTGGCGGGTGGAGTGGCAGGAAGGTGGATAGGGCTGAGCCTAGTGGAGTGTCAAGGGGGAACGGGTGGAGTGGCAGGGAGGGGAGGTGGCGAGTGGAGTGGCAGGGAGGGGAGGTGGCGGGTGGAGTGTCAGGGAGGTGGGTGGGGCCGGGCCTAGTGGAGTGTCAGGAGGGAACGGGTGGAGTGGCAGGGAGGGGTGGTGGCGGGTGGAGTGGCAGGGAGAGGAGGTGGCGGGTGGAGTGGCAGGGAGAGGAGGTGGCGGGTGGAGTGTCAGGGAGGTGGGTGGGGCCGGGCCTAGTGGAGTGTCAGGTGGGAACGGGTGGAGTGGCAGGGAGGGGAGGTGGCGGGTGGAGTGGCAGGGAGGTGGGTGGGGCCGGGCCTAGTGGAGAGTCAGGGGGGAACGGGTGGAGGGGCAGGGAGGGGAGGTGGCGGGTGGAGTGGCAGGCAGGTGGGATGGGGCCGGGCCTAGTGGAGTGTCAGGGAGGTGGGATTGGGCCGGGCCTAGTGGAATGTCAGGTGGGAACGGGTGGAATGGCAGGGAGGGGAGGTGGCGGGTGGAGTGGCAGGGAGGTGGGTGGGGCCGGGCCTAGTGGAGAGTCAGGTGGGAACGGGTGGAGTGGCAGGGAGGGGAGGTGGCGGGTGGAGTGGAGGGGGGGTGGGTGGGGCCGGGCCTAGTGGAGAGTCAGGGGGGAACGGGTGGAGTGGCAGGGAGGAGAGGTGGCGGGTGGAGTGGCAGGCAGGTGGGATGGGGCCGGGCCTAGTGGAGTGTCAGGGAGGTGGGATTGGGCCGGGCCTAGTGGAGAGTCAGGGGGGAACGGGTGGAGTGGCAGGGAGGGGAGGTGGCGGGCGGAGTTGCGAGGAGGGGAGGTGGCGGTTGGAGAGGCAGGGAAGGGAGGAGGCGGGTGGAGTGGCAGGGAGGGGAGGTGGCGGGTGGAGTGGCAGGGAGGTGGGTGGGGCCGGGCCTAGTGGAGTGTCAGGGGGGAACGGGTGGAGGGGCAGGGAGGGGAGATGGCGGGGGGAGTGGCAGGGAGGTGGGTGGGGCCGGGCCTAGTGGAGAGTCAGGGGGGAACGGGTGGAGTGGCAGGGAGGGGAGGTGGCGGGCGGAGTGGCGAGGAGGGGAGGTGGCGGTTGGAGTGGCAGGGAGAGGAGGTGGCTGGTGGAGTGGCAGGGAGGTGGGTGGGGCCGGGCCTAGTGGAGTGTCAGGTGGGAACGGGTGGAGTGGCAGGGAGGGGAGGTGGCGGGTGGAGTGGCAGGGAGGTGGGTGGGGCCGGGCCTAGTGGAGAGTCAGGAGGGAACGGGTGGAGTGGCAGGGAGGGGAGGTGGCGGGCGGAGTGGCGAGGAGGGGAGGTGGCGGTTGGAGAGGCAGGGAAGGGAGGAGGCGGGTGGAGTGGCAGGGAGGGGGGGGTGGCGGGTGGAGTGGCAGGGAGGTGGGTGGGGCCGGGCCTAGTGGAGTGTCAGGGGGGAACGGGTGGAGGGGCAGGGAGGGGAGATGGCGGGTGGAGTGGCAGGGAGGTGGGTGGGGCCGGGCCTACTGGAGTGTCAGGGAGGAACGGGTGGAGTGGCAGGGAGGGAAGGTGGCGGGTGGAGTGGCATGGAGGGGAGGTGGCCGGTGGAGTGGCAGGGAGGTGGGTGGGGCCGGGCCTATTGGAGTGTCAGGGAGGAACGGGTGGAGTGGCAGGGAGGGGAGATGGCGGGTGGAGTGGCAGGGAGGGGAGGTGGCGGGTGGAGTGGCCGGGAGGTGGGTGGGGCCGGGCCTAGTGAAGTGTCAGGTGGGAACGGGTGGAGTGGCAGGGAGGGGAGGTGGCGGGTGGAGTGACAGGGAGGAGAGGTGGCGGGTGGAGTGGCAGGGAGGTGGGTGGGGCCGGGTCTAGTGGAGTGTCAGGGGGGAACGGGTGAAGTGGCAGAGAGGGGAGGTGGCGGGTGGAGTGGCAGGGAGGTGGGATTGGGCCGGGCCTATTGGAGTGTCAGGGGGGCACGGGTAGAGTGGCAGGGAGGGGAGGAGGCGGGTGGAGTGGCAGGGAGGGGAGGTGGCGGGTGGAGTGTCAGGGAGGTGGGTGGGGCCGGGCTTAGTGGAGTGTCAGGTGGGAACGGGTGGAGTGGCAGGGAGGGGAGGTGGCGGGTGGAGCGGCAGGGAGGTGGGATTGGGCCGGGCCTTGTGGAGTGTCAGGGGGGAACGGGTGGAGTGCCAGGGAGGGGAGGTGGCGGTTGGAGTGGCAGGGAAGGGAGGAGGCGGGTGGAGTGTCAGGGAGGGGAGGTGGCGGGTGGAGTGTCAGGGAGGTGGGTGGGGCCGGGCCTAGTGGAGTGTCAGGGGGGGATCGGGTGGGGTGGCAGGGAGGGGAGATGGCGGGTGGAGGGGCAGGGAGGTGGGTGGGGCCGGGCCTACTGGAGTGTCAGGGAGGAACGGGTGGAGTGGCAGGGAGGGGAGGTGGCGGGTGGAGTATCAGGGAGGGGAGGTGGCGGGTGGAGTGGCCGGGAGGTGGGTGGGGCCGGGCCTAGTGGAGTGTCAGGGGGGAACGGGTCGAGTGGCAGGGAGGGGAGGTGGCGGGTGGAGTGGCAGGGAGGTGGGTGGGGCCGGGTCTAGTGGAGTGTCAGGGAGGTGGGATTGGGCCGGGCCTAGTGGAATGTCAGGGGGGAACGGGTGGAGTGGCAGGGAGGGGAGGTGGCGGGTGGAGTGGCAGGGAGGGGAGGTGGCGGGTGGAGTGGCAGGGAGGTGGGTGAGGCCGGGCCTAGTGGAGTGTCAGGAGGGAACGGGTGGAGTGGCAGGGAGGGAGGTGGCGGGTGGAGTGGCAGGAAGGTGGATAGGGCTGAGCCTAGTGGAGTGTCAAGGGGGAACGGGTGGAGTGGCAGGGAGGGGAGGTGGCGAGTGGAGTGGCAGGGAGGGGAGGTGGCGGGTGGAGTGTCAGGGAGGTGGGTGGGGCCGGGCCTAGTGGAGTGTCAGGAGGGAACGGGTGGAGTGGCAGGGAGGGGTGGTGGCGGGTGGAGTGGCAGGGAGAGGAGGTGGCGGGTGGAGTGGCAGGGAGAGGAGGTGGCGGGTGGAGTGTCAGGGAGGTGGGTGGGGCCGGGCCTAGTGGAGTGTCAGGTGGGAACGGGTGGAGTGGCAGGGAGGGGAGGTGGCGGGTGGAGTGGCAGGGAGGTGGGTGGGGCCGGGCCTAGTGGAGAGTCAGGGGGGAACGGGTGGAGGGGCAGGGAGGGGAGGTGGCGGGTGGAGTGGCAGGCAGGTGGGATGGGGCCGGGCCTAGTGGAGTGTCAGGGAGGTGGGATTGGGCCGGGCCTAGTGGAATGTCAGGTGGGAACGGGTGGAGTGGCAGGGAGGGGAGGTGGCGGGTGGAGTGGCAGGGAGGTGGGTGGGGCCGGGCCTAGTGGAGAGTCAGGTGGGAACGGGTGGAGTGGCAGGGAGGGGAGGTGGCGGGTGGAGTGGAGGGGGGGTGGGTGGGGCCGGGCCTAGTGGAGAGTCAGGGGGGAACGGGTGGAGTGGCAGGGAGGAGAGGTGGCGGGTGGAGTGGCAGGCAGGTGGGATGGGGCCGGGCCTAGTGGAGTGTCAGGGAGGTGGGATTGGGCCGGGCCTAGTGGAGAGTCAGGGGGGAACGGGTGGAGTGGCAGGGAGGGGAGGTGGCGGGCGGAGTTGCGAGGAGGGGAGGTGGCGGTTGGAGAGGCAGGGAAGGGAGGAGGCGGGTGGAGTGGCAGGGAGGGGAGGTGGCGGGTGGAGTGGCAGGGAGGTGGGTGGGGCCGGGCCTAGTGGAGTGTCAGGGGGGAACGGGTGGAGGGGCAGGGAGGGGAGATGGCGGGGGGAGTGGCAGGGAGGTGGGTGGGGCCGGGCCTAGTGGAGAGTCAGGGGGGAACGGGTGGAGTGGCAGGGAGGGGAGGTGGCGGGCGGAGTGGCGAGGAGGGGAGGTGGCGGTTGGAGTGGCAGGGAGAGGAGGTGGCTGGTGGAGTGGCAGGGAGGTGGGTGGGGCCGGGCCTAGTGGAGTGTCAGGTGGGAACGGGTGGAGTGGCAGGGAGGGGAGGTGGCGGGTGGAGTGGCAGGGAGGTGGGTGGGGCCGGGCCTAGTGGAGAGTCAGGAGGGAACGGGTGGAGTGGCAGGGAGGGGAGGTGGCGGGCGGAGTGGCGAGGAGGGGAGGTGGCGGTTGGAGAGGCAGGGAAGGGAGGAGGCGGGTGGAGTGGCAGGGAGGGGAGGTGGCGGGTGGAGTGGCAGGGAGGTGGGTGGGGCCGGGCCTAGTGGAGTGTCAGGGGGGAACGGGTGGAGGGGCAGGGAGGGGAGATGGCGGGTGGAGTGGCAGGGAGGTGGGTGGGGCCGGGCCTACTGGAGTGTCAGGGAGGAACGGGTGGAGTGGCAGGGAGGGAAGGTGGCGGGTGGAGTGGCATGGAGGGGAGGTGGCCGGTGGAGTGGCAGGGAGGTGGGTGGGGCCGGGCCTATTGGAGTGTCAGGGAGGAACGGGTGGAGTGGCAGGGAGGGGAGATGGCGGGTGGAGTGGCAGGGAGGGGAGGTGGCGGGTGGAGTGGCCGGGAGGTGGGTGGGGCCGGGCCTAGTGAAGTGTCAGGTGGGAACGGGTGGAGTGGCAGGGAGGGGAGGTGGCGGGTGGAGTGACAGGGAGGAGAGGTGGCGGGTGGAGTGGCAGGGAGGTGGGTGGGGCCGGGTCTAGTGGAGTGTCAGGGGGGAACGGGTGAAGTGGCAGAGAGGGGAGGTGGCGGGTGGAGTGGCAGGGAGGTGGGATTGGGCCGGGCCTATTGGAGTGTCAGGGGGGCACGGGTAGAGTGGCAGGGAGGGGAGGAGGCGGGTGGAGTGGCAGGGAGGGGAGGTGGCGGGTGGAGTGTCAGGGAGGTGGGTGGGGCCGGGCTTAGTGGAGTGTCAGGTGGGAACGGGTGGAGTGGCAGGGAGGGGAGGTGGCGGGTGGAGCGGCAGGGAGGTGGGATTGGGCCGGGCCTTGTGGAGTGTCAGGGGGAAACGGGTGGAGTGCCAGGGAGGGGAGGTGGCGGTTGGAGTGGCAGGGAAGGGAGGAGGCGGGTGGAGTGTCAGGGAGGGGAGGTGGCGGGTGGAGTGTCAGGGAGGTGGGTGGGGCCGGGCCTAGTGGAGTGTCAGGGGGGGATCGGGTGGGGTGGCAGGGAGGGGAGATGGCGGGTGGAGGGGCAGGGAGGTGGGTGGGGCCGGGCCTACTGGAGTGTCAGGGAGGAACGGGTGGAGTGGCAGGGAGGGGAGGTGGCGGGTGGAGTGGCAGGGAGGGGAGGTGGCGGGTGGAGTGGCCGGGAGGTGGGTGGGGCCGGGCCTAGTGAAGTGTCAGGTGGGAACGGGTGGAGTCGCAGGGAGGGGAGGTGGCGGGCGGAGTGGCAAGGAGGTGGGATGGGGCCGGGCCTAGTGGAGTGTCAGGGGGGAACGGGTCGAGTGGCAGGGAGGGGAGGTGGCGGGTGGAGTGGCAGGGAGGTGGGTGGGGCCGGGTCTAGTGGAGTGTCAGGGAGGTGGGACTGGGCCGGGCCTAGTGGAATGTCAGGGGGGAACGGGTGGAGTGGCAGGGAGGGGAGGTGGCGGGTGGAGTGGCAGGGAGGGGAGGTGGCGGGTGGAGTGGCAGGGAGGTGGGTGAGGCCCGGCCTAGTGGAGTGTCAGGAGGGAACGGGTGGAGTGGCAGGGAGGGAGGTGGCGGGTGGAGTGGCAGGAAGGTGGATAGGGCTGAGCCTAGTGGAGTGTCAAGGGGGAACGGGTGGAGTGGCAGGGAGGGGAGGTGGCGGGTGGAGTGGCAGGGAGGGGAGGTGGCGGGTGGAGTGGCAGGGAGAGGAGGTGGCGGGTGGAGTGTCAGGGAGGTGGGTGGGGCCGGGCCTAGTGGAGTGTCAGGTGGGAACGGGTGGAGTGGCAGGGAGGGGAGGTGGCGGGTGGAGTGGCAGGGAGGTGGGTGGGGCCGGGCCTAGTGGAGAGTCAGGGGGGAACGGGTGGAGTGGCAGGGAGGGGAGGTGGCGGGCGGAGTTGCGAGAAGGGGAGGTGGCGGTTGGAGAGGCAGGGAAGGGAGGAGGCGGGTGGAGTGGCAGGGAGGGGAGGTGGCGGGTGGAGTGGCAGGGAGGTGGGTGGGGCCGGGCCTAGTGGAGTGTCAGGGGGGAACGGGTGGAGGGGCAGGGAGGGGAGATGACGGGTGGAGTGGCAGGGAGGTGGGTGGGGCCGGGCCTAGTGGAGAGTCAGGGGGGAACGGGTGGAGTGGCAGGGAGGGGAGGTGGCGGGCGGAGTGGCGAGGAGGGGAGGTGGCGGTTGGAGTGGCAGGGAGAGGAGGTGGCTGGTAGAGTGGCAGGGAGGTGGGTGGGGCCGGGCCTAGTGGAGTGTCAGGTGGGAACGGTTGGAGTGGCAGGGAGGGGAGGTGGCGGGTGGAGTGGCAGGGAGGTGGGTGGGGCCGGGCCTAGTGGAGAGTCAGGGGGGAACGGGTGGAGTGGCAGGGAGGGGAGGTGGCGGGTGGAGTGGCAGGGAGGGGAGGTGGCGGTTGGAGAGGCAGGGAAGGGAGGAGGCGGGTGGAGTGGCAGGGAGGGGAGGTGGCGGGTGGAGTGGCAGGGAGGTGGGTGGGGCCGGGCCTAGTGGAGTGTCAGGGGGGAACGGGTGGAGGGGCAGGGAGGGGAGGCGGCGGGTGGAGTGGCAGGGAGGGGAGGTGGCGGGTGGAGTGGCAGGGAGGTGGGTGGGGCCGGGCCTAGTGGAGTGTCAGGGGGGAACGGGTGGAGGGGCAGGGAGGGGAGATGGCGGGTGGAGTGGCAGGGAGGTGGGTGGGGCCGGGCCTACTGGAGTGTCAGGGAGGAACGGGTGGAGTGGCAGGGAGGGAAGGTGGCGGGTGGAGTGGCATGGAGGGGAGGTGGCCGGTGGAGTGGCAGGGAGGTGGGTGGGGCCGGGCCTATTGGAGTGTCAGGGAGGAACGGGTGGAGTGGCAGGGAGGGGAGATGGCGGGTGGAGTGGCAGGGAGGGGAGGTGGCGGGTGGAGTGGCCGGGAGGTGGGTGGGGCCGGGCCTAGTGAAGTGTCAGGTGGGAACGGGTGGAGTGGCAGGGAGGGGAGGTGGCGGGTGGAGTGACAGGGAGGAGAGGTGGCGGGTGGAGTGGCAGGGAGGTGGGTGGGGCCGGGTCTAGTGGAGTGTCAGGGGGGAACGGGTGAAGTGGCAGAGAGGGGAGGTGGCGGGTGGAGTGGCAGGGAGGTGGGATTGGGCCGGGCCTATTGGAGTGTCAGGGGGGAACGGGTGGAGTGGCAGGGAGGGGAGGAGGCGGGTGGAGTGGCAGGGAGGGGAGGTGACGGGTGGAGTGTCAGGGAGGTGGGTGGGGCCGGGCTTAGTGGAGTGTCAGGTGGGAACGGGTGGAGTGGCAGGGAGGGGAGGTGGCGGGTGGAGCGGCAGGGAGGTGGGATTGGGCCGGGCCTTGTGGAGTGTCAGGGGGGAACGGGTGGAGTGCCAGGGAGGGGAGGTGGCGGTTGGAGTGGCAGGGAAGGGAGGAGGCGGGTGGAGTGTCAGGGAGGGGAGGTGGCGGGTGGAGTGTCAGGGAGGCGGGTGGGGCCGGGCCTAGTGGAGTGTCAGGGGGGATCGGGTGGGGTGGCAGGGAGGGGAGATGGCGGGTGGAGGGGCAGGGAGGTGGGTGGGGCCGGGCCTACTGGAGTGTCAGGGAGGAACGGGTGGAGTGGCAGGGAGGGGAGGTGGCGGGTGGAGTGGCAGGGAGGGGAGGTGGCGGGTGGAGTGGCCGGGAGGTGGGTGGGGCCGGGCCTAGTGAAGTGTCAGGTGGGAACGGGTGGAGTCGCAGGGAGGGGAGGTGGCGGGTGGAGTGGCAAGGAGGTGGGATGGGGCCGGGCCTAGTGGAGTGTCAGGGGGGAACGGGTCGAGTGGCAGGGAGGGGAGGTGGCGGGTGGAGTGGCAGGGAGGTGGGTGGGGCCGGGTCTAGTGGAGTGTCAGGGAGGTGGGATTGGGCCGGGCCTAGTGGAATGTCAGGGGGGAACGGGTGGAGTGGCAGGGAGGGGAGGTGGCGGGTGGACTGGCAGGGAGGTGGGTGAGGCCGGGCCTAGTGGAGTGTCAGGGGGGAACGGGTGGAGTGGCAGGGAGGGAGGTGGCGGGTGGAGTGGCAGGAAGGTGGATAGGGCTGAGCCTAGTGGAGTGTCAAGGGGGAACGGGTGGAGTGGCAGGGAGGGGAGGTGGCGGGTGGAGTGGCAGGGAGGGGAGGTGGCGGGTGGAGTGGCAGGGAGAGGAGGTGGCGGGTGGAGTGTCAGGGAGGTGGGTGGGGCCGGGCCTAGTGGGGTGTCAGGTGGGAACGGGTGGAGTGGCAGGGAGGGGAGGTGGCGGGTGGAGTGGCAGGGAGGTGGATGGGGCCGGGCCTAGTGGAGTGTCAGGGGGGAACGGGTGGAGGGGCAGGGAGGGGAGATGACGGGTGGAGTGGCAGGGAGGTGGGTGGGGCCGGGCCTAGTGGAGAGTCAGGGGGGAACGGGTGGAGTGGCAGGGAGGGGAGGTGGCGGGCGGAGTGGCGAGGAGGGGAGGTGGCGGTTGGAGTGGCAGGGAGAGGAGGTGGCTGGTAGAGTGGCAGGGAGGGGAGGTGGCGGGTGGAGTGGCAGGGAGGTGGGTGGGGCCGGGCCTAGTGGAGTGTCAGGGGGGAACGGGTGGAGGGGCAGGGAGGGGAGGTGGCGGGTGGAGTGGCAGGGAGGTGGGTGGGGCCGGGCCTAGTGGAGTGTCAGGGGGGAACGGGTGGAGGGGCAGGGAGGGGAGATGGCGGGTGGAGTGGCAGGGAGGTGGGTGGGGCCGGGCCTACTGGAGTGTCAGGGAGGAACGGGTGGAGTGGCAGGGAGGGAAGGTGGCGGGTGGAGTGGCATGGAGGGGAGGTGGCCGGTGGAGTGGCAGGGAGGTGGGTGGGGCCGGGCCTATTGGAGTGTCAGGGAGGAACGGGTGGAGTGGCCGGGAGGGGAGGTGGCGGGTGGAGTGGCAGGGAGGGGAGGTGGCGGGTGGAGTGGCCGGGAGGTGGGTGGGGCCGGGCCTAGTGAAGTGTCAGGTGGGAACGGGTGGAGTGGCAGGGAGGGGAGGTGGCGGGTGGAGTGACAGGGAGGAGAGGTGGCGGGTGGAGTGGCAGGGAGGTGGGTGGGGCCGGGTCCAGTGGAGTGTCAGGGGGGAACGGGTGGAGTGGCCGGGAGGGGAGGAGGCGGGTGGAGTGGCAGGGAGGGGAGGTGGCGGGTGGAGTGTCAGGGAGGTGGGTGGGGCCGGGCTTAGTGGAGTGTCAGGTGGGAACGGGTGGAGTGGCAGGGAGGGGAAGTGGCGGGTGGAGCGGCAGGGAGGTGGGATTGGGCCGGGCCTAGTGGAGTGTCAGGGGGGAACGGGTGGAGTGCCAGGGAGGGGAGGTGGCGGTTGGAGTGGCAGGGAAGGGAGGAGGCGGGTGGAGTGGCAGGGAGGGGAGGTGGCGGGTGGAGTGTCAGGGAGGTAGGTGGGGCCGGGCCTAGTGGAGTGTCAGGGGGGATCGGGTGGGGTGGCAGGGAGGGGAGATGGCGGGTGGAGGGGCAGGGAGGTGGGTGGGGCCGGGCCTACTGGAGTGTCAGGGGGGAACGGGTGGGGTGGCAGGGAGGGGAGGTGGCGGGTGGAGTGGCCGGGAGGTGGGTGGGGCCGGGCCTAGTGAAGTGTCGGGTGGGAACGGGTGGAGTCGCAGGGAGGGGAGGTGGCGGGTGGAGTGGCAAGGAGGTGGGATGGGGCCGGGCCTAGAGTGTCAGGGGGGAACGGGTCGAGTGGCAGGGAGGGGAGGTGGCGGGTGGAGTGGCAGGGAGGTGGGTGGGGCCGGGTCTAGTGGAGTGTCAGGGAGGTGGGATTGGGCCGGGCCTAGTGGAATGTCAGGGGGGAACGGGTGGAGTGGCAGGGAGGGGAGGTGGCGGGTGGAGTGGCAGGGAGGGGAGGTGGCGGGCGGAGTGGCAGGAAGGTGGATAGGGCTGAGCCTAGTGGAGTGTCAAGGGGGAACGGGTGGAGGGGCAGGGAGGGGAGATGGCGGGTGGAGTGGCAGGGAGGTGGGTGGGGCCGGGCCTACTGGAGTGTCAGGGAGGAACGGGTGGAGGGGCAGGGAGGGGAGATGGCGGGTGGAGTGGCAGGGAGGGGAGGTGGCGGGTGGAGTGGCAGGGAGGTGGATGGGGCCGGGCCTAGTGGAGTGTCAGGGGGGAACGGGTGGAGGGGCAGGGAGGGGAGATGGCGGGTGGAGTGGCAGGGAGGTGGGTGGGGCCGGGCCTACTGGAGTGTCAGGGAGGAACGGGTGGAGTGGCAGGGAGGGAAGGTGGCGGGTGGAGTGGCATGGAGGGGAGGTGGCCGGTGGAGTGGCAGGGAGGTGGGTGGGGCCGGGCCTATTGGAGTGTCAGGGAGGAACGGGTGGAGTGGCAGGGAGGGGAGGTGGCGGGTGGAGTGGCAGGGAGGGGAGGTGGCGGGTGGAGTGGCCGGGAGGTGGGTGGGGCCGGGCCTAGTGAAGTGTCAGGGAGGAACGGGTGGAGTGGCAGGGAGGGGAGGTGGCGGGTGGAGTGGCAGGGAGGGGAGGTGGCGGGTGGAGTGGCCGGGAGGTGGGTGGGGCCGGGTCTAGTGGAGTGTCAGGGGGGAACGGGTGGAGTGGCAGAGAGGGGAGGTGGCGGGTGGAGTGGCAGGGAGGTGGGATTGGGCCGGGCCTATTGGAGTGTCAGGGGGGAACGGGTGGAGTGGCAGGGAGGGGAGGTGGCGGTTGGAGTGGCATGGAGGGGAAGTGACGGTGGAGTGGCAGAGATGGGAGGTGGCGGGTGAAGTGGCAGGGAGGTGGATGGGGCCGGGCCTATTGGAGTGTCAGGGGGGAACGGGTGGAGTGGCAGGGAGGGGAGGTGGCGGGTGGAGTGGCAGGGTGGTGGGATGGGGCTGGGCCTAGTGGAGTGTCAGGGGGGAACGGGTGGAGTGGCAGGGAGGGAAGGTGGCGGGTGGAGTGGCATGGAGGGGAGGTGGCGAGTGGAGTGGCAGGCAGGTGGGTGGGGCCGGGCCTAGTGGAGTGTCAGGGAGGAACGGGTGGAGTGGCAGGGAGGGGAGGTGGCGGGTGGAGCGGCAGAGGGGAGGGACGGGGCCGGGCCTAGTGGAGTGTCAGGGAGGAACGGGTGGAGTGGCAGGGAGGGGAGGTGGCGGGTGGGGTGGCAGGGAGGGGAGGTGGCGGGTGAAGTGGCAGGAAGGTGGGTGGGGCCGGGTCTAGTGGAGTGTCAGGGGGGAACGGGTATAGTGGCAGGGAGGGGAGGTGGCGGGTGGAGTGGCAGGGTGGTGGGTGGGGCCGGGCCTAGTGGAGGGTCAGGGGGGAACGGGTGGAGTGGCAGGGAGGAGAGGTGGCGGGTGGAGTGGCAGGGAGGTGGGTGGGGCCGGGTCTAGTGGAGTGTCAGGGAGGTGGGATTGGGCCGGGCCTAGTGGAATGTCAGGGGGGAACGGGTGGAGTGGCAGGGAGGGGAGGTGGCGGGTGGAGTGGCAGGGAGGGGAGGTGGCGGGCGGAGTGGCAGGAAGGTGGATAGGGCTGAGCCTAGTGGAGTGTCAGGGAGGAACGGGTGGAGTGGCAGGGAGGGGAGGTGGCGGGTGGAGCGGCAGAGGGGAGGGACGGGGCCGGGCCTAGTGGAGTGTCAGGGAGGAACGGGTGGAGTGGCAGGGAGGGGAGGTGGCGGGTGGGGTGGCAGGGAGGGGAGGTGGCGGGTGAAGTGGCAGGAAGGTGGGTGGGGCCGGGTCTAGTGGAGTGTCAGGGGGGAACGGGTATAGTGGCAGGGAGGGGAGGTGGCGGGTGGAGTGGCAGGGTGGTGGGTGGGGCCGGGCCTAGTGGAGGGTCAGGGGGGAACGGGTGGAGTGGCAGGGAGGAGAGGTGGCGGGTGGAGTGGCAGGGAGGAGAGGTGGCGGGTGGAGTGGCAGGGAGGTGGGTGGGGCCGGGCCTAGTGGAGTGTCACGGGGGAACGGGTGGAGTGGCATGGAGGGAGGTGGCGGGTGGAGTGGCAGGGAGTTGGATAGGGCTGAGCCTAGTGGAGTGTCAGGGGGGAACGGGTGGAGTGGCAGGGAGGGGAGGAGGCGGGTGGAGTGGCAGGGAGGGGAAGTGGCGGGTGGAGTGGCAGGGAGGGGAGGAGGCGGGTGGAGTGGCAGGGAGGGGAGGTGGCGGGTGGAGTGTCAGGGAGGTGGGTGGGGCCGGGCCTAGTAGAGTGTCAGGGGGGGACGGGTGGAGTGGCAGGGAGGGGAGATGGCGGTTGGAGTGGCATGGAGGGGAGGTGGCGGGTGGAGTGGCAGGGAGGTGGGTGGGGCCGGGCCTAGTGGAGTGTCCGGGAGGAACGGGTGGAGTGGCAGGGAGGAGAGGTGGCGGGTGGAGTGGCAGGGAGGGGAGGTGGCGGGTGGAGTGGCCGGGAGGTGGGTGCCGGGCCTAGTGAAGTGTCAGGTGGGAACGGGTGGAGTCGCAGGGAGGGGAGGTGGCGGGTGGAGTGGCAAGGAGGTGGGATGGGGCCGGGCCTAGTGGAGTGTCAGGGGGGAACGGGTCGAGTAGCAGGGAGGGGAGGTGGCGGGTGGAGTGGCAGGGAGGTGGGTGGGGCCGGGTCTAGTGGAGTGTCAGGGAGGTGGGATTGGGCCGGGCCTAGTGGAGTGTCAGCGGGGAACGGGTGGAGTGGCAGGGAGGGGAGGTGGCGGGTGGAGTGGCAGGGAGGGGAGGTGGCGGGTGGAGTGGCAGGGAGGTGGGTGAGGCCGGGCCTAGTGGAGTGTCAGGGGGGAACGGGTGGAGTGGCAGGGAGGGAGGTGGCCTGTGGAGTGGCAGGAAGGTGGATAGGGCTGAGCCTAGTGGAGTGTCAAGGGGGAACGGGTGGAGTGGCAGCGAGGGGAGGTGGCGGGTGGAGTGGCAGGGAGGGGAGGTGGCGGGTGGAGTGTCAGGCAGGTAGGTGGGGCCGGGCCTAGTGGAGTGTCAGGAGGGAACGGGTGGAGTGGCAGGGAGGGGTGGTGGCGGGTGGAGTGGCAGGGAGAGGAGGTGGCGGGTGGAGTGTCAGGGAGGTGGGTGGGGCCGGGCCTAGTGGAGTGTCAGGTGGGAACGGGTGGAGTAGCAGGGAGGGGAGGTGGCGGGTGGAGTGGCAGGGAGGTGGGTGGGGCCGGGCCTAGTGGAGAGTCAGGGGGGAACGGGTGGATTGGCAGGGAGGGGAGGTGGCGGGCGGAGTGGCATGGAGGGGAGGTGGCCGGTGGAGTGGCAGGGAGGTGGGTGGGGCCGGGCCTATTGGAGTGTCAGGGGGGAACGGGTGGAGTGGCAGGGAGGGGAGGAGGCGGGTGGAGTGGCAGGGAGGGGAGGTGGCGGGTGGAGTGTCAGGGAGGTGGGTGGGGCCGGGCTTAGTGGAGTGTCAGGTGGGAACGGGTGGAGTGGCAGGGAGGGGAGGTGGCGGGTGGAGCGGCAGGGAGGTGGGATTGGGCCGGGCCTAGTGGAGTGTCAGGGGGGAACGGGTGGAGTGGCAGGGAGGGGAGGTGGCGGTTGGAGTGGCAGGGAAGGGAGGAGGCGGGTGGAATGGCAGGGAGGGGAGGTGGCGGGTGGAGTGTCAGGGAGGTGGGTGGGGCCGGGCCTAGTGGAGTGTCAGGGGGGATCGGGTGGAGTGGCAGGGAGGGGAGATGGCGGGTGGAGGGGCAGGGAGGTGGGTGGGGCCGGGCCTAATGGAGTGTCAGGGAGGAACTGGTGGAGTGGCAGGGAGGGGAGGTGGCGGGTGGAGTGGCAGGGAGGTGGGTGGGGCCGGGCCTTGTGGAGTGTCAGGGGGGAACGGGTGGAGTGGCAGGGAGGGGAAGTGACGGTGGAGTGGCAGAGATGGGAGGGGGCGGGTGGAGTGGCAGGGAGGTGGGATGGGGCTGGGCCTAGTGGAGTGTCAGGGGGTAACGGGTGGAGTGGCAGGGAGGGGAGGTGGCGGGTGGAGTGGCAGGGAGGTGGGATGGGGCTGGGCCTAGTGGAGTGTCAGGGGGTAACGGGTAGAGTGGCAGGGAGGGAAGGTGGCGTGTGGAGTGACATGGAGGGGAGGTGGCGAGTGGAGTGGCAGGGAGGTGGGTGGGGCCGGGCCCAGTGGAGTGTCAGGGAGGAACGGGTGGAGTGGCAGGGAGGGGAGGTGGCGGGTGGAGCGGCAGAGGGGAGGGACGGGGCCGGGCCTAGTGGAGTGTCAGGGAGGAACGGGTGGAGTGGCAGGGAGGGGAGGTGGCGGGTGGAGTGGCAGGGAGGGGAGGTGGCGGGTGAAGTGGCAGGGAGGTGGGTGGGGCCGGGTCTAGCGGAGTGTCAGGGGGGAACGGGTGGAGTGGCAGGGAGGGGAGGTGGCGAGTGGAGTGGCAGGGTGGTGGGTGGGGCCGGGCCTAGTGGAGTGTCAGGGGGGAACGGGTGGAGTGGCAGGGAGGGGAGGTGGCGGGTGGAGTGGCAGGGAGGGGAGGTGGCGGGTGGAGTGGCAGGGAGGTGGGTGGGGCCGGGCCTAGTGGAGTGTCAGGTGGGAACGGGTGGAGTGGCATGGAGGGAGGTGGCGGGTGGAGTGGCAGGGAGTTGGATAGGGCTGAGCCTAGTGGAGTGTCAGGGGGGAACGGGTGGAGTGGCAGGGAGGAGAGGTGGCGGGTGGAGTGGCAGGGAGGGGAGGAGGCGGGTGGAGTGGCAGGGAGGGGAAGTGGCCGGTGGAGTGGCAGGGTGGGGAGGTGGCGGGTGGAGTGTCAGGGAGGTGGGATGGGGCTGGGCTTAGTGGAGTGTCAGGGGGGAACCGGTGGAGTGGCAGGGAGGGAAGCTGGCGGGTGGAGTGGCAGGCAGGTGGGATGGGGCTGGGCCTAGTGGAGTGTCAGGGGGGAACCGGTGGAGTGGCAGGGAGGGAAGCTGGCGGGTGGAGTGGCATGGAGGGGAGGTGGCGGGTGGAGTGGCAGGGTGGTGGGTGGGGCCGGGCCTAGTGGAGTGTCAGGGAGGAACGGGTGGAGTGGCAGGGAGGAGAGGTGGCGGGTGGAGTGGCAGGGAGGGGAGGTGGCGGGTGGAGTGGCCGGGAGGTGGGTGGGGCCGGGCCTAGTGAAGTGTCAGGTGGAAACGGGTGGAGTGGCAGGGAGGGGAGGTGGCGGGTGGAGTGGCAGGGAAGTGAGATGGGGCCGGGTCTAGTGGAGTGTCAGGGGAAACGGGTGGAGTGGCAGGGAGGGGAGGTGGCGGGTGGAGTGGCAGGGAGGGGAGGTGGCGGGTGGAGTGGCAGGGAGGTGGGTGGGGCCGGGTCTAGTGGAGTGTCAGGGGGGAACAGGTGGAGTGGCAGAGAGGGGAGGTGGCGGGTGGAGTGGCAGGGAGGTGGGATTGGGCCGGGCCTAGTGGAGTGTCAGGGAGGAACGGGTGGAGTGGCAGGGAGGGGAGGTGGCGGGTGGAGTGGCAGGGAGGTGGATGGGGCCGGGCCTAGTGGAGTGTCAGGGGGGAACGGGTGGAGTGGCAGGGAGGGAGGTGGCGGGTGGAGTGGCAGGGAGTTGGATAGGGCCGGGCCTATTGGAGTGTTAGGGGGGAACGGGTGGAGTGGCAGGGAGGGAAGGTGGCGGGTGGAGTGGCAGG
This sequence comes from Arenicola marina, assembly GCA_964019135.1. NCBI lineage: Eukaryota > Metazoa > Annelida > Polychaeta > Arenicolidae > Arenicola > Arenicola marina. The sequence continues at coordinate 5,600,796 of OZ025258.1, read as the reverse complement.
GAGGTGGGTGGGGCCGGGCCTATTGGAGTGTCAGGGGGGAACGGGTGGAGTGGTAGGGAGGGGAGGTGGCGGGTGGAGTGGCAGGGAGGTGGGATGGGGCTGGGCCTAGTGGAGTGTCAGGGGGGAACGGGTGAAGTTGCAGGGAGGGAAGGTGGCGGGTGGAGTGGCATGAAGGGGAGGTGGCGGGTGGAGTGGCAGGGAGGTGGGTGGGGCCGGGCCTAGTGGAGTGTCCGGGAGGAACGGGTGGAGTGGCAGGGAGGGAAGGTGGCCGGTGGAGTGGCAGAGATGGGAGGTGGCGGGTGGAGTGGCAGAGATGGGAGGTGGCGGGTGGAGTGGCAGGGAGGTGGTTGGGGCCGGGCCTATTGGAGTGTCAGGGGGGAACGGGTGGAGTGGCAGGGAGGGGAGGTGGCGGGTAGAGTGGCAGAGATGGGAGGTGGCGGGTGGAGTGGCAGGGAGGTGGGTGGGGCCGGGCCTATTGGAGTGTCATGGGGGAACGGGTTGAGTGGCAGGGGGGGGGAGGTGGCGGATGGAGTGGCAGGGAGGTGGGATGGGGCTGGGCCTAGTGGAGTGTCAGGGGGGAACGGGTGGAGTTGCGGGGAGGGAAGGTGGCCGGTGGAGTGGCATGGAGTGGAGGTGGCGGGTGGAGTGGCAGGGAGGTGTGTGGGGCCGGGCCTAGTGGAGTGTCCGGGAGGAACGGGTGGAGTGGCAGGGAGGGGAGGTGGCGGGTGGAGTGGCCGGGAGGTGGGTGCGGCCGGGCCTAGTGAAGTGTCAGGTGGGAAAGGGTGGAGTGGCAGGGAGGGGAGGTGGCGGGTGGAGTGGCAAGGAGGTGGGATGGGGCCGGGCCTAGTGGAGTGTCTAGGGGGAACGGGTCGAGTGGCAGGGAGGGGAGGTGGCGGGTGGAGTGGCAGGGAGGTGGGTGGGGCCGGGTCTAGTGGAGTGTCAGGGAGGTGGGATTGGGCCGGGCCTAGTGGAGTGTCAGGGGGGAACGGGTGGAGTGGCAGGGAGGGGAGGTGGCGGGTGGAGTGGCAGGGAGGGCAGGTGGCGGGCGGAGTGGCGAGGAGGGGAGGTGGCGGTTGGAGTGGCAGGGAAGGGAGGAGGCGGGTGGAGTGGCAGGGAGGGGAGGTGGCGGGTGGAGTGGCAGGGTGGTGGGTGGGGCCGGGCCTAGTGGAGTGTCAGGGAGGAACGGGTGGAGTGGCAGGGAGGAGAGGTGGCGGGTGGAGTGGCAGGGAGGGGAGGTGGCGGGTGGAGTGGCCGGGAGGTGGGTGGGGTCGGGCCTAGTGAAGTGTCAGGTGGAAACGGGTGGAGTGACAGGGAGGGGAGGTGGCGGGTGGAGTGGCAGGGAAGTGAGATGGGGCCGGGTCTAGTGGAGTGTCAGGGGGGAACGGGTGGAGTGGCAGGGAGGGGAGGTGGCGGGTGGAGTGGCAGGGTAGGGAGGTGGCGGGTGGAGTGGCAGGGAGGTGGGTGGGGCCGGGTCTAGTGGAGTGTCAGGGGGGAACGAGTGGAGTGGCAGAGAGGGGAGGTGGCGGGTGGAGTGGTAGGGAGATGGGATTGGGCCGGGCCCAGTGGAGTGTCAGGGAGGAACTTGTGGAGTGGCAGGGAGGGGAGGTGGCGGGTGGAGTGGCAGAGATGGGAGGTGGCGGGTGGAGTGGCAGGGAGGTGGGTGGGGCCGGGCCTATTGGAGTGTCATGGGGGAACGGGTTGAGTGGCAGGTGGGGGGGGGAGGTGGCGGGTGGAGTGGCAGGGAGGTGGGATGGGGCTGGGCCTAGTGGAGTGTCAGGGGGGAACGGGTGGAGTTGCAGGGAGGGAAGGTGGCCGGTGGAGTGGCATGGAGGGGAGGTGGCGGGTGGAGTGGCAGGGAGGTGGGTGGGGCCGGGCCTAGTGGAGTGTCCGGGAGGAACGGGTGGAGTGGCAGGGAGGGGAGGTGGCGGGTGGAGTGGCAGGGAGGGGAGGTGGCGGGTGGAGTGGCCGGGAGGTGGGTGGGGCCGGGCCTAGTGAAGTGTCAGGTGGGAACGGGTGGAGTGGCAGGGAGGGGAGGTGGCGGGTGGAGTGGCAAGGAGGTGGGATGGGGCCGGGCCTAGTGGAGTGTCTGGGTGGAACGGGTCGAGTGGCAGGGAGGGGAGGTGGCGGGTGGAGTGGCAGGGAGGTGGGTGGGGCCGGGTCTAGTGGAGTGTCAGGGAGGTGGGATTGGGCCGGGCCTAGTGGAGTGTCAGGGGGGAACGGGTGGAGTGGCAGGGAGGGGAGGTGGCGGGTGGAGTGGCAGGGAGGGCAGGTGGCGGGTGGAGTGGCGTGGAGGGGAGGTGGCGGTTGGAGTGGCAGGGAAGGGAGGAGGCGGGTGGAGTGGCAGGGAGGGGAGGTGGCGGGTGGAGTGGCAGGGTGGTGGGTGGGGCCGGGCCTAGTGGAGTGTCAGGGAGGACCGGGTGGAGTGGCAGGGAGGAGAGGTGGCGGGTGGAGTGGCAGGGAGGGGAGGTGGCGGGTGGAGTGGCCGGGCGGTGGGTGGGGTCGGGCCTAGTGAAGTGTCAGGTGGAAACGGGTGGAGTGACAGGGAGGGGAGGTGGCGGGTGGAGTGGCAGGGAAGTGAGATGGGGCCGGGTCTAGTGGAGTGTCAGGGGGGAACGGGTGGAGTGGCAGGGAGGGGAGGTGGCGGGTGGAGTGGCAGGGTAGGGAGGTGGCGGGTGGAGTGGGTGGGGCCGGGTCTAGTGGAGTGTCAGGGGGGAACGGGTGGAGTGGCAGAGAGGGGAGGTGGCGGGTGGAGTGGCAGGGAGGTGGGATTGGGCCGGGCCCAGTGGAGTGTCAGGGAGGAACTTGTGGAGTGGCAGGGAGGGGAGGTGGCGGGTGGAGTGGCAGGGAGGGGAGGTGGCGGGTGGAGTGGCCGGGAGGTGGGTGGGGCCGGGCCTAGTGAAGTGTCAGGTGGGAACGGATGGAGTGGCAGGGAGGGGAGATGGCGGGTGGAGTGGCAAGGAGGTGGGATGGGGCCGGGCCTAGTGGAGTGTCTGGGGGGAACGGGTCGAGTGGCAGGGAGGGGAGGTGGCGGGTGGAGTGGCAGGGAGGTGGGTGGCGCCGGGTCTAGTGGAGTGTCAGGTAGGTGGGATTGGGCCGGGCCTAGTGGAGTGTCAGGGGGGAACGGGTGGAGTGGCAGGGAGGGGAGGTGGCGGGTGGAGTGGCAGGGAGGGGAGGTGGGGCCGGGCCTAGTGGAGTGTCAGCGGGGAACGGGTGGAGTGGCAGGGAGGGAGGTGACGGGTGGAGTGGCAGGGAGTTGGATAGGGCTGAGCCTAGTGGAGTGTTAGGTGGGAACGGGTGGAGGGGCAGGGAGGGAGGTGGCGGGTGGAGTGGCAGGGAGTTGGATAGGGCTGAGCCTAGTGGGGTGTCAAGGGGGAACGGGTGGAGTGACAGGGAGGAGAGGTGGCGGGTGGAGTGGCAGGGAGGGGAGTAGGCGGGTGGAGTGGCAGGGAGGGGAAGTGGCGAGTGGAGCGGCAGGGAGGGGAGGAGGCGGGTGGAGTGGCAGGGAGGGGAGGTGGCGGGTGGGGTGTCACGGAGGTGGGTGGGGCCCGGCCTAGTGGAGTGTCAGGGGGGAACGGGTGGAGTGGCAGGGAGGGGAGATGGCGGTTGGAGTGGCAGGGAGGTGGGTGGGGCCGGGCCTACTGGAGTGTCAGGGAGGAACGGGTGGAGTGGCAGGGAGGGAAAGTGGCGCGTGGAGTGGCAGAGATGATAGGTAGCGGTTGGAGCGGCAGGGAGGTGGGTGGGGCCGGGCCTATTGGAGTGTCAGGGGGGAATGGGTGGGGTGGCTGGGAGGGGAGGTGGCGGGTGGAGTGGCAGAGATGATAGGTAGCGGGTGGAGTGGCAGGGAGGTGGGATGGGGCCGGGTCTAGTGGAGTGTCAGGGGGGAACGGGTGGAGTGGCAGGGAGGGGAGGTGGCGGGTGGAGTGGCATGGAGGGGAAGTGGCGGGTGGAGTGGCAGGGAGGGGAGGTGGGGCCGGGCCTAGTGGAGTGTCAGGGGGGAACGGGTGGAGTGGCAGGGAGGGAGGTGACGGGTGGAGTGGCAGGGAGTTGGATAGGGTTGAGCCTAGTGGAGTGTTAGGGGGGAACGGGTGGAGTGGCAGGGAGGGAGGTGGCGGGTGGAGTGGCAGGGAGTTGGATAGGGCTGAGCCTAGTGGGGTGTCAGGGGGGAACGGGTGGAGTGACAGGGAGGAGAGGTGGCGGGTGGAGTGGCAGGGAGGGGAGTAGGCGGGTGGAGTGGCAGGGAGGGGAAGTGGCGAGTGGAGCGGCAGGGAGGGGAGGAGGCGGGTGGAGTGGCAGGGAGGGGAGGTGGCGGGTGGGGTGTCACGGAGGTGGGTGGGGCCCGGCCTAGTGGAGTGTCAGGGGGGAACGGGTGGAGTGGCAGGGAGGGGAGATGGCGGTGGGAGTGGCAGGGAGGTGGGTGGGGCCGGGCCTACTGGAGTGTCAGGGAGGAACGGGTGGAGTGGCAGGGAGGGAAAGTGGCGGGTGGAGTGGCAGAGATGATAGGTAGCGGTTGGAGTGGCAGGGAGGTGGGTGGGGCCGGGCCTATTGGAGTGTCAGGGGGGAATGGGTGGGGTGGCAGGGAGGGGAGGTGGCGGGTGGAGTGGCAGAGATGATAGGTAGCGGGTGGAGTGGCAGGGAGGTGGGATGGAGCCGGGTCTAGTGGAGTGTCAGGGGGGAACGGGTGGAGTGGCAGGGAGGGGAGGTGGCGGGTGGAGTGGCAGGGAGGGGAAGTGGCGGGTGGAGTGGCAGGGAGGTGGTTGGGGCCGGGTCTAGTGGAGTGTCAGGGGGGAACGGGTGGAGTGGAAGAGAGGGGAGGTGGCGGGTGGAGGGGCAGGGAGGGGAGGTGGCGGGTGGAGTGGCAGGGAGGTGGGTGGGGCCGGGCCTAGTGGAGTGTCAGGGGGGAACGGATGGAGTGGCAGGGACCGGAGGTGGCGGGTGGAGTGGCAGGGAGGGGAGGAGGCGGGTGGAGTGGCAGGGAGGGGAGGTGGCGGGTGGAGTGGCAGGGAGGGGAGGAGGCGGGTGGAGTGGCAGGGAGGGGAGGTGGCGGGAGGAGTGTCAGGGAGGTGGGTGGGGCCCGGCCTAGTGGAGTGTCAGGGGGGAACGGGTGGAGTAGCAGGGAGGGGAGGTGGCGGGTGGAGTGGCAGGGAGGGGAGGTGGCGGTTGGAGTGGCAGGGAAGGGAGAAGGCGGGTGGAGTGTCAGGGAGGTGGGTGGGGCCGGGCCTAGTGGAGTGTCAGGGGGGAGCGGGTGGAGTGGCAGGGAGGGGAGATGACGGGTGGAGTGGCAGGGAGGTGGGTGGGGCCGGGCCTACTGGAGTGTCAGGGAGGAACGGGTGGAGTGGCAGGGAGGGGAAGTGGCGGGTGGAGTGGCAGAGATGGGAGGTGACGGGTGGAATGGCAGGGAGGTGGGTGGGGCCGGGCCTATTTGAGTGTCAGGGGGGAACGGGTGGAGTGGCAGGAAGGGGAGGTGGCGGGTGGAGTGGCAGGGAGGTGGGATGGGGCTGGGCCTAGTGGAGTGTCAGGGGGGAACGGGTGGAGTGGCAGGGAGGGAAGGTGGCGGGTGGAGTGGCATGGAGGGGAGGTGGCGGGTGGAGTGGCAAGGAGGTGGGTGGGGACGGGCCTAGTGGACTGTCAGGGAGGAACGGGTGGAGTGGCAGGGAGGGGAGGTGGCGGGTGGAGTGGCAAGGAGGGGAGGTGGCGGGTGGAATGGCCGGGAGGTGGGTGGGGCCGGGCCTAGTGGAGTGTCAGGGGGGAACGGGTGGAGTGGCAGGGAGGGAGGTGGCGGGTGGAGTGGCAGGGATGTGGATAGGGCTGAGCCTAGTGGAGTGTCAGGGGGGAACGGGTGGAGTGCCAGGGAGGAGAGGTGGCTGGTGGAGTGGCAGGGAGGGGAGGAGGCGGGTGGAGTGGCAGGGAGGGGAGGTGGCGGGTGGAGTGGCAGGGAGGGGAGGAATCGGGTGGAGTGACAGGGAGGGGAGGTGGCGGGTGGAGTGTCAGGGAGGTGGGTGGGGCCGGGCCTATTGGAGTGTCAGGGAGGTGGGTGGGGCCGGGCCTATTGGAGTGTCAGGTGGGAACGGGTGGATTGGCAGGGTGGGGAGGTGGCGGGTGGAGCGGCAGGGAGGTGGGATTGGGCCGGGCCTAGTGGAGAGTCAGGGGGTAACGGGTGGAGTGGCAGGGAGGGGAGGTGGCGGGTGGAGTGGCAGGGAGGGGAGGTGGCGGTTGGAGTGGCAGGGAAGGGAGGAGGCGGGTGGAGTGGCAGGGAGGGGAGGTGGCGGGTGGAGTGTCAGGGAGGTGGGTAGGGCCGGGCCTAGTGGTGTGTCAGAGGGGGAACGGGTGGAGTGGCAGGGAGGGAAGATGGCGGGTGGAGTGGCAGGGAGGTGGGTGGGGCCGGGTCTACTGGAGTGTCAGGGAGGAACGGGTGGAGTGGCAGGGAGGAGAGGTGGCGGGAGGAGTGGCAGGGAGGGGAGGTGGCGGGTGGAGTGGCCGGGAGGTGGGTGGGGCCGGGCCTAGTGAAGTGTCAGGTGGAAACGGGTGGAGTGGCAGGGAGGGGAGGTGGCGGGTGGAGTGGCAGGGAAGTGAGATGGGGCCGGGTCTAGTGGAGTGTCAGGGGGGAACGGGTGGAGTGGCAAGGAGGGGAGGTGGCGGGTGGAGTGGCAGGGAGGGGAGGTGGCGGGTGGAGTGGCAGGGAGGTGGGTGGGGCCGGGTCTAGTGGAGTGTCAGGGGGGAACGGGTGGAGTGGCAGAGAGGGGAGGTGGCGGGTGGAGCGGCAGGGAGGTGGGATTGGGCCGGGCCTAGTGGAGTGTCAGGGAGGAACGGGTGGAGTGGCAGGGAGGGGAGGTGGCGGGTGGAGTGGCAGGGAGGTGGGTGGAGCCGGGCCTAGTGGAGTGTCAGGGGGGAACGGGTGGAGTGGCAGGGAGGGAGGTGGCGGGGGGAGTGGCAGGGAGTTGGATAGGGCTGAGCCTAGTGGAGTGTTAGGGGGTAACGGGTGGAGTGGCAGGGAGGGGAGGTGGCGGGTGGAGTGGTAGGGAGGGGAGGTGGCGGGTGGAGTGGCAGGGAGGTGGGTGGGGCTGAGCCTAGTGGAGTGTCAGGGGGGAACGGGTGGAGTGGCAGGGAGGGGAGGTGGCGGGTGGAGTGGCAGGGAGGTGGGTGGGGCCGGGCCTAGTGGAGTGTCAGGGGGGAACGGGTGGAGTGGCAGGGAGGGAGGTGGCGGGTGGAGTGGCAGGGAGTTGGATAGCGCTGAGCCTAGTGGAGTGTTAGGGGGGAACGGGTGGAGTGGCAGGGAGGGAGGTGGCGGGTGGAGTGGCAGGGAGTTGGATAGGGCTGAGCCTAGTGGGGTGTCAGGGGGGAACGGGTGGAGTGGCAGGGAGGAGAGGTGGCGGGTGGAGTGGCAGGGAGGGGAGTAGGCGGGTGGAGTGGCAGGGAGGGGAAGTGGCGGGAGGAGTGGCACGGAGGGGAGGAGGCGGGTGGAGTGGCAGGGAGGGGAGGTGGCGGGTGGGGTGTCACGGAGGTGGGTGGGGCCCGGCCTAGTGGAGTGTCAGGGGGGAACGGGTGGAGTGGCAGGGAGGGGAGATGGCGGTTGGAGTGGCAGGGAGGTGGGTGGGGCCGGGCCTACTGGAGTGTCAGGGAGGAACGGGTGGAGTGGCAGGGAGGGAAAGTGGCGGGTGGAGTGGCAGAGATGATAGGTAGCGGGTGGAGTGGCAGGGAGGTGGGATGGGGCCGGGTCTAGTGGAGTGTCAGGGGGGAACGGGTGGAGTGGCAGGGAGGGGAGGTGGCGGGTGGAGTGGCAGGGAGGGGAAGTGGCGGGTGGAGTGGCAGGGAGGTGGTTGGGGTCGGGTCTAGTGGCGTGTCAGGGGGGAACGGGTGGAGTGGCAGAGAGGGGAGGTGGCGGGTGGAGTGGCAGGGAGGTGGGATTGGGCCTGGCCTAGTGGAGTGTCCGGGGGGAACGGGTGGAGTGGCAGGGAGGGGAGGTGCCGGGTGGAGGGGCAGGGAGGGGAGGTGGCGGGTGGAGTGGCAGGGAGGTGGGTGGGGCCGGGCCTAGTGGAGTGTCAGGGGGGAACGGATGGAGTGGCAGGGAGCGGAGGTGGCGGGTGGAGTGGCAGGGAGGGGAGGAGGCGGGTGGAGTGGCAGGGAGGGGAGGTGGCGGGTGGAGTGGCAGGGAGGGGAGGTGGCGGGTGGAGTGTCAGGGAGGTGGGTGGGGCCGGGCCTAGTGGAGTGTCAGGGGGGAACGGGTGGAGTGGCAGGGAGGGAGGTGGCGGGTGGAGTGGCAGGGAGTTGGATAGCGCTGAGCCTAGTGGAGTGTTAGGGGGGAACGGGTGGAGTGGCAGGGAGGGGAGGTGCCGGGTGGAGGGGCAGGGAGGGGAGGTGGCGGGTGGAGTGGCAGGGAGGTGGGTGGGGCCGGGCCTAGTGGAGTGTCAGGGGGGAACGGGTGGTGTGGCAGGGAGGGAAGGTGGCGGGTGGAGTGGCAGGGAGGTGGGTGGGGCCGGGCCTAGTGGAGTGTCAGGGGGGAACGGGTGGAGTGTGCAGGGAGGGAGGTGGCGGGTGGAGTGGCAGGGAGTTGGATAGCGCTGAGCCTAGTGGAGTGTTAGGGGGGAACGGGTGGAGTGGCAGGGAGGGAGGTGGCGGGTGGAGTGGCAGGGAGTTGGATAGGGCTGAGCCTAGTGGGGTGTCAGGGGGGAACGGGTGGAGTGGCAGGGAGGAGAGGTGGCGGGTGGAGTGGCAGGGAGGGGAGTAGGCGGGTGGAGTGGCAGGGAGGGGAAGTGGCGGGTGGAGTGGCAGGGAGGGGAGGAGGCGGGTGGAGTGGCAGGGAGGGGAGGTGGCGGGTGGGGTGTCACGGAGGTGGGTGGGGCCCGGCCTAGTGGAGTGTCAGGGGGGAACGGGTGGAGTGGCAGGGAGGGGAGATGGCGGTTGGAGTGGCAGGGAGGTGGGTGGGGCCGGGCCTACTGGAGTGTCAGGGAGGAACGGGTGGAGTGGCAGGGAGGGAAAGTGGCGGGTGGAGTGGCAGAGATGATAGGTAGCGGGTGGAGTGGCAGGGAGGTGGGTGGGGCCGGGCCTATTGGAGTGTCAGGGGGGAATGGGTGGGGTGGCAGGGAGGGGAGGTGGCGGGTGGAGTGGCAGAGATGATAGGTAGCGGGTGGAGTGGCAGGGAGGTGGGATGGGGCCGGGTCTAGTGGAGTGTCAGGGGGGAACGGGTGGAGTGGCAGGGAGGGGAGGTGGCGGGTGGAGTGGCAGGGAGGGGAAGTGGCGGGTGGAGTGGCAGGGAGGTGGTTGGGGTCGGGTCTAGTGGAGTGTCAGGGGGGAACGGGTGGAGTGGCAGAGAGGGGAGGTGGCGGGCGGAGTGGCAGGGAGGTGGGATTGGGCCTGGCCTAGTGGAGTGTCAGGGGGGAACGGGTGGAGTGGCAGGGAGGGGAGGTGCCGGGTGGAGGGGCAGGGAGGGGAGGTGGCGGGTGGAGTGGCAGGGAGGAGGGTGGGGCCGGGCCTAGTGGAGTGTCAGGGGGGAACGGATGGAGTGGCAGGGACCGGAGGTGGCGGGTGGAGTGGCAGGGAGGGGAGGAGGCGGGTGGAGTGGCAGGGAGGGGAGGTCGCGGGTGGAGTGGCAGGGAGGGGAGGAGGCGGGTGGAGTGGCAGGGAGGGGAGGTAGCGGGTGGAGTGTCAGGGAGGTGGGAGGGGCCGGGCCTAGTGGAGTGTCAGGGGGGAACGGGTGGAGTAGCAGGGAGGGGTGGTGGCGGGTGGAGTGGCAGGGAGGGGAGGTGGCGGTTGGAGTGGCAGGGAGGGGAGGAGGCGGGTGGAGTGGCAGGGAGGAGAGGTGGCGGGTGGAGTGTCAGGGAGGTGGGTGGGGCCGGGCCTAGTGGAGTGTCAGGGGGGAGCGGGTGGAGTGGCAGGGAGGGGAGATGACGGGTGGAGTGGCAGGGAGGTGGGCGGGGCCGGGCCTACTGGAGTGTCAGGGAGGAACGGGTGGAGTGGCAGGGAGGGGAAGTGGCGGGTGGAGTGGCAGAGATGGGAGGTGGCGGGTGGAATGGCAGGGAGGTGGGTGGGGCCGGGCCGAGTGGAGTGTCAGGGGGGAACGGGTGGAGTGGCAGGGAGGGGAGGTGGCGGGTGGAGTGGCAGGGAGGTGGGATGGGGCTGGGCCTAGTGGAGTGTCAGGGGGGAACGGGTGGAGTGGCAGGGAGGGAAGGTGGCGGGTGGAGTGGCATGGAGGGGAGGTGGCGGGTGGAGTGGCAAGGAGGTGGGTGGGGACGGGCCTAGTGGACTGTCAGGGAGGAACGGGTGGAGTGGCATGGAGGGGAGGTGGCGGGTGGAGTGGCAAGGAGGGGAGGTGGCGGGTGGAATGGCCGGGAGGTGGGTGGGGCCGGGTCTAGCGGATTGTCAGGGGGGAACGGGTGAAGTGGCAGGGAGGGGAGGTGGCGGGTGGAGTGGCAGGGAGGTGGGATTGGGCCGGGCCTAGTGGAGTGTCAGGGGGGAACGGGTGGAGTGGCAGGGAGGGGAGGTGGCGGGTTGAGTGGCAGGGAGGGGAGGTGGCGGGTGGAGTCGCAGGGAGGTGGGTGGGGCTGAGCCTAGTGGGGTGTCAGGGGGGAACGGGTGGAGTGCCAGGGGGGAGAGGTGGCGGGTGGAGTGGCAGGGAGGGGAGGAGGCGGGTGGAGTGGCAGGGAGGGGAGGTGGCGGGTGGAGTGTCAGGGGGGTGGGTGGGGCCGGGCCTTTTGGAGTGTCAGGTGGGAACGGGTGGATTGGCAGGGTGGGGAGGTGGCGGGTGGAGCGGCAGGGAGGTGGGATTGGGCCGGGCCTAGTGGAGAGTCAGGGGGGAACGGGTGGAGTAGCAGTGAGGGGAGGTGGCGGGTGGAGTGGCAGGGAGGGGAGGTGGCGGTTGGAGTGGCAGGGAAGGGAGGTGGCGGGTGGAGTGGCAGGGAGGGGAGGTGGCGGGTGGAGTGTCAGGGAGGAGGGTAGGGCCGGGCCTAGTGGAGTGTCAGAGGGGGAACGGGTGGAGTGGCAGGGAGGGAAGATGGCGGGTGGAGTGGCAGGGAGGTGGGTGGGGCCGGGTGTACTGGAGTTTCAGGGAGGAACGGTTGGAGTGGCAGGGAGGGTAAGTGGCTGGTGGAGTGGCAGGGAGGGGAGGTGGCGGGTGGAGTGGCAGGGAGGTGGGTGGGGCCGGGCCGAGTGGAGTGTCAGGGGGGAACGGGTGGAGTGGCATGAAGGGAGGTGGCGGGTGGAGTGGCAGGGAGTTGGATAGGGCTGAGCCTAGTGGAGTGTTAGGGGGGAACGGGTGGAGTGGCAGGGAAGGGAGGAGGCGGGTGGAGTGGCAGGGAGGGGAGGTGGCGGGTGGAGTGTCAGGGAGGTGGGTAGGGCCGGGCCTAGTGGAGTGTCAGAGGGGGAACGGGTGGAGTGGCAGGGAGGGAAGTTGGCGGGTGGAGTGGCAGGGAGGTGGGTGGGGCCGGGTCTACTGGAGTGTCAGGGAGCAACGGGTGGAGTGGCAAGGAGGGTAAGTGGCTGGTGGAGTGGCAGGGAGGAGAGGTGGCGGGTGGAGTGGCAGGGAGGTGGGTGGGGCCGGGCCGAGTGGAGTGTCAGGGGGGAACGGGTGGAGTGGCAGGGAGGAGAGGTGCCGGGTGGAGTGGCAGGGAGGAGAGGTGGCGGGTGGAGTGGCAGGGAGGGGAAGTGGCGGGTGGAGTGGCAGGGTGATGGGTGGGGCCGGGCCTAGTGGAGTGTCAGGGAGGAACGGGTGGAGTGGCAGGGAGGAGAGGTGGCGGGTGGAGTGGCAGGGAGGGGAGGTGGCGGGTGGAGTGGCCGGGAGGTGGGTGGGGCCGGGCCTAGTGAAGTGTCAAGTGGAAACGGGTGGAGTGGCAGAGAGGGGAGGTGGCGGGTGGAGTGGCAGGGAAGTGAGATGGGGCCGGGTCTAGTGGAGTGTCAGGGGGGAACGGGTGGAGTGGCAGGGAGGGGAGGTGGCGGGTGGAGTGGCAGGGAGGGGAGGTGGCGGGTGGAGTGGCAGGGAGGTGGGTGGGGCCGGGTCTAGTGGAGTGTCAGGGGGGAACGGGTGGAGTGGCAGAGAGGGGAGGTGGCGGGTGGAGTGGCAGGGGGGTGGGATTGGGCCGGGCCTAGTGGAGTGTCAGGGAGGAACGGGTGGAGTGGCAGGGAGGGGAGGTGGCGGGTGGTGTGGCAGGGAGGTGGGTGGGGCCGGGCCTAGTGGAGTGTCAGGGGGGAACGGGTGGAGTGGCAGGGAGGGAGGTGGCGGGTGGAGTGGCAGGGAGTTGGATAGGGCTGAGCCTAGTGGAGTGTTAGGGGGGAACGGGTGGAGTGGCAGGGAGGGGAGGTGGCGGGTGGAGTGGCAGGGAGGGGAGGTGGCGGGTGGAGTGGCAGGGAGGTGGGATGGGGCCGGGTCTAGTGGAGTGTCAGGGGGGAACGGGTGGAGTGGCAGGGAGGGGAGGTGGCGGGTGGAGTGGCAGGGAGGTGGGTGGGGCCGGGCCTAGTGGAGTGTCAGGGGGGAACGGGTGGAGGGGCAGGGAGGGGAGATGGCGGGTGGAGTGGCAGGGAGGTGGGTGGGGCCGGGCCTACTGGAGTGTCAGGGAGGAACGGGTGGAGTGGCAGGGAGGGGAAGTGGCGGGTGGAGTGGCAGAGATGGGAGGTGGCGGGTGGAATGGCAGGGAGGTGGGTGGGGCCGGGCCGAGTGGAGTGTCAGGGGGGAACGGGTGGAGTGGCAGGGAGGGGAGGTGGCGGGTGGAGTGGCAGGGAGGTGGGATGGGGCTGGGCCTAGTGGAGTGTCAGGGGGGAACGGGTGGAGTGGCAGGGAGGGAAGGTGGCGGGTTGAGGGGCATGGAGGGGAGGTGGCGGGTGGAGTGGCAAGGAGGTGGGTGGGGACGGGCCTAGTGGACTGTCAGGGAGGAACGGGTGGAGTGGCATGGAGGGGAGGTGGCGGGTGGAGTGGCAAGGAGGGGAGGTGGCGGGTGGAATGGCCGGGAGGTGGGTGGGGCCGGGTCTAGCGGATTGTCAGGGGGGAACGGGTGAAGTGGCAGGGAGGGGAGGTGGCGGGTGGAGTGGCAGGGAGGTGGGATTGGGCCGGGCCTAGTGGAGTGTCAGGGGGGAACGGGTGGAGTGGCAGGGAGGGGAGGTGGCGGGTTGAGTGGCAGGGAGGGGAGGTGGCGGGTGGAGTGGCAGGGAGGTGGGTGGGGCTGAGCCTAGTGGGGTGTCAGGGGGGAACGGGTGGAGTGCCAGGGGGGAGAGGTGGCGGGTGGAGTGGCAGGGAGGGGAGGAGGCGGGTGGAGTGGCAGGGAGGGGAGGTGGCGGGTGGAGTGTCAGGGGGGTGGGTGGGGCCGGGCCTTTTGGAGTGTCAGGTGGGAACGGGTGGATTGGCAGGGTGGGGAGGTGGCGGGTGGAGTGGCAGGGAGGTGGGTGGGGCCGGGCCTACTGGAGTGTCAGGGAGGAACGGGTGGAGGGGCAGGGAGGGGAGATGGCGGGTGGAGTGGCAGGGAGGTGGGTGGGGCCGGGCCTACTGGAGTGTCAGGGAGGAACGGGTGGAGTGGCAGGGAGGGGAAGTGGCGGGTGGAGTGGCAGAGATGGGAGGTGGCGGGTGGAATGGCAGGGAGGTGGGTGGGGCCGGGCCTATTGGAGTGCCAGGGGGGAACGGGTGGAGTGGCAGGGAGGGGAGGTGGCGGGTGGAGTGGCAGGGAGGTGGGATTGGGCCGGGCCTAGTGGAGTGTGAGGGGGGAACGGGTGGAGTGGCAGGGAGGGGAGGTGGCGGGTTGAGTGGCAGGGAGGGGAGGTGGCGGGTGGAGTGGCAGGGAGGTGGGTGGGGCCGGGCCTAGTGGAGTGTCAGGGGGGAACGGGTGGAGTGGCAGGGAGGGAGGTGGCGGGTGGAGTGGCAGGGAGGTGGATAGGGCTGAGCCTAGTGGAGTGTCAGGGGGGAACGGGTGGAGTGCCAGGGGGGAGAGGTGGCGGGTGGAGTGGCAGGGAGGGGAGTAGGCGGGTGGAGTGGCAGGGAGGGGAGGTGGCGGGTGGAGTGGCAGGGAGGGGAGGAATCGGGTGGAGTGACAGGGAGGGGAGGTGGCGGGTGGAGTGTCAGGGGGGTGGGTGGGGCCGGGCCTATTGGAGTGTCAGGTGGGAACGGGTGGATTGGCAGGGTGGGGAGGTGGCGGGTTGAGTGGCAGGGAGGGGAAGTGGCGGGTGGAGTGGCAGGAAGGGGAGGAGGCGGGTGGAGTGTCAGGGAGGGGAGGTGGCGGGTGGAGTGTCAGGGAGGTGGGTGGGGCCGGGCCTAGTAGAGTGTCAGGGGGGAACGGGTGGAGTGGCAGGGAGGGGAGATGGTGGTTGGAGTGGCAGGTAGGTGGGTGGGGCCGGGCCTACTGGAGTGTCAGGGAGGTGGGATTGGGCCGGGCCTAGTGGAGTGTCAGGGAGGAACGGGTGGAGTGGCATGGAGGAGAAGTGGCGGGTGGAGTGGCAGAGATAAAAGGTGGAGGGTGGAGTGGCAGGGAGGTGGGTGGGGCCGGGGCTATTGGAGTGTCAGGGGGGAACGGGTGGAGTGGCAGGGAGGGGAGGTGGCGGGTGGAGTGGCAGGGAGGTGGGATGGGGCTGGGCCTAGTGGAGTGTCAGGGGGGAACGGGTGGAGTGGCAGGGAAGGAAGCTGGCGGGTGGAGTGGCATCGAGGGGAGGTGGCGGGTGGAGTGGCAGGGTGGTGGGTGGGGCCGGGCCTAGTGGAGTGTCAGGGAAGAACGGGTGGAGTGGCAGGGAGGAGAGGTGGCGGGTGGAGTGGCAGGGAGGTGGGATGGGGCTGGGCCTAGTGGAGTGTCAGGGGGGAACGGGTGGAGTGGCAGGGAAGGAAGCTGGCGGGTGGAGTGGCATGGAGGGGAGGTGGCGGGTGGAGTGGCAGGGTGGTGGGTGGGGCCGGGCCTAGTGGAGTGTCAGGGAGGAACGGGTGGAGTGGCAGGGAGGAGAGGTGGCGGGTGGAGTGGCAGGGAGGGGAGGTGGCGGGCGGAGTGGCCGGGAGGTGGGTGGGGCCGGGCCTAGTGAAGTGTCAGGTGGAAACGGGTGGAGTGGCAGGGAGGGGAGGTGGCGGGTGGAGTGGCAGGGAAGTGAGATGGGGCCGGGTCTAGTGGAGTGTCAGGGGGGAACGGGTGGAGTGGCAGGGAGGGGAGGTGGCGGGTGGAGTGGCAGGGAGGGGAGGTGGCGGGTGGAGTGGCAGGGAGGTGGGTGGGGCCGGGTCTAGTGGAGTGTCAGGGGGGAACGGGTGGAGTGGCAGAGAGGGGAGGTGGCGGGTGGAGTGGCAGGGGGGTGGGATTGGGCCGGGCCTAGTGGAGTGTCAGGGAGGAACGGGTGGAGTGGCAGGGAGGGGAGGTGGCATGTGGTGTGGCAGGGAGGTGGGTGGGGCCGGGCCTAGTGGAGTGTCAGGGGGAACGGGTGGAGTGGCAGGGAGGGAGGTGGCGGGTGGAGTGGCAGGGAGTTGGATAGGGCTGAGCCTAGTGGAGTGTTAGGGGGGAACGGGTGGAGTGGCAGGGAGGGGAGGTGGCGGGTGGAGTGGCAGGGAGGGGAGGTGGCGGGTGGAGTGGCAGGGAGGTGGGTGAGGCTGAGCCTAGTGGAGTGTCAGGGGGGAACGGGTGGAGTGGCAGGGAGGGGAGGTGGCGGGTGGAGTGGCAGGGAGGTGGGTGGGGCCGGGTCTAGTGGAGTGTCAGGGGGGAACGGGTGGAGTGGCAGGGAGGGAGGTGGCGGGTGGAGTGGCAGGGAGTTGGATAGGGCTGAGCCTAGTGGAGTGTCAGGGGGGAATGGGTGGGGTGGCAGGGAGGGGAGGTGGCGGGTGGAGTGGCAGAGATGATAGGTAGCGGGTGGAGTGGCAGGGAGGTGGGATGGGGCCGGGTCTAGTGGAGTGTCAGGGGGGAACGGGTGGAGTGGCAGGGAGGGGAGGTGGCGGGTGGAGTGGCAGGGAGGTGGGTGGGGCCGGGCCTAGTGGAGTGTCAGGGGGGAACGGGTGGAGGGGCAGGGAGGGGAGATGGCGGGTGGAGTGGCAGGGAGGTGGGTGGGGCCGGGCCTACTGGAGTGTCAGGGAGGAACGGGTGGAGTGGCAGGGAGGGGAAGTGGCGGGTGGAGTGGCAGAGATGGGAGGTGGCGGGTGGAATGGCAGGGAGGTGGGTGGGGCCGGGCCTATTGGAGTGCCAGGGGGGAACGGGTGGAGTGGCAGGGAGGGGAGGTGGCGGGTGGAGTGGCAGGGAGGTGGGATTGGGCCGGGCCTAGTGGAGTGTCAGGGGGGAACGGGTGGAGTGGCAGGGAGGGGAGGTGGCGGGTGGAGTGGCAGGGAGGGGAGGTGGCGGCTGGAGTGGCAGGAAGGTGGGTGGGGCCGGGCCGAGTGGAGTGTCAGGGGGGAACGGGTGGAGTGGCAGGGAGGAGAGGTGGCGGGTGGAGTGGCAGGGAGGAGAGGTGGCGGGTGGAATGGCAGGGAGGGGAAGTGGCGGGTGGAGTGGCAGGGAGGGGAGGAGGCGGGTGGAGTGGCAGGGAGGGGAGGTGGCGGGTGGAGTGTCAGGGAGGTGGGTGGGGCCGGGCCTAGTAGAGTGTCAGGGGGGAACGGGTGGAGTGGCAGGGAGGGGAGATGGTGGTTGGAGTGGCAGGTAGGTGGGTGGGGCCGGGCCTACTGGGGTGTCAGGGAGGAACGGGTGGAGTGGCATGGAGGAGAAGTGGCGGGTGGAGTGGCAGAGATGAGAGGTGGAGGGTGGAGTGGCAGGGAGGTGGGTGGGGCCGGGGCTATTGGAGTGTAAGGGGGCAACGGGTGGAGTGGCAGGGAGGGGAGGTGGCGGGTGGAGTGGCAGGGAGGTGGGATGGGGCTGGGCCTAGTGGAGTGTCAGGGGGGAACGGGTGGAGTGGCAGGGAAGGAAGCTGGTGGGTGGAGTGGCATGGAGGGGAGGTGGCGGGTGGAGTGGCAGGGTGGTGGGTGGGGCCGGGCCTAGTGGAGTGTCAGGGAGGAACGGGTGGAGTGGCAGGGAGGGGAGGTGGCGGGTGTAGTGGCAGGGAGGGGAGGTGGCGGGTGGAGTGGCCGGGAGCTGGGTGGGGCCGGGCCTAGTGAAGTGTCAGGTGGAAACGGGTGGAGTGGCAGGGAGGGGAGGTGGCGGGTGGAGTGGCAGGGAAGTGAGATGGGGCCGGGTCTAGTGGAGTGTCAGGGGGGAACGGGTGGAGTGGCAGGGAGGGGAGGTGGCGGGTGGAGTGGCAGGGAGGGGAGGTGGCGGGTGGAGTGGCAGGGAGGTGGGTGGGGCCGGGTCTAGTGAAGTGTCAGGGGGGAACGGGTGGAGTGGCAGAGAGGGGAGGGTGGCGGGTGGAGTGGCAGGGGGGTGGGATTGGGCCGGGCCTAGTGGAGTGTCAGGGGGGAACGGGTGGAGTGGCAGGGAGGGAGGTGGCGGGTGGAGTGGCAGGGAGTTGGATAGGGCTGAACCTAGTGGAGTGTTAGGGGGGAACGGGTGGAGTGGCAGGGAGGGGAGGTGGCGGGTGGAGTGGCAGGGAGGGGAGGTGGCGGGTGGAGTGGCAGGGAGGTGGTTGGGGCTGAGCCTAGTGGAGTGTCAGGGGGGAACGGGTGGAGTGGCAGGGAGGGGAGGTGGCGGGTGGAGTGTCAGGGAGGTGGGTGGAGCCGGGCCTAGTGGAGTGTCAGGGGGGAACGGGTGGAGTGGCAGGGAGGGAGGTGGCGGGTGGAGTGGCAGGGAGTTGGATAGGGCTGAGCCTAGTGGAGTGTTAGGGGGGAACGGGTGGAGTGGCAGGGAGGTAGGTGGCGGGTGGAGTGGCAGGGAGTTGGATAGGGCTGAGCCTAGTGGAGTGTCAGGGAACGGGTGGAGTGGCAGGGAGGAGAGGTGGCGGGTGGAGTGGCAGGGAGGGGAGTAGGCGGGTGGAATGGCAGGGAGGGGAAGTGGCGGGTGGAGTGGCAGGGAGGGGAGGAGGCGGGTGGAGTGGCAGGGAGGGGAGGTGGCGGGTGGGGTGTCACGGAGGTGGGTGGGGCCCGGCCTAGTGGAGTGTCAGGGGGGAACGGGTGGAGTGGCAGGGGGGGAGGTGGCGGGTGGAGTGGCAGGGAGTTGGATAGGGCTGAGCCTAGTGGAGTGTTAGGGGGGAACGGGTGGAGTGGCAGGGAGGTAGGTGGCGGGTGGAGTGGCAGGGAGTTGGATAGGGCTGAGCCTAGTGGAGTGTCAGGGGGGAACGGGTGGAGTGGCAGGGAGGAGAGGTGGCGGGTGGAGTGGCAGGGAGGGGAGTAGGCGGGTGGAGTGGCAGGGAGGGGAAGTGGCGGGTGGAGAGGCAGGGAGGGGAGGAGGCGGATGGAGTGGCAGGGAGGGGAGGTGGCGGGTGGGGTGTCACGGAGGTGGGTGGGGCCCGGCCTAGTGGAGTGTCAGGGGGGAACGGGTGGAGTGGCAGGGAGGGGAGATGGCGGTTGGAGTGGCAGGGAGGTGGGTGGGGCCGGGCCTACTGGAGTGTCAGGGAGGAACGGGTGGAGTGGCAGGGAGGAAAAGTGGCGGGTGGAGTGGCAGAGATGATAGGTAGCGGGTGGAGTGGCAGGGAGGTGGGTGGGGCCGGGCCTATTGGAGTGTCAGGGGGGAATGGGTGGGGTGGCAGGGAGGGGAGGTGGCGGGTGGAGTGGCAGGGAGGTGGGATGGGGCCGGGTCTAGTGGAGTGTCAGGGGGGAACGGGTGGAGTGGCAGAGAGGGGAGGTGGCGGGTGGAGTGGCAGGGAGGGGAAGTGGCGGGTGGAGTGGCAGGGAGGTGGTTGGGGCCGGGTCTAGTGGAGTGTCAGGGGGGAACGGGTGGAGTGGCAGAGAGGGGAGGTGGCGGGTGGAGTGGCAGGGAGGTGGGATTGGGCCGGGCCTAGTGGAGTGTCAGGGGGGAACGGGTGGAGTGGCAGGGAGGGGAGGTGCCGGGTGGAGGGGCAGTCAGGGGAGGTGGCGGGTGGAGTGGCAGGGAGGTGGGTGGGGCCGGACCTAGTGGAGTGTCAGGGGGGAACGGATAGAGTGGCAGGGACCGGAGGTGGCGGGTAGAGTGGCAGGGATGGGAGGAGGCGGGTGGAGTGGCAGGGAGTGGAGGTGGCGGGTGGAGTGTCAGGGAGGTGGGAGGGGCCGGGCCTAGTTGAGTGTCAGGGGGGAACGGGTGGAGTGGCAGGGAGGGGAGGTGGCGGGTGGAGTGGCAGGGAGGGGAGGTGGCGGTTGGAGTGGCAGGGAAGGGTTGAGGCGGGTGGAGTGGCAGAGATGGGAGGTGGCGGGTGGAATGGCAGGGACGTGGGTGGGGCCGGGCCTATTGGAGTGTCAGGTTGGAACGGGTGGAGTGGCAGGGAGGGGAGGTGGCGGGTGGAGTGGCAGGAAGGTGGGATGGGGCTGGGCCTAGTGGAGTGTCAGGGGGGAACGGGTGGAGTGGCAGGGAGGGAAGGTGGCGGGTGGAGTGGCATGGAGGGGAGGTGGCGGGTGGAGTGGCAAGGAGGTGGGTGGGGACGGGCCTAGTGGACTGTCAGGGAGGAACGGGTGGAGTGGCAGGGAGGGGAGGTGGCGGGTGGAGTGGCAGGGAGGTGGATAGGGCTGAGCCTAGTGGAGTGTCAGGCGGGAACGGGTGGAGTGCCAGGGAGGAGAGGTGGCGGGTGGAGTCGCAGGGAGGGGAGGAGGCGGGTGGAGTGGCAGGGAGGGGAGGTGGCGGGTGGAGTGGCAGGGAGGGGAGGAATCGGGTGGAGTGACAGGGAGGGGAGGTGGCGGGTGGAGTGTCAGGGAGGTGGGTGGGGTCGGGCCTATTGGAGTGTCAGGTGGGAACGGGTGGAGTGGCAGGGTGGGGAGGTGGCGGGTGGAGCGGCAGGGAGGTGGGATTGGGCCGGGCCTAGTGGAGAGTCAGGGGAGAACGGGTGGAGTGGCAGGGAGGGGAGGTGGCGGGTGGAGTGGCAGGGAGGGGAGGTGGCGGTTGGAGTGGCAGGGAAGGGAGGAGGCGGGTGGAGTGGCAGGGAGGGGAGGTGGCGGGTGGAGTGTCAGGGAGGTGGGTAGGGTGGGCCTAGTGGAGTGTCAGGGGGGAACGGGTGGAGTGGCAGGGAGGGAAGATGGCGGGTGGAGTGGCAGGGAGGTGGGTGGGGCCGGGTCTACTGGAGTGTCAGGGAGGAACGGGTGGAGTGGCAGGGAGGGTAAGTGGCTGGTGGAGTGGCAGAGATGAGAGGTGGCGGGTGGAGTGGGAGGGAGGTGGGTGGGGCCGGGCCTATTGGTGTGTCAAGGGGGAACGGGTGGAGTGGCAGGGAGGGGAGGTGGCGGGTGGGGTGGCAGGGAGGTGGGATGGGGCTGGGCCTAGTGGAGTGTCAGGGAGGAACGGGTGGAGTGGCAGGGAGGGGAGGTGGCGGGTGGAGTAGCAGGGAGGGGAGGTGGCGGGTGGAATGGCCGGGAGGTGGGTGGGGCCGGGCCTAGTGAAGTGTCAGGTGGGAACGCGTGGAGCGGCAGGAGGGGAGGTGGCGGGTGGAGTGCCAGGGAGGTGGGATGGGGTCGGGTCTAGTGGAGTGTCAGGGGGGAACGGGTGGAGTGGCAGGGAGGGAAGGTGGCGGGTGGAGTGGCAGGGAGGGGAGGTGGCGGGTGGAGTGGCAGGGAGGTGGGTGCGGCCGGGTCTAGTGGAGTGTCAGGGGGGAACGGTGGAGTGGCAGGGAGGGAGGTGGCGGGTGGAGTGGCAGGGAGGTTGTATAGGACTGAGCCTAGTGGATTGTCACGGGGGAACGGGTGGAGTGGCAGGGAGGGGAGGTGGCGGGTCTAGTGGCAGGGAGGGGAGGAGGCGGGTTGAGTGGCAGGGAGGGGAGGTGGCGGGTGGAGTGGCAGGGAGGGGAGGTGGCGGGTGGAGTGTCAGGGAGGTGGGTGGGGCCGGGCCTAGTGGAGTGTCAGGTGGGAACGGGTGGAGTGGCAGGGAGGGGAGGTGGCGGGTGGAGTGGCAGGGAAGGGAGGAGGCGGGTGGAGTGGCAGGGAGGGGAGGTGACGGGTGGAGTGTCAGGGAGGTGGGTGGGGCCGGGCCTAGTGGAGTGTCAGGGGGGAACGGGTGGAGTGGCAGGGAGGGGAGATGGCGGGTGGAGTGGCAGGGAGGTGGGTGGGGCCGGGCCGGACCTACTGGAGTGTCAGAGAGGAACGGGTGGAGTGGCAGGGAGGGGAAGTGGCGGGTGGAGTGGCAGAGATGGGAGGTGGCGGGTGGAGTGGCTGGGAGGTGGGTGGGGCCGGGCCTATTGGAGTGTCAGTGGGGAACGGGTGGAGTGGCAGGGAGGGGAGGTGGCGGGTGGTGTGGCAGGGAGGTGGTTGGGGCCGGGCCTAGTGGAGTGTCAGGGGGGAACGGGTGGAGTGGCAGGGAGGGGAGGTGGCGGGTGGAGTGGCAGGGAGGGGAGGTGGCGGGTGGTGTGGCAGGGAGGTGGGTGGGGCCGACCCTAGTGGAGTGTCAGGGAGGAACGGGTGGTGTGGCAGGGAGGGGAGGTGGCGGGTGGAGTGGCAGGGAGGGGAGGTGGCGGGTGGAGTGGCCGGGAGGTTTGTGGGGCCGGGCCTAGTGAAGTGTCAGGTGTTAACGGGTGGAGTGGCAGGGAGAGGGGGTGGCGGGTGGAGTGGCAGGGAGGAAGGATGTGGCCGGGCCTAGTGGAGTGTCAGGGGGGCCGGGCCTAGTGGAGTGTCAGGGGAGAACGGGTGGAGTGGCAGGGAGGGGAGGTGGCGGGTGGAGTGGCAGGGATGTTGGATGGGGCTGAGCCTAGTGGTGTGTCAGGGGACACGGGTGGAGTGGCAGGGTGGTGGGTGGGGCCGGGCCTAGTGGAGTGTCAGGGGGGAACGGGTGGAGTGGCAGAGAGGGGAGGTGGCGGGTGGAGTGGCAGGGAGGGGAGGTGGCGGGTGGAGTGGCAGGGAGGTGGTTGGGGCCGGGCCTTGTGGAGTGTCAGGGGGGAACGGGTGAAGTGGCAGGGAGGTGAGGTGACGGGTGGAGTGGCAGGGAGGGGAGGTGGCGGGTGGAGTGGCAGGGAGGTGGGTGGGGCCGGACCTAGTGGAGTGTCAGGGGGGAACGGATAGAGTGGCAGGGACCGGAGGTGGCGGGTAGAGTGGCAGGGAGGGGAGGAGGCGGGTGGAGTGGCAGGGAGGGGAGGTGGCGGGTGGAGTGGCAGGGAGGGGAGGAGGCGGGTGGAGTGGCAGGGAGTGGAGGTGGCGGGTGGAGTGTCAGGGAGGTGGGAGGGGCCGGGCCTAGTGGAGTGTCAGGGGGGAACGGGTGGAGTGGCAGGGAGGGGAGGTGGCGGGTGGAGTGGCAGGGAGGGGAGGTGGCGGTTGGAGTGGCAGGGAAGGGAGGAGGCGGGTGGAGTGGCAGAGATGGGAGGTGGCGGGTAGAATGGCATGGACGTGGGTGGGGCCGGGCCTATTGGAGTGTCAGGGGGGAACGGGTGGAGTGGCAGGGAGGGGAGGTGGCGGGTGGAGTGGCAGGAAGGTGGGATGGGGCTGGGCCTAGTGGAGTGTCAGGGGGGAACGGGTGGAGTGGCA
Source organism: Arenicola marina (assembly GCA_964019135.1). Classification (NCBI taxonomy): domain Eukaryota; kingdom Metazoa; phylum Annelida; class Polychaeta; family Arenicolidae; genus Arenicola; species Arenicola marina. The sequence goes on along the minus strand of OZ025258.1, from coordinate 5,578,385 downwards.
GGGAGGGAAGGTGGCGGGTGGAGTGGCATGGAGGGGAGGTGGCGGGTGGAGTGGCAAGGAGGTGGGTTGGGACGGGCCTAGTGGACTGTCAGGGAGGAACGGGTGGAGTGGCAGGGAGGGGAGGTGGCGGGTGGAGTGGCAGGGAGGGGAGGTGGCGGTTGGAGTGGCAGGGAAGGGAGGAGGCGGGTGGAGTGGCAGAGATGGGAGGTGGCGGGTAGAATGGCATGGACGTGGGTGGGGCCGGGCCTATTGGAGTGTCAGGGGGGAACGGGTGGAGTGGCAGGGAGGGGAGGTGGCGGGTGGAGTGGCAGGAAGGTGGGATGGGGCTGGGCCTAGTGGAGTGTCAGGGGGGAACGGGTGGAGTGGCAGGGAGGGAAGGTGGCGGGTGGAGTGGCATGGAGGGGAGGTGGCGGGTGGAGTGGCAAGGAGGTGGGTTGGGACGGGCCTAGTGGACTGTCAGGGAGGAACGGGTGGAGTGGCAGGGAGGGGAGGTGGCGGGTGGAGTGGCAGGGAGGTGGATAGGGCTGAGCCTAGTGGAGTGTCAGGCGGGAACGGGTGGAGTGCCAGGGAGGAGAGGTGGCGGGTGGAGTGGCAGGGAGGGGAGGAGGCGGGTGGAGTGGCAGGGAGGGGAGGTGGCGGGTGGAGTGGCAGGGAGGGGAGGAATCGGGTGGAGTGGCAGGGAGGGGAGGTGGCGGGTGGAGTGGCAGGAAGGTGGGATGGGGCTGGGCCTAGTGGAGTGTCAGGGGGGAACGGGTGGAGTGGCAGGGAGGGAAGGTGGCGGGTGGAGTGGCATGGAGGGGAGGTGGCGGGTGGAGTGGCAAGGAGGTGGGTTGGGACGGGCCTAGTGGACTGTCAGGGAGGAACGGGTGGAGTGGCAGGGAGGGGAGGTGGCGGGTGGAGTGGCAGGGAGGGGAGGTGGCGGTTGGAGTGGCAGGGAAGGGAGGAGGCGGGTGGAGTGGCAGAGATGGGAGGTGGCGGGTAGAATGGCATGGACGTGGGTGGGGCCGGGCCTATTGGAGTGTCAGGGGGGAACGGGTGGAGTGGCAGGGCGGGGAGGTGGCGGGTGGAGTGGCAGGAAGGTGGGATGGGGCTGGGCCTAGTGGAGTGTCAGGGGGGAACCGGAGGAGTGGCAGGGAGGGAAGGTGGCGGGTGGAGTGGCAGGGAGGGGAGGTGGCGGGTGGAGTGCCAGGGAGGTGGGATGGGGTCGGGTCTAGTGGAGTGTCAGGGGGGAACGGGTGGAGTGGCAGGGAGGGAAGGTGGCGGGTGGAGTGGCAGGGAGGGGAGGTGGCGGGTGGAGTGGCAGGGAGGTGGGTGCGGCCGGGTCTAGTGGAGTGTCAGGGGGGAACGGTGGAGTGGCAGGGAGGGAGGTGGCGGGTGGAGTGGCAGGGAGGTGGATAGGACTGAGCCTAGTGGAGTGTCACGGGGGAACGGGTGGAGTGGCAGGGAGGGGAGGTGGCGGGTCTAGTGGCAGGGAGGGGAGGAGGCGGGTTGAGTGGCAGGGAGGGGAGGTGGCGGGTGGAGTGGCAGGGAGGGGAGGAGGCGGGTGGAGTGTCAGGGAGGTGGGTGGGGCCGGGCCTAGTGGAGTGTCAGGTGGGAACGGGTGGAGTGGCAGGGAGGGGAGGTGTCGGGTGGAGTGGCAGGGAAGGGAGGAGGCGGGTGGAGTGGCAGGGAGGGGAGGTGACGGGTGGAGTGTCAGGGAGGTGGGTGGGGCCGGGCCTAGTGGAGTGTCAGGGGGGAACGGGTGGAGTGGCAGGAAGGGGAGATGGCGGGTGGAGTGGCAGGGAGGTGGGTGGGGCCGGGCCGGGCCTACTGGAGTGTCAGGGAGGAACGGGTGGAGTGGCAGGGAGGGGAAGTGGCGGGTGGAGTGGCAGAGATGGGAGGTGGCGGGTGGAGTGGCTGGGAGGTGGGTGGGGCCGGGCCTATTGGAGTGTCAGTGGGGAACGGGTGGAGTGGCAGGGAGGGGAGGTGGCGGGTGGTGTGGCAGGGAGGTGGTTGGGGCCGGGCCTAGTGGAGTGTCAGGGGGGAACGGGTGGAGTGGCAGGGAGGGGAGGTGGCGGGTGGAGTGGCAGGGAGGGGAGGTGGCGGGTGGTGTGGCAGGGAGGTGGGTGGGGCCGACCCTAGTGGAGTGTCAGGGAGGAACGGGTGGTGTGGCAGGGAGGGGAGGTGGCGGGTGGAGTGGCAGGGAGGGGAGGTGGCGGGTGGAGTGGCCGGGAGGTTTGTGGGGCCGGGCCTAGTGAAGTGTCAGGTGTTAACGGGTGGAGTGGCAGGGCGAGGGGGTGGCGGGTGGAGTGGCAGGGAGGAAGGATGTGGCCGGGCCTAGTGGAGTGTCAGGGGGGCCGGGCCTAGTGGAGTGTCAGGGGAGAACGGGTGGAGTGGCAGGGAGGGGAGGTGGCGGGTGGAGTGGCAGGGATGTGGGATGGGGCTGGGCCTAGTGGAGTGTCAGGGGACACGGGTGGAGTGGCAGGGTGGTGGGTGGGGCCGGGCCTAGTGGAGTGTCAGGGGGGAACGGGTGGAGTGGCACAGAGGGGAGGTGGCGGGTGGAGTGGCAGGGAGGGGAGGTGGCGGGTGGAGTGGCAGGGAGGTGGTTGGGGCCGGGCCTTGTGCAGTGTCAGGGCGGAACGGGTGAAGTGGCAGGGAGGTGAGGTGACGGGTGGAGTGGCAGGGAGGTGGGTGGGGCCGGGCCTAGTGGAATGTCAGGGGGAAGCGGGTGGAGTGGCAGGGAGGGGCGGTGGCGGGTGGAGTGGCAGGGAGGTGGGATGGGGCTGGGCCTAGTGGAGTGTCAGGGGGGAACGGGTGGAGTGGCCGGGGGGGGAGGCGGCGGGTGGAGTGGCAGGGAGGGGAGGTGGCGGGTGGAGTGGCAGGGTGGGGAGGTGGCGGGTGGGGTGGCAGGGAGGTGGGTGGGGCCGGGCCTAGTGGAGTGTGTGGGGGGAACGGGTGGAGTGGCAGGGAGGGGAGGTGGCGGGTGGAGTGGCAGGGAGGTGGGATGGGGCCGGGCCTAGTGGAATGTCAGGGGGAACGGGTGGAGTGGCAGGGAGGGGAGGTGGCGGATGGAGTAGCAGGGAGGTGAGATGGGGCCGGGCCTAGTGGAGTGTCAGCGGGGAGCGGGTGGAGTTGCAGGAAGGGGAGGTGGCGGGTGGAGTGGCAGGGAGATGGGTGGGGCCGGGCCTAGTGGAGTGTCAGGGGGGAACGGGTGGAGTGTCAGGGAGGGGAGGTGGCGGGTGGAGTGCAGGGAGGTGGGATGGAGCCGGGCCTAGTGGAGTGTCAGGAGGGAACCTGTGGAGTGGCAGGGTGGTGGGTGGGGCCGGGCCTAGTGGAGTGTCAGGGGGGAACGGGTGGAGTGGCAGAGAGGGGAGGTGGCGGGTGGAGTGGCAGGGAGGGGAGGTGGCGGGTGGAGTGCAGGGAGGTGGGATGGGGCCGGGCCTAGTGGAGTGTCAGGGGGGAACCTGTGGAGTGGCAGGGTGGTGGGTGGGGCCGGGCCTAGTGGAGTGTCAGGGGGGAACCTGTGGAGTGGCAGGGTGGTGGGTGGGGCCGGGCCTAGTGGAGTGTCAGGGGGGAACGGGTGGAGTGGCAGAGAGGGGAGGTGGCGTGTGGAGTGGCAGGGTGGGGAGGTGGCGGGTGGGGTGGCAGGGAGGTGGGTGGGGCCGGGCCTAGTGGAGTGTCAGGGGGGAACGGGTGGAGTGGCAGGGAGGGGAGGTGGCGTGTGGAGTGGCAGGGAGGTGGGATGGGGCCGGGCCTAGTGGAGTGTCAGGGGGAACGGGTGGAGTGGCAGGGAGGGGAGGTGGCGGGTGGAGTGGCAGGGAGGTGGGATGGGACCGGGCCTAGTGGAGTGTCAGGGGGGAACGGGTGGAGTGGCAGAGAGGGGAGGTGGCGGGTGGAGTGGCAGGGAGGTGGGATGCGGCCGGGCCTAGTGGAGTGTCACGGGGAACGGGTGGAGTACCAGGGAGAGGAGGTGGCGGGTGGAGTGGCAGGGAGGTGGGATGGGGCCGGGCCTAGTGGAGTGTCAGCGGGGAGCGGGTGGAGTGGCAGGGAGGGGAGGTGGCGGGTGGAGTGGCAGGCAGGTGGGTGGGGCCGGGCCTAGTGGAGTGTCAGTGGGGAACGGGTGGAGTGGCAGGGAGGGGAGGTGGCGGGTGGAGTGGCAGGGAGGTGGGATGGGGCCGGGCCTAGTGGAGTGTCAGTGGGAACGGGTGGAGTATCAGGGAGGGGAGGTGGCGTGTGGAGTGGGAGGGAGGTGGGATGGGGCCGGGCCTAGTGGAGTGTCAGCGGGGAGCGGGTGGAGTTGCACAGAAGGGGAGGTGGCGGGTGGAGTGGCAAGGAGGTGGGATGGGGCCGGGCCTAGTGGAGTGTCAGGGGGGAACGGGTGGAGTGGCAGGGAGGGGAGGTGGCCGGTGGAGTGGGAGGGAGAGGAGGTGGCAGGTGGAGTGGCAAGGAGGTGGTGGGGGCCGGGCCTAGTGGAGTGTCAGGGGGGAACGGGTGGAGTGGTAGGGAGGGGAGGTGGCGGGTGGAGTGGCAGGGAGGGGAGGTGGAGGGTGGAGTGGCAGGGAGGTGGTTGGGGCCGGGCCTAGTGGAGTGTCAGGGGGAAACGGGTGGAGTGGCAGGGGGGGGGGAGGTGGCGGGTGGAGTGGCAGGGAAGGGAGGTGGCGGGGGGAGTGGCAGGGTGGGGAGGTGGCGGGTGGGGTGGCAGGGAGGTGGGTGGGGCCGGGCCTAGTGGAGTGTGTGGGGGGAACGGGTGGAGTGGCAGGGAGGGGAGGTGGCGGGTGGAGTGGCAGGGAGGTGGGATGGGGCCGAGCCTAGTGGAATGTCAGGGGGAACGGGTGGAGTGGCAGGGAGGGGAGGTGGCGGATGGAGTAGCAGGGAGGTGAGATGGGGCCGGGCCTAGTGGAGTGTCAGCGGGGAGCGGGTGGAGTTGCAGGGAGGGGAGGTGGCGGGTGGAGTGGCAGGGAGATGGGTGGGGCCGGGCCTAGTGGAGTGTCAGGGGGCAACGGGTGGAGTGTCAGGGAGGGGAGGTGGCGGGTGGAGTGCAGGGAGGTGGGATGGGGCCGGGCCTAGTGGAGTGTGAGGGGGGAACCTGTGGAGTGGCAGGGTGGTGGGTGGGGCCGCGCCTAGTGGAGTGTCAGGGGGGAACGGGTGGAGTGGCAGAGAGGGGAGGTGGCGGGTGGAGTGGCAGGGAGGGGAGGTGGCGGGTGGAGTGCAGGGAGGTGGGATGGGGCCGGGCCTAGTGGAGTGTCAGGGGGGAACCTGTGGAGTGGCAGGGTGGTGGGTGGGGCCGGGCCTAGTGGAGTGTCAGGGGGGGACCTGTGGAGTGGCAGGGTGGTGGGTGGGGCCGGGCCTAGTGGAGTGTCAGGGGGGAACGGGTGGAGTGGCAGAGAGGGCAGGTGGCGGGTGGAGTGGCAGGGAGGGGAGGTGGCGGGTGGAGTGGCAGGGAGGTGGGATGGGGCTGGGCCCAGTGGAGTGTCAGGGAGGAACGGGTGGAGTGGCCGGGAGGGGAGGCGGCGAGTGGAGTGGCAGGGAGGGGAGGTGGCGGGTAGAGTGGCAGGGTGGGGAGGTGGCGGGTGGGGTGGCAGGGAGGTGGGTGGGGCCGGGCCTAGTGGAGTGTCAGGGGGGAACGGGTGGAGTGGCAGGGAGGGGAGGTGGCGGGTGGAGTGGCAGGGAGGTGGGATGGGGCCGGGCCTAGTGGAGTGTCAGGGGGAACGGGTGGAGTGGCAGGGAGGGGAGGTGGCGGGTGAAGTGGCAGGGAGGTGGGATGGGGCCGGGCCTAGTGGAGTGTCAGGGGGGAACGGGTGGAGTGGCAGAGAGGGGAGGTGGCGGGTGGAGTGGCAGGGAGGTGGGATGCGGCCGGGCCTAGTGGAGTGTCACGGGGAACGGGTGGAGTACCAGGGAGGGGAGGTGGCCGGTGGAGTGGCAAGGAGGTGGGATGGGGCCGGGCCTAGTGGAGTGTCAGCGGGGAGCGGGTGGAGTGGCAGGGAGGGGAGGTGGCGGGTGGAGTGGCAGGCAGGTGGGTGGGGCCGGGCCTAGTGGAGTGTCAGTGGGGAACGGGTGGAGTGGCAGGGAGGGGAGGTGGCGGGTGGAGTGGCAGGGAGGTGGGATGGGGCCGGGCCTAGTGGAGTGTCAGTGGGAACGGGTGGAGTATCAGGGAGGGGAGGTGGCGTGTGGAGTGGCAGGGAGGTGGGATGGGGCCGGGCCTAGTGGAGTGTCAGCGGGGAGCGGGTGGAGTTGCACAGAAGGGGAGGTGGCGGGTGGAGTGGCAAGGAGGTGGGATGGGGCCGGGCCTAGTGGAGTGTCAGGGGGGAACGGGTGGAGTGGCAGGGAGGGGAGGTGGCCGGTGGAGTGGCAGGGAGAGGAGGTGGCGGGTGGAGTGGCAGGGAGGTGGTGGGGGCCGGGCCTAGTGGAGTGTCAGGGGGGAACGGGTGGAGTGGTAGGGAAGGGAGGCGGCGGGTGGAGTGGCAGGGAGGGGAGGTGGAGGGTGGAGTGGCAGGGAGGTGGGATGGGGCCGGGCCTAGTGGAGTGTCAGCGGGGAGCGGGTGGAGTTGCAGGGAGGGGAGGTGGCGGGTGGTGTGGCAAGGAGGTGGGATCGGGCCGGGCCTAGTGGAGCGTCAGGGGGGAACGGGTGGAGTGGCAGGGAGGGGAGGTGGCGGGTGGAGTGGCAGGGAGGTGGGTGGGGGAGGGCCTAGTGGAGTGTCAGGGGGGAACGGGTGGAGTGGCAGGGAGGGGAGGTGGCGGGTGGAGTGGCAGGGAGGTGGGATGGGACCGGGCCTAGTGGAGTGTCAGCGGGGAGCGGGTGGAGTTGCACAGAAGGGGAGGTGGCGGGTGGAGTGGCAAGGAAGTGGGATGGGGCCGGGCCTAATGGAGTGTCAGGGGGAACGGGTGGAGTGGCAGGGAGGGGAGGTGGCGGGTGCAGTGGCAGGGGTGGGAGGTGGCCGGTGGAGTGGCAGGGAGGGGAGGTGGCGGGTGGAGTGGCAGGGAGGTGGTTGGGGCCGGGCCTAGTGGAGTGTCAGGGGGAACGGGTGGAGTGGCAGGGAGGGGAGGTGGCGGGTGGAGTGGCAGGGAGGGGAGGTGGCGGGTGGAGTGGCAGGGAGGTGGTTGGGGCCGGGTCTAGTGGAGTGTCAGGGGGGAACGGGTGGAGTGGCAGGGGGGGGGGAGGTGGCGGGTGGAGTGGCAGGGAGGGGAGGTGGCGGGTGGAGTGGCAGGGAGGGGAGGTGGCGGGTGGAGTGGCAGGGAGGTGGTTGGGGCCGGGTCTAGTGGAGTGTCAGGGGGGAACGGGTGGAGTGGCAGGGAGGGGAGGTGGCGGGTGGAGTGGCAGGGAGGTGGGATGGGGCCGGGCCTAGGGGAGTGTCAGGGGGAGCGGGTGGAGTTGCAGGGAGGGGTGGTGGCGGGTGGAGTGCAGGGAGGTGGGATGGGGCCGGGCCTAGTGGAGTGTCAGGGGACACGGGTGGAGTGGCAGGGTGGTGGGTGGGGCCGGGCCTAGTGGAGTGTCAGGGGGGAACGGGTGGAGTGGCAGAGAGGGAAGGTGGCGGGTAGAGTGGCAGGGAGGGGAGGTGGCGGGTGGAGTGGCAGGGAGGTGGTTGGGGCCGGGCCTTGTGGAGTGTCAGGGGGGAACGGGTGAAGTGGCAGGGAGGTGAGGTGACGGGTGGAGTGGCAGGGAGGTGGGTGGGGCCGGGCCTAGTGGAATGTCAGGGGGAAGCGGGTGGAGTGGCAGGGAGGGGCGCTGGCGGGTGGAGTGGCAGGGAGGTGGGATGGGGCTGGGCCTAGTGGAGTGTCAGGGGGGAGCGGGTGGAGTGGCCGGGGGGGGAGGCGGCGGGTGGAGTGGCAGGGAGGGGAGGTGGCGGGTGGAGTGGCAGGGTGGGGAGGTGGCGGGTGGGGTGGCAGGGAGGTGGGTGGGGCCGGGCCTAGTGGAGTGTGTGGGGGGAACGGGTGGAGTGGCAGGGAGGGGAGGTGGCGGGTGGAGTGGCAGGGAGGTGGGATGGGGCCGGGCCTAGTGGAATGTCAGGGGGAACGGGTGGAGTGGCAGGGAGGGGAGGTGGCGGATGGAGTAGCAGGGAGGTGAGATGGGGCCGGGCCTAGTGGAGTGTCAGCGGGGAGCGGGTGGAGTTGCAGGGAGGGGAGGTGGCGGGTGGAGTGACAGGGAGATGGGTGGGGCCGGGCCTAGTGGAGTGTCAGGGGGGAACGGGTGGAGTGTCAGGGAGGGGAGGTGGCGGGTGGAGTGCAGGGAGGTGGGATGGAGCCGAGCCTAGTGGAGTGTCAGGGGGGAACCTGTGGAGTGGCAGGGTGGTGGCTGGGGCCGGGCCTAGTGGAGTGTCAGGGGGGAACGCGTGGAGTGGCAGAGAGGGGAGGTGGCGGGTGGAGTGGCAGGGAGGAGAGGTGGCGGGTGGAGTGCAGGGAGGTGGGATGGGGCCGGGCCTAGTGGAGTGTCAGGGGGGAACCTGTGGAGTGGCAGGGTGGTGGGTGGGGCCCGGCCTAGTGGAGTGTCAGGGGGGAACCTCTGGAGTGGCAGGGTGGTGGGTGGGGCCGGGCCTAGTGGAGTGTCAGGGGGGAACGGGTGGAGTGGCAGAGAGGGGAGGTGGCGGGTGGAGTGGCAGGGAGGGGAGGTGGCGGGTGGAGTGGCAGGGAGGTGGGATAGGGCTGGGCCCAGTGGAGTGTCAGGGGGGAACGGGTGGAGTGGCCGGGAGGGGAGGCGGCGGGCGGAGTGGCAGGGAGGGGAGGTGGCGGGTGGAGTGGCAGGGTGGGGAGGTGGCGGGTGGGGTGGCAGGGAGGTGGGTGGGGCCGGGCCTAGTGGAGTGTCAGGGGGGAACGGGTGGAGTGGCAGGGAGGGGAGGTGGCGTGTGGAGTGGCAGGGAGGTGGGATGGGGCCGGGCCTAGTGGAGTGTCAGGGGGGAACGGGTGGAGTGGCCGGGAGGGGAGGCGGCGGGGGGAGTGGCAGGGAGGTGGGATGGGGCCGGGCCTAGTGGAGTGTCAGGGGGGAACGGGTGGAGTGGCAGAGAGGGGAGGTGGCGGGTGGAGTGGCAGGGAGGTGGGATGCGGCCGGGCCTAGTGGAGTGTCACGGGGAACGGGTGGAGTACCAGGGAGAGGAGGTGGCGGGTGGAGTGGCAGGGAGGTGGGATGGGGCCGGGCCTAGTGGAGTGTCAGCGGGGAGCGGGTGGAGTGGCAGGGAGGGGAGGTGGCGGGTGGAATGGCAGGCAGGTGGGTGGGGCCGGGCCTAGTGGAGTGTCAGTGGGGAACGGGTGGAGTGGCAGGGAGGGGAGGTGGCGGGTGGAGTGGCAGGGAGGTGGGATGGGGCCGGGCCTAGTGGAGTGTCAGTGGGAACTGGTGGAGTACCAGGGAGGGGAGGTGGCGTGTGGAGTGGGAGGGAGGTGGGATGGGGCCGGGCCTAGTGGAGTGTCAGCGGGGAGCGGGTGGAGTTGCACAGAAGGGGAGGTGGCGGGTGGAGTGGCAAGGAGGTGGGATGGGGCCGGGCCTAGTGGAGTGTCAGGGGGGAACGGGTGGAGTGGCAGGGAGGGGAGGTGGCCGGTGGAGTGGCAGGGAGAGGAGGTGGCAGGTGGAGTGGCAGGGAGGTGGTGGGGGCCGGGCCTAGTGGAGTGTCAGGGGGGAACGGGTGGAGTGGTAGGGAGGGGAGGTGGCGGGTGGAGTGGCAGGGAGGGGAGGTGGAGGGTGGAGTGGCAGGGAGGTGGTTGGGGCCGGGCCTAGTGGAGTGTCAGGGGGAAACGGGTGGAGTGGCAGGGGGGGGGGGAGGTGGCGGGTGGAGTGGCAGGGAAGGGAGGTGGCGGGTGGAGTGGCAGGGAGGTGGGTGGGGCCGGGCCTGGTGGTGTGTCAGGGGGGAACGGGTGGAGTGGCCGGGGGGGGAGGCGGCGGGTGGAGTGGCAGGGAGGAGAGGTGGCGGGTGGAGTGGCAGGGTGGGGAGGTGGCGGGTGGGGTGGCAGGGAGGTGGGTGGGGCCGGGCCTAGTGGAGTGTGTGGGGGGAACGGGTGGAGTGGCAGGGAGGGGAGGTGGCGGGTGGAGTGGCAGGGAGGTGGGATGGGGCCGGGCCTAGTGGAATGTCAGGGGGAACGGGTGGAGTGGCAGGGAGGGGAGGTGGCGGATGGAGTAGCAGGGAGGTGAGATGGGGCCGGGCCTAGTGGAGTGTCAGCGGGGAGCGGGTGGAGTTGCAGGGAGGGGAGGTGGCGGGTGGAGTGGCAGGGAGATGGGTGGGGCCGGGCCTAGTGGAGTGTCAGGGGGGAACGGGTGGAGTGGCAGAGAGGGGAGGTGGCGGGTGGAGTGGCAGGGAGGGGAGGTGGCGGGTGGAGTGGCAGGGAGGTGGTTGGGGCCGGGTCTAGTGGAGTGTCAGGGGGGAACGGGTGGAGTGGCAGGGGGGGGGGAGGTGGCGGGTGGAGTGGCAGGGAGGGGAGGTGGCGGGTGGAGTGGCAGGGAGGGGAGGTGGCGGGTGGAGTGGCAGGGAGGTGGTTGGGGCCGGGTCTAGTGGAGTGTCAGGGGGGAACGGGTGGAGTGGCAGGGAGGGGAGGTGGCGGGTGGAGTGGCAGGGAGGTGGGATGGGGCCGGGCCTAGGGGAGTGTCAGGGGGAGCGGGTGGAGTTGCAGGGAGGGGTGGTGGCGGGTGGAGTGCTGGGAGGTGGGATGGGGCCGGGCCTAGTGGAGTGTCAGGGGACACGGGTGGAGTGGCAGGGTGGTGGGTGGGGCCGGGCCTAGTGGAGTGTCAGGGGGGGAACGGGTGGAGTGGCAGAGAGGGAAGGTGGCGGGTAGAGTGGCAGGGAGGGGAGGTGGCGGGTGGAGTGGCAGGGAGGTGGTTGGTGCCGGGCCTTGTGGAGTGTCAGGGGGGAACGGGTGAAGTGGCAGGGAGGTGAGGTGACGGGTGGAGTGGCAGGGAGGTGGGTGGGGCCGGGCCTAGTGGAATGTCAGGGGGAAGCGGGTGGAGTGGCAGGGAGGGGCGCTGGCGGGTGGAGTGGCAGGGAGGTGGGATGGGGCTGGGCCTAGTGGAGTGTCAGGGGGGAGCGGGTGGAGTGGCCGGGGGGGGAGGCGGCGGGTGGAGTGGCAGGGAGGGGAGGTGGCGGGTGGAGTGGCAGGGTGGGGAGGTGGCGGGTGGGGTGGCAGGGAGGTGGGTGGGGCCGGGCCTAGTGGAGTGTGTGGGGGGAACGGGTGGAGTGGCAGGGAGGGGAGGTGGCGGGTGGAGTGGCAGGGAGGTGGGATGGGGCCGGGCCTAGTGGAATGTCAGGGGGAACGGGTGGAGTGGCAGGGAGGGGAGGTGGCGGATGGAGTAGCAGGGAGGTGAGATGGGGCCGGGCCTAGTGGAGTGTCAGCGGGGAGCGGGTGGAGTTGCAGGGAGGGGAGGTGGCGGGTGGAGTGACAGGGAGATGGGTGGGGCCGGGCCTAGTGGAGTGTCAGGGGGGAACCTGTGGAGTGGCAGGGTGGTGGGTGGGGCCGGGCCTAGTGGAGTGTCAGGGGGGAACGCGTGGAGTGGCAGAGAGGGGAGGTGGCGGGTGGAGTGGCAGGGAGGAGAGGTGGCGGGTGGAGTGCAGGGAGGTGGGATGGGGCCGGGCCTAGTGGAGTGTCAGGGGGGAACCTGTGGAGTGGCAGGGTGGTGGGTGGGGCCGGGCCTAGTGGAGTGTCAGGGGGGAACCTCTGGAGTGGCAGGGTGGTGGGTGGGGCCGGGCCTAGTGGAGTGTCAGGGGGGAACGGGTGGAGTGGCAGAGAGGGGAGGTGGCGGGTGGAGTGGCAGGGAGGGGAGGTGGCGGGTGGAGTGGCAGGGAGGTGGGATAGGGCTGGGCCCAGTGGAGTGTCAGGGGGGAACGGGTGGAGTGGCCGGGAGGGGAGGCGGCGGGCGGAGTGGCAGGGAGGGGAGGTGGCGGGTGGAGTGGCAGGGTGGGGAGGTGGCGGGTGGGGTGGCAGGGAGGTGGGTGGGGCCGGGCCTAGTGGAGTGTCAGGGGGGAACGGGTGGAGTGGCAGGGAGGGGAGGTGGCGTGTGGAGTGGCAGGGAGGTGGGATGGGGCCGGGCCTAGTGGAGTGTCAGGGGGGAACGGGTGGAGTGGCCGGGAGGGGAGGCGGCGGGGGGAGTGGCAGGGAGGTGGGATGGGGCCGGGCCTAGTGGAGTGTCAGGGGGGAACGGGTGGAGTGGCAGAGAGGGGAGGTGGCGGGTGGAGTGGCAGGGAGGTGGGATGCGGCCGGGCCTAGTGGAGTGTCACGGGGAACGGGTGGAGTACCAGGGAGAGGAGGTGGCGGGTGGAGTGGCAGGGAGGTGGGATGGGGCCGGGCCTAGTGGAGTGTCAGCGGGGAGCGGGTGGAGTGGCAGGGAGGGGAGGTGGCGGGTGGAATGGCAGGCAGGTGGGTGGGGCCGGGCCTAGTGGAGTGTCAGTGGGGAACGGGTGGAGTGGCAGGGAGGGGAGGTGGCGGGTGGAGTGGCAGGGAGGTGGGATGGGGCCGGGCCTAGTGGAGTGTCAGTGGGAACTGGTGGAGTATCAGGGAGGGGAGGTGGCGTGTGGAGTGGGAGGGAGGTGGGATGGGGCCGGGCCTAGTGGAGTGTCAGCGGGGAGCGGGTGGAGTTGCACAGAAGGGGAGGTGGCGGGTGGAGTGGCAAGGAGGTGGGATGGGGCCGGGCCTAGTGGAGTGTCAGGGGGGAACGGGTGGAGTGGCAGGGAGGGGAGGTGGCCGGTGGAGTGGCAGGGAGAGGAGGTGGCAGGTGGAGTGGCAGGGAGGTGGTGGGGGCCGGGCCTAGTGGAGTGTCAGGGGGGAACGGGTGGAGTGGCAGGGGGGGGGGAGGTGGCGGGTGGAGTGGCAGGGAAGGGAGGTGGCGGGTGGAGTGGCAGGGAGGTGGGTGGGGCCGGGCCTGGTGGTGTGTCAGCGGGGAGCGGGTGGAGTTGCACAGAAGGGGAGGTGGCGGGTGGAGTGGCAAGGAGGTGGGATGGGGCCGGGCCTAGTGGAGTGTCAGGGGGGAACGGGTGGAGTGGCAGGGAGGGGAGGTGGCGGGTGGAGTGGCAGGGAGGGGAGGTGGAGGGTGGAGTGGCAGGGAGGTGGTTGGGGCCGGGCCTAGTGGAGTGTCAGGGGGAAACGGGTGGAGTGGCAGGGGGGGGGGAGGTGGCGGGTGGAGTGGCAGGGAAGGGAGGTGGCGGGTGGAGTGGCAGGGAGGTGGGTGGGGCCGGGCCTGGTGGTGTGTCAGGGGGGAACGGGTGGAGTGGCCGGGGGGGGAGGCGGCGGGTGGAGTGACAGGGAGGAGAGGTGGCGGGTGGAGTGGCAGGGTGGGGAGGTGGCGGGTGGGGTGGCAGGGAGGTGGGTGGGGCCGGGCCTAGTGGAGTGTGTGGGGGGAACGGGTGGAGTGGCAGGGAGGGGAGGTGGCGGGTGGAGTGGCAGGGAGGTGGGATGGGGCCGGGCCTAGTGGAATGTCAGGGGGAACGGGTGGAGTGGCAGGGAGGGGAGGTGGCGGATGGAGTAGCAGGGAGGTGAGATGGGGCCGGGCCTAGTGGAGTGTCAGCGGGGAGCGGGTGGAGTTGCAGGGAGGGGAGGTGGCGGGTGGAGTGGCAGGGAGATGGGTGGGGCCGGGCCTAGTGGAGTGTCAGGGGGGAACGGGTGGAGTGTCAGGGAGGGGAGGTGGCGGGTGGAGTGCAGGGAGGTGGGATGGGGCCGGGCCTAGTGGAGTGTGAGGGGGGAACCTGTGGAGTGGCAGGGTGGTGGGTGGGGCCGGGCCTAGTGGAGTGTCAGGGGGGAACGGGTGGAGTGGCAGAGAGGGGAGGTGGCGGGTGGAGTGGCAGGGAGGGGAGGTGGCGGGTGGAGTGCAGGGAGGTGGGATGGGGCCGGGCCTAGTGGAGTGTCAGGGGGGAACCTGTGGAGTGGCAGGGTGGTGGGTGGGGCCGGGCCTAGTGGAGTGTCAGGGGGGAACCTGTGGAGTGGCAGGGTGGTGGGTGGGGCCGGGCCTAGTGGAGTGTCAGGGGGGAACGGGTGGAGTGGCAGAGAGGGGAGGTGGCGGGTGGAGTGGCAGGGAGGGGAGGTGGCGGGTGGAGTGGCAGGGAGGTGGGATGGGGCTGGGCCCAGTGGAGTGTCAGGGGGGAACGGGTGGAGTGGCCGGGAGGGGAGGCGGCGAGTGGAGTGGCAGGGAGGGGAGGTGGCGGGTGGAATGGCAGGGTGGGGAGGTGGCGGGTGGGGTGGCAGGGAGGTGGGTGGGGCCGGGCCTAGTGGAGTGTCAGGGGGGAACGGGTGGAGTGGCAGGGAGGGGAGGTGGCGGGTGGAGTGGCAGGGAGGTGGGATGGGGCCGGGCCTAGTGGAGTGTCAGGGGGAACGGGTGGAGTGGCAGGGAGGGGAGGTGGCGGGTGAAGTGGCAGGGAGGTGGGATGGGGCCGGGCCTAGTGGAGTGTCAGGGGGGAACGGGTGGAGTGGCAGAGAGGGGAGGTGGCGGGTGGAGTGGCAGGGAGGTGGGATGCGGCCGGGCCTAGTGGAGTGTCACGGGGAACGGGTGGAGTACCAGGGAGGGGAGGTGGCGGGTGGAGTGGCAGGGAGGTGGGATGGGGCCGGGCCTAGTGGAGTGTCAGCGGGGAGCGGGTGGAGTGGCAGGGAAGGGAGGTGGCGGGTGGAGTGGCAGGCAGGTGGGTGGGGCCGGGCCTAGTGGAGTGTCAGTGGGGAACGGGTGGAGTGGCAGGGAGGGGAGGTGGCGGGTGGAGTGGCAGGGAGGTGGGATGGGGCCGGGCCTAGTGGAGTGTCAGTGGGAACGGGTGGAGTATCAGGGAGGGGAGGTGGCGTGTGGAGTGGCAGGGAGGAGGGATGGGGCCGGGCCTAGTGGAGTGTCAGCGGGGAGCGGGTGGAGTTGCACAGAAGGGGAGGTGGCGGGTGGAGTGGCAAGGAGGTGGGATGGGGCCGGGCCTAGTGGAGTGTCAGGGGGGAACGGGTGGAGTGGCAGGGAGGGGAGGTGGCCGGTGGAGTGGCAGGGAGAGGAGGTGGCGGGTGGAGTGGCAGGGAGGTGGTGGGGGCCGGGCCTAGTGGAGTGTCAGGGGAGAACGGGTGGAGTGGTAGGGAGGGGAGGTGGCGGGTGGAGTGGCAGGGAGGGGAGGTGGAGGGTGGAGTGGCAGGGAGGTGGTTGGGGCCGGGCCTAGTGGAGTGTCAGGGGGAAACGGGTGGAGTGGCAGGGGGGGGGGGGTGGCGGGTGGAGTGGCAGGGAAGGGAGGTGGCGGGTGGAGTGGCAGGGAGGTGGGTGGGGCCGGGCCTGGTGGTGTGGCAGGGGGAAACGGGTGGAGTGGCAGGGGGGGGGGAGGTGGCGGGTGGAGTGGCAGGGAAAGGAGGTGGCGGGTAGAGTGGCAAGGAGGTGGGATGGGGCTGGGCCTGGTGGAGTGTCAGCGGGGAGCGGGTGGAGTTGCAGGGAGGGGAGGTGGCGGGTGGAGTGCAGGGAGGTGGGATGGGGCCGGGCCTAGTGGAGTGTCAGGGGGGAACGGGTGGAGTGGCAGGGTGGTGGGTGAGGCCGGTCCTAGTGGAGTGTCAGGGGGGAACGGGTGGAGTGGCAGAGAGGGGAGGTGGCGGGTGGAGTGGCAGGGAGGGGAGGTGGCGGGTGGAGTGGCAGGGAGGTGGTTGGGGCCGGGCCTTGTGGAGTGTCAGGGGGGAACGGGTGAAGTGGCAGGGAGGGGAGGTGACGGGTGGAGTGGCAGGGAGGGGAGGTGGCGGGTGGAGTGGCAGGGAGATGGGTGGGGCCGGGCCTAGTGGAGTGTCAGGGGGGAACGGGTGGAGTGGCAGGGAGGGGAGGTGGCGGGTGGAGTAGCAGGGAGGTGGGATGGGGCCGGGCCTAGTGGAGTGTCAGGGGGGAACGGGTGGAGTGGCAGGGTGGTGGGTGGGGCCGGTCCTAGTGGAGTGTCAGGGGGGAACGGGTGGAGTGGCAGAGAGGGGCGGTGGCGGGTGGAGTGGCAGGGAGGGGAGGTGGCGGGTGGAGTGGCAGGGAGGTGGTTGGGGCCGGGCCTTGTGGAGTGTCAGGGGGGAACGGGTGGAATGGCAGGGAGGGGAGGTGGCGGGTGGAGTGGCAGGGAGGGAAGGTGGCGGGTGGAGTGGCAGGGAGGTGGGTGGGGCCGGGCCTAGTGGAGTGTCAGGGGGGAACGGGTGGAGTGGCAGGGAGGGGAGGTGGCGGGTGGAGTAGCAGGGAGGTGGGTGGGGCCGGGCCTAGTGGAGTGTCAGGGGGAAACGGGTGGAGTGGCAGGGAGGGGAGGTGGCGGGTGGAGTCGCAGGGAAGGGAGGTGGCGGGTGGAGTGGCAGGGAGGTGGGTGGGGCCGGGCCTGGTGGAGTGGCAGGGGGGAACAGGTGGAGTGGCAGGGAGGGGAGGTGGCGGGTGGAGTGGCAGGGAGGTGGGATGGGGCCGGGCCTAGTGGAGTGTCAGGGGGAACGGGTGGAGTGGCAGGGAGGGGAGGTGGCGGGTGGAGTGGCAGGGAGGTGGGATGGGGCCGGGCCTAGTGGAGTGTCAGCGGAGAACGGGTGGAGTGGCAGGGAGGGGAGGCGGCGGGTGGAGTGGCAGGGAGGGGAGGTGGCGGGTGGAGTGGCAGGGAGGGGAGGTGGCGGGTGGAGTGGCAGGGAGGTGGGTGGGGCCGGGCCTAGTGGAGTGTCAGGGGGGAACGGGTGGAGTGGCAGGGAGGGGAGGTGGCGGGTGGAGTGGCAGGCAGGTGGGATGGGGCCGGGCCTAGTGGAGTGTCAGGGGGAACGGGTGGAGTGGCGGGGAGGGGAGGTGGCGGGTGGAGTGGCAAGGAGGTGGGATGGGGCCGGGCCTAGTGGAGTGTCAGCGGGGAGCGGGTGGAGTTGCAGGGAGGGGAGGTGGCGGGTGGAGTGGCAGGGAGGTGGGTGGGGCCGGGCCTAGTGGAGTGTCAGGGGGGAACGGGTGGAGTGGCAGGGAGGGGAGGTGGCGGGTGGAATGCAGGGAGGTGGGATGGGGCCGAGCCTAGTGGAGTGTCAGGGGGGAACGGGTGGAGTGGGATGGTGGTGGGTGGGGCCGGGCCTAGTGGAGTGTCAGGGGGGAACGGGCGCAGTGGCAGAGAGGGGAGGTGGCGGGTGGAGTGGCAGGGAAGGGAGGTGGCGGGTGGAGTGGCCGGGAGGTGGGATGGGGCTGGGCCTAGTGGAGTGTCAGGGGGGAACGGGTGGAGTGGCCGGGTGGGGAGGCGGCGGGTGGAGTGGCAGGGAGGGGGGGTGGCGGGTGGAGTGGCAGGGTGGGGAGGTGGCGGGTGGGGTGGTAGGGAGGTGGGTGGGGCCGGGCCTAGTGGAGTGTCAGGGGGGAACGGGTGGAGTGGCAGGGAGGGGAGGTGGCGGGTGGAGTGGCAGGGAGGTGGGATGGGGCTGGGCCTAGTGGAGTGTCAAGGGGGAACGGGTGGAGTGGCCGGGAGGGGAGGCGGCGGGTGGAGTGGCAGGGAGGGGAGGTGGCGGGTGGAGTGGCAGGGTGGGGAGGTGGCGGGTGGGGTGGCAGGGAGGTGGGTGGGGCCGGGCCTAGTGGAGTGTCAGGGGGGAACGGGTGGAGTGGCCGGGAGGGGAGGTGGCGGGTGGAGTGGCAGGGAGGGGAGGTGGCGGATGGAGTGGCAGGGAGGTTGGATGGGGCCGGGCCTTGTGGAGTGTCAGGGGGGAACGGGTGGAGTGGCAGGGAGGGGAGGCGGCGGGTGGAGTGGCAGGGAGGGGAGGTGGCGGGTGGAGTGGCAGGGAGGGGAGGTGGCGGGTGGGGTGGCAGGGAGGTTGGATGGGGCCGGGCCTAGTGGAGTGTCAGCGGAGAACGGGTGGAGTGGCAGGGAGGGGAGGCGGCGGGTGGAGTGGCAGGGAGGGGAGGTGGCGGGTGGAGTGGCAGGGAGGGGAGGTGGCGGGTGGGGTGGCAGGGAGGTGGGTGGGGCCGGGCCTAGTGGAGTATCAGGGGGGAACGGGTGGAGTGGCAGGGAGGGGAGGTGGCGGGTGGAGTGGCAGGCAGGTGGGATGGGGCCGGGCCTAGTGGAGTGTCAGGGGGAACGGGTGGAGTGGCAGGGAGGGGAGGTGGCGGGTGGAGTGGCAGGGAGGTGGGATGGGGCCGGGCCTAGTGGAGTGTCAGCGGGGAGCGGGTGGAGTTGCAGGGAGGGGAGGTGGCGGGTGGAGTGGCAGGGAGGTGGGTGGGGCCGGGCCTAGTGGAGTGTCAGGGGGGAACGGGTGGAGTGGCAGGGAGGGGAGGTGGCGGGTGGAGTGCAGGGAGGTGGGATGGGGCCGAGCCTAGTGGAGTGTCAGGGGGGAACGGGTGGAGTGGGATGGTGGTGGGTGGGGCCGGGCCTAGTGGAGTGTCAGGGGGGAACGGGCGGAGTGGCAGAGAGGGGAGGTGGCGGGTGGAGTGGCAGGGAGGGGAGGTGGCGGGTGGAGTGGCAGGGAGGTGGGATGGGGCTGGGCCTAGTGGAGTGTCAGGGGGGAACGGGTGGAGTGGCCGGGTGGGGAGGCGGCGGGTGGAGTGGCAGGGAGGGGAGGTGGCGGGTGGAGTGGCAGGGTGGGGAGGTGGCGGGTGGGGTGGCAGGGAGGTGGGTGGGGCCGGGCCTAGTGGAGTGTCAGGGGGGAACGGGTGGAGTGGCAGGGAGGGGAGGTGGCGGGTGGAGTGGCAGGGAGGTGGGATGGGGCTGGGCCTAGTGGAGTGTCAAGGGGGAACGGGTGGAGTGGCCGGGAGGGGAGGCGGCGGGTGGAGTGGCAGGGAGGGGAGGTGGCGGGTATAGTGGCAGGGTGGGGAGGTGGCGGGTGGGGTGGCAGGGAGGTGGGTGGGGCCGGGCCTAGTGGAGTGTCAGGGGGGAACGGGTGGAGTGGCCGGGAGGGGAGGTGGCGGGTGGAGTGGCAGGGAGGGGAGGTGGCGGATGGAGTTTCAGGGAGCTGGGTGGGGCCGGGCCTAGTGGAGTTTTGGGGGGGGAACGGGTGGAGTGGCAGGGAGGGGAGGTGGCGGGTGGAGTGGCAGTGAGGGGAGGTGGCGGGTGGAGTGCAGGGAGGGGGGCGGGTAGAGTATCAGGGCGGGGGGCTGTGGCTGGGCCCTGTGGAGTGGCAGTTGGAATGAATGTTGGAATCTGCTAGTAAAGACATGAATCTTATGACGGGTATCATTGTGATGAACCACTCTTTGCTGGAGAAGCGGTATACTGAGAAAATATTTTGGTAGAGTATCTGTTTGTAGTTTTGTTTGTAGTAAAATTTTAGTACTTGAATTTTGTGAATGTCAGGAAGTTTAAGGCATCTGAAGGGAGGGGTGGGGGGCTGAGGCCGGGACGGTTGGAGGTGCATGGAGTTGGGAGGGGACAAGTGGAGTGGAAGGGATGGAGGGTGGGGGGGCTGATGCTGGGCCGGGTAGACTGACAGCGGGGTAGGGGGCCGGGCGAAGTCGAAGGGAGGCGGGGGGGGGGGGGTGAGGCCGCGCCGGGTGCAGTAACAGGGGGTTAGGGGGCCGGGCGAAGTCGAAGGGAGGCGGGGGGGGGGCGGTGAGGCCGCGCCGAGTGGAGTAGCAGGGGGGTAGGGGGCCGGGCGAAGTCGAAGGGAGGGGGACGGGAGGGGCGGGTGGGGTGACAGGAAGGCGGGGTGGATGACCCTGGGCCGCACAGAAGGTCAAGCTTTTCATCCCGCCCTACGTTAATTGCAATCATTGAGTGCATAACTTTGCCGCGAAGCGGGGTGGCAAAATGATGAGGCTGAGATGCATGGGGGTCGGGCGGTGGGGGCTAGGGAGTCGGTGGGGGGCGAAGGAGGTGCGAGGGAAGGTGAAAGCGGCTGGGGGTGCGTGGCAGGGGGAGAGAGGCGAAGGTGCGGGGCAGGGTGAGAGAGGTGGGGGTGCGGGGGGGTGCGGGAGGGTGCGGGGGAGGGGGAGAGAGTTTGGGGTTGTGGGGGAGGGGGAGAGAGGCGGGGGTGCGGGGAAGGGTGAGGGACATGTGGGGTCACTATGAAGGCCCGGGGTTGCTTAGTTGAAATGCACAGAGATTGAGTCTCCCCCACCGACCAGGAATGGCACCAGTTCAGCTTTACACCCGTACCAGCTACCAAGTCACACACCTCACTATTGTTACACCGACGTAGGTCAAGCTGTAAAGGTCACACTGAGGCAACTCGGTTGCTGACTGTTTGGGCGCCCCGCTGGTAGTGTGAGCTGGAAGGCCAAGGAGATTAAGTGCTGGCCGCCAGGTTTTATCGCACCTACAAACCCCGTATTCCTACCTACCTAGCGAGTTCTCGACAAGTACCCCTAGCAATGGATCTGTCTACATCCCTACATTTACCAAGCCTCAATCCCCATAGACCTTGATAAACGCCCCGACTGTCTCTCCTTATTCTTCGCTCTCTCCTCTACCTCCCTCTCTCACCTTTCTCCTTCTATCTCTCCCTCTCTCCCTCCCTCTCTCTCTCTCTCTTCCCCGCTCTCTGGCGGAGGTGATAGTCCGATTATGACTAGTGGAGCCATTCTTACAGAAGGTCAGTTTATGCGGTCTGCCTGGGTTGATTCAGCGAGTTAAATCCCGCTGTCCCCAGGGCTCCAGGCTGTCCCCAGGGCTCCAGGCTGTTCCCAGGGCTCCAGGCTGTCCCCAGGGCTCCAGGCTGTCCCCAGGGCTCCTGGCTGTCCCCAGGGCTCCTGGCTGTCCCCAGAGCTCCTGGCTGTCCCCAGGGCTCCAGGCTGTCCCCAGGGCTCCAGGCTGTCCCCAGGGCTCCAGGCTGTTCCCAGGGCTCCAGGCTGTCCCCAGGGCTCCAGGCTGTCCCCAGGGCTCCAGGCTGTCCCCAGGGCTCCAGGCTGTCCCCAGGGCTCCAGGCTGTCCCCAGGGCTCTAGGCTGTTCCCAGGGCTCCAGGCTGTCCCCAGGGCTCCAGGCTGTCCCCAGGGCTCCTGGCTGTCCCCAGGGCTCCAGGATGTCCCCAGGGCTCCAGGCTGTCCCCAGGGCTTCAGGCTGTCCCCAGGGCTCCAGGCTGTCCCCAGGGCTCCAGGCTGTCCCCAGGGCTCCTGGCTGTCCCCAGGGCTCCAGGCCGTCCCCAGGGCTCCAGGCCGTCCCCAGGGCTCCAGGCTGTCCCCAGGGCCCCAGGATGTCCCCAGGGCTCCAGGATGTCCCCAGGGCTCCTGGCTGTCCCCAGGGCTCCCGGCTGTCCCCATGGCTCTAGCCTGTCCCCAGGGCTCCTGGCTGTCCCCAGGGCTCCAGGATGTCCCCAGAGCTCCAGGCTGTCCCCAGGGCTCCAGGCTGTCCCCAGGGCTCCAGGATGTCCCCAGGGCTCCAGGCTGTCCCCAGGGCTCCTGGCTGTCCCCAGGGCTCCTGGCTGTCCCCAGGGCTCCAGGATGTCCCAGGACTCCTGGCTGTCCCCAGGGCTCCTGGCTGTCCCCAGGGCTCCTGGGTGTCCCCAGGGCTTCAGGCTGTCCCCAGGGCTTCAGGCTGTCCCCAGGGGTTCAGGCTTTCCAGGTGATGGGTGGTAATGGCTGGTCATGACTGGTGATGACTGGTGATGACTGTTGATGGCTGGTGATGACAAGTAATAGGCGGTGATGGCTGGTGATGGGCGGTGATGGCTGGTGATGACTGGTGATGACCGGTGATGGCTGGTGATGGCTGGTGATGGCTGGTGATGGCTGGTGATGGCTGGTGATGGGCGGTGATGGCTGGTGACGACCGGTGATGGCTGGTGATGGCTAGTGATGGCTGGTGATGACTGGTGATGACCGGTGATGGCTGGTGATGGCTGGTGATGGGCGGTGATGGCTGGTGATGGCTGGTGATGGGCGGTGATGGGTGGTGATGGGCGGTGATGGCTGGTGATGGCTGGTGATGGCTGGTGATGGCTGGTGATATCTGGTGATGAATGATGAAGCCTGATGACGGCTGGTGATGACTGGTGATGGCTGGCGATGGCTGTGGATGGCTGTGGATGACAGGTGATGACTGGTGATGACTGGTGATCACTGGTGATTTTTGGTTATGACTGGTGATGGCTGGTGATGTCTGCTGTGTTTGCGGCGTTGGTGTTACGTTGAGGCATCTGTTGCCCCTCGAATGGTAGTTGTCATCGACTTCTCGCTCTACATTTAACAGCCCTTCAGCAACAAAGGACAGCGCATCACCGTAAACCTCACAATGACACTTTAGTAACCTGCCTGGTAGATAGTAGAATCGATACAACCCGAACCCCTTCCACCCCTCTATCCCTCCCTCCTCACATTTGATATTTAACCCATATACCTGCAATGTACAATGCTGTGGTCATGGAACCTAAAAATGTTAACCATTGTAGGTAAAGGGTCTCTTTGATATAATGGAATTCTGCCCTGGTGGCTGGTCGACTATTGTTAGATGGCAAGGCTTTATGGAAAGTCGACGGTGTATTAACGCAGCGAGTGTGTCCTGCAAGGCCTGAGACATTGCAACGAGGGGACAGGAAGTGAACGTATACGGCATTCCTCTGGTCTGGTTCATTTAAAGTTATCCACTTTAGACTACATTTAAATGGTCGCTTAATATATCGAACGGTAAGTATACCTCGGCTGGCCGATATGGCCGCACCCCCTGCCCGCCCGGTACATACATCTAGGGGTCCAGACCTAACTGGCCGCACCCCCTGCCCGCCTGGTACATACATCTAGGGGTCCAGACCTAACTGGCCGCACCCCCTGCCCGCCTGGTACATACATCTAGGGGTCCAGACCTAACTGGCCGCACCCCCTGCCCGCCCGGTACATACATCTAGGGGTCCAGACCTAACTGGCCGCACCCCCTGCCCGCCCGGTACATACATCTAGGAGTCCAGACCTAACTGGCCGCACCCCCTGCCCGCCCGGTACATACATCTAGGGGTCCAGACCTAACTGGCCGCACCCCCTGCCCGCCCGGTACATACATCTAGGGGTCCAGACCTAACTGGCCGCACCCCCTGCCCGCCTGGTACATACATCTAGGGGTCCAGACCTAACTGGCCGCACCCCCTGCCCGCCCGGTACATACATCTAGGGGTCCAGACCTAACTGGCCGCACCCCCTGCCCGCCTGGTACATACATCTAGGGGTCCAGACCTAACTGGCCGCACCCCCTGCCCGCCTGGTACATACATCTAGGGGTCCAGACCTAACTGGCCGCACCCCCTGCCCGCCCGGTACATACATCTAGGGGTCCAGACCTAACTGGCCGCACCCCCTGCCCGCCCGGTACATACATCTAGGGGTCCAGACCTAACTGGCCGCACCCCCTGCCCGCCCGGTACATACATCTAGGGGTCCAGACCTAACTGGCCGCACCCCCTGCCCGCCCGGTACATACATCTAGGGGTCCAGACCTAACTGGCCGCACCCCCTGCCCGCCTGGTACATACATCTAGGGGTCCAGACCTAACTGGCCGCACCCCCTGCCCGCCCGGTACATACATCTAGGGGTCCAGACCTAACTGGCCGCACCCCCTGCCCGCCTGGTACATACATCTAGGGGTCCAGACCTAACTGGCCGTACCCCCTGCCCGCCTGGTACATACATCTAGGGGTCCAGACCTAACTGGCCGCACCCCCTGCCCGCCTGGTACATACATCTAGGGGTCCAAACCTAACTGGCCGCACCCCCTACCCGCCTGGTACATACATCTAGGGGTCCAGACCTAACTGGCCGCACCCCCTGCCCGCCTAGTACATACATCTAGGGGTCCAGACCTAACTGGCCGCACCCCCTGCCCGCCCGGTACATACATCTAGGGGTCCAGGGCTAACTGGCCGCACCCCGTGCCCGCCTGGTACATACATCTAGTGGTCCAAACCTAACTGGCCGTACCCCCTGCCCGCCTGGTACATACATCTAGGGGTCCAGACCTAACTGGCCGCACCCCCTGCCCGCCTGGTACATACATCTAGGGGTCCAGACCTAACTGGCCGCACCCCCTGCCCGCCTGGTACATACATCTAGGGGTCCCGACCTAACTGGCCGCACCCCCTGCCCGCCTGGTACATACATCTAGGGGTCCAAACCTAACTGGCCGCACCCCCTGCCCGCCTGGTACATACATCTAGGGGTCCAGACCTAACTGTCCGCACCCCCTGCCCGCCTGGTACATACATCTAGGGGTCCAGACCTAACTGGCCGCACCCCCTGCCCGCCTGGTACATACATCTAGGGGTCCAGACCTAACTGTCCGCACCCCCTGCCCGCCCGGTACATACATCTAGGGGTCCAAACCTAACTGGCCGCACCCCCTGCCCGCCTGGTACATACATCTAGGGGTCCAGACCTAACTGGCCGCACCCCCTGCCCGCCTGGTACATACATCTAGGGGTCCAAACCTAACTGGCCGTACCCCCTGCCCGCCTGGTACATACATCTAGGGGTCCAAACCTTACTGGCCGCACCCCCTGCCCGCCTGGTACATACATCTAGGGGTCCAGACCTAACTGGCCGCACCCCCTGCCCGCCTGGTACATACATCTAGGGGTCCAGACCTAACTGGCCGCACCCCCTGCCCGCCTGGTACATACATCTAGGGGTCCAGACCTAACTGGCCGCACCCCCTGCCCGCCTGGTACATACATCTAGGGGTTCAAACCTAACTGGCCGCACCCCCTGCCCGCCTGGTACATACATCTAGGGGTTCAAACCTAACTGGCCGCACCCCCTGCCCGCCTGGTACATACATCTAGGGGTCCAGACCTAACTGGCCGCACCCCCTGCCCGCCTGGTACATACATCTAGGGGTCCAGACCTAACTGGCCGCACCCCCTGCCCGCCCGGTACATACATCTAGGGGTCCAGACCTAACTGGCCGCACCCCCTGCCCGCCTGGTACATACATCTAGGGGTTCAGACCTAACTGGCCGCACCCCCTGCCCGCCTGGTACATACATCTAGGGGTCCCGACCTAACTGGCCGCACCCCCTGCCCGCCTGGTACATACATCTAGGGGTCCAGACCTAACTGGCCGTACCCCCTGCCCGCCTGGTACATACATCTAGGGGTCCAGACCTAACTGGCCGTACCCCCTGCCCGCCTGGTACATACATCTAGGGGTCCAGACCTAACTGGCCGCACCCCCTGCCCGCCCGGTACATACATCTAGGGGTCCAGACCTAACTGGCCGTACCCCCTGCCCGCCTGGTACATACATCTAGGGGTCCAGACCTAACTGGCCGCACCCCCTGCCCGCCTGGTACATACATCTAGGGGTCCAAACCTAACTGGCCGCACCCCCTGCCCGCCCGGTACATACATCTAGGGGTCCAGACCTAACTGGCCGTACCCCCTGCCCGCCTGGTACATACATCTAGGGGTCCAGACCTAACTGGCCGCACCCCCTGCCCGCCCGGTACATACATCTAGGGGTCCAAACCTAACTGGCCGCACCCCCTGCCCGCCTGGTACATACATCTAGGGGTTCAAACCTAACTGGCCGCACCCCCTGCCCGCCTGGTACATACATCTAGGGGTCCAGACCTAACTGGCCGTACCCCCTGCCCGCCTGGTACATACATCTAGGGGTCCAGACCTAACTGGCCGCACCCCCTGCCCGCCTGGTACATACATCTAGGGGTCCAAACCTAACTGGCCGCACCCCCTGCCCGCCTGGTACATACATCTAGGGGTTCAAACCTAACTGGCCGCACCCCCTGCCCGCCTGGTACATACATCTAGGGGTCCAGACCTAACTGGCCGCACCCCCTGCCCGCCCGGTACATACATCTAGGGGTCCAGACCTAACTGGCCGCACCCCCTGCCCGCCTGGTACATACATCTAGGGGTCCAAACCTAACTGGCCGCACCCCCTGCCCGCCTGGTACATACATCTAGGGGTCCAGACCTAACTGGCCGCACCCCCTGCCCGCCCGGTACATACATCTAGGGGTCCAAACCTAACTGGCCGTACCCCCTGCCCGCCTGGTACATACATCTAGGGGTCCAGACCTAACTGGCCGCACCCCCTGCCCGCCCGGTACATACATCTAGGGGTCCAAACCTAACTGGCCGCACCCCCTGCCCGCCCGGTACATACATCTAGGGGTTCAAACCTAACTGGCCGCACCCCCTGTCCGCCTGGTACATACATCTAGGGGTCCAGACCTAACTGGCCGCACCCCCTGCCCGCCCGGTACATACATCTAGGGGTCCAGACCTAACTGGCCGCACCCCCTGCCCGCCTGGTACATACATCTAGGGGTCCAAACCTAACTGGCCGCACCCCCTGCCCGCCCGGTACATACATCTAGGGGTCCAGACCTAACTGGCCGCACCCCCTGCCCGCCTGGTACATACATCTAGGGGTCCAAACCTAACTGGCCGCACCCCCTGCCCGCCCGGTACATACATCTAGGGGTCCAAACCTAACTGGCCGTACCCCCTGCCCGCCTGGTACATACATCTAGGGGTCCAAACCTAACTGGCCGTACCCCCTGCCCGCCTGGTACATACATCTAGGGGTCCAGACCTAACTGGCCGCACCCCCTGCCCGCCCGGTACATACATCTAGGGGTCCAAACCTAACTGGCCGCACCCCCTGCCCGCCCGGTACATACATCTAGGGGTCCAGACCTAACTGGCCGCACCCCCTGCCCGCCCGGTACATACATCTAGGGGTCCAGACCTAACTGGCCGCACCCCCTGCCCGCCTGGTACATACATCTAGGGGTCCAAACCTAACTGGCCGCACCCCCTGCCCGCCCGGTACATACATCTAGGGGTCCAGACCTAACTGGCCGCACCCCCTGCCCGCCTGGTACATACATCTAGGGGTCCAGACCTAACTGGCCGCACCCCCTGCCCGCCTGGTACATACATCTAGGGGTCCAGACCTAACTGGCCGCACCCCCTGCCCGCCTGGTACATACATCTAGGGGTCCCGACCTAACTGGCCGCACCCTCTGCCCGCCTGGTACATACATCTAGGGGTCCAGACCTAACTGGCCGCACCCCCTGCCCGCCCGGTACATACATCTAGGGGTCCAGACCTAACTGGCCGCACCCCCTGCCCGCCCGGTACATACATCTAGGGGTCCAGACCTAACTGGCCGCACCCCCTGCCCGCCTGGTACATACATCTAGGGGTCCAAACCTAACTGGCCGCACCCCCTGCCCGCCTGGTACATACATCTAGGGGTCCAGACCTAACTGGCCGCACCCCCTGCCCGCCTGGTACATACATCTAGGGGTCCCGACCTAACTGGCCGCACCCTCTGCCCGCCTGGTACATACATCTAGGGGTCCAGACCTAACTGGCCGCACCCCCTGCCCGCCTGGTACATACATCTAGGGGTCCAAACCTAACTGGCCGCACCCCGTGCCCGCCTGGTACATACATCTAGGGGTCCAGACCTAACTGGCCGCACCCCGTGCCCGCCTGGTACATACATCTAGGGGTCCAGACCTAACTGGCCGCACCCCCTGCCCGCCTGGTACATACATCTAGGGGTCCAGACCTAACTGGCCGCACCCCCTGCCCGCCTGGTACATACATCTAGGGGTCCAGACCTAACTGGCCGCACCCCCTGCCCGCCCGGTACATACATCTAGGGGTCCAGACCTAACTGGCCGCACCCCCTGCCCGCCTGGTACATACATCTAGGGGTCCAGACCTAACTGGCCGCACCCCCTGCCCGCCCGGTACATACATCTAGGGGTCCAGACCTAACTGGCCGCACCCCCTGCCCGCCTGGTACATACATCTAGGGGTCCAGACCTAACTGGCCGCACCCCCTGCCCGCCCGGTACATACATCTAGGGGTTCAAACCTAACTGGCCGCACCCCCTGCCCGCCCGGTACATACATCTAGGGGTCCAAACCTAACTGGCCGTACCCCCTGCCCGCCTGGTACATACATCTAGGGGTCCAGACCTAACTGGCCGCACCCCCTGCCCGCCTGGTACATACATCTAGGGGTCCAAACCTAACTGGCCGCACCCCCTGCCCGCCCGGTACATACATCTAGGGGTCCAGACCTAACTGGCCGCACCCCCTGCCCGCCTGGTACATACATCTAGGGGTCCAAACCTAACTAGCCGCACCCCCTGCCCGCCCGGTACATACATCTAGGGGTCCAGACCTAACTGGCCGCACCCCCTGCCCGCCCGGTACATACATCTAGGGGTCCAGACCTAACTGGCCGCACCCCCTGCCCGCCCGGTACATACATCTAGGGGTCCAAACCTAACTGGCCGCACCCCCTGCCCGCCCGGTACATACATCTAGGGGTCCAGACCTAACTGGCCGCACCCCCTGCCCGCCCGGTACATACATCTAGGGGTCCAGACCTAACTGGCCGCACCCCCTGCCCGCCTGGTACATACATCTAGGGGTCCAGACCTAACTGGCCGCACCCCCTGCCCGCCTGGTACATACATCTAGGGGTCCAGACCTAACTGGCCGCACCCCCTGCCCGCCTGGTACATACATCTAGGGGTCCAGACCTAACTGGCCGCACCCCCTGCCCGCCCGGTACATACATCTAGGGGTCCCGACCTAACTGGCCGCACCCCCTGCCCGCCCGGTACATACATCTAGGGGTCCAAACCTAACTGGCCGCACCCCCTGCCCGCCCGGTACATACATCTAGGGGTCCCGACCTAACTGGCCGCACCCCTTGCCCGCCTGGTACATACATCTAGGGGTCCAGACCTAACTGGCCGCACCCCCTGCCCGCCCGGTACATACATCTAGGGGTCCAGACCTAACTGGCCGCACCCCCTGCCCGCCCGGTACATACATCTAGGGGTCCCGACCTAACTGGCCGCACCCCCTGCCCGCCCGGTACATACATCTAGGGGTCCAGACCAAACTGGCCGCACCCCCTGCCCGCCCGGTACATACATCTAGGGGTCCAGACCTAACTGGCCGCACCCCCTGCCCGCCTGGTACATACATCTAGGGGTCCAGACCTAACTGGCCGCACCCCCTGCCCGCCCGGTACATACATCTAGGGGTCCCGACCTAACTGGCCGCACCCCCTGCCCGCCCGGTACATACATCTAGGGGTCCAAACCTAACTGGCCGCACCCCCTGCCCGCCCGGTACATACATCTAGGGGTCCCGACCTAACTGGCCGCACCCCTTGCCCGCCTGGTACATACATCTAGGGGTCCAGACCTAACTGGCCGCACCCCCTGCCCGCCCGGTACATACATCTAGGGGTCCAGACCTAACTGGCCGCACCCCCTGCCCGCCCGGTACATACATCTAGGGGTCCCGACCTAACTGGCCGCACCCCCTGCCCGCCCGGTACATACATCTAGGGGTCCAGACCAAACTGGCCGCACCCCCTGCCCGCCCGGTACATACATCTAGGGGTCCAGACCTAACTGGCCGCACCCCCTGCCCGCCCGGTACATACATCTAGGGGTCCAGACCTAACTGGCCGCACCCCCTGCCCGCCCGGTACATACATCTAGGGGTCCCGACCTAACTGGCCGCACCCCCTGCCCGCCCGGTACATACATCTAGGGGTCCAGACCAAACTGGCCGCACCCCCTGCCCGCCCGGTACATACATCTAGGGGTCCAGACCTAACTGGCCGCACCCCCTGCCCGCCCGGTACATACATCTAGGGGTCCCGACCTAACTGGCCGCACCCCCTGCCCGCCCGGTACATACATCTAGGGGTCCAGACCTAACTGGCCGCACCCCCTGCCCGCCTGGTACATACATCTAGGGGTCCAGACCTAACTGGCCGCACCCCCTGCCCGCCCGGTACATACATCTAGGGGTCCAGACCTAACTGGCCGCACCCCCTGCCCGCCTGGTACATACATCTAGGGGTCCAGACCTAACTGGCCGCACCCCCTGCCCGCCCGGTACATACATCTAGGGGTCCAGACCTAACTGGCCGCACCCCCTGCCCGCCTGGTACATACATCTAGGGGTCCAGACCTAACTGGCCGCACCCCCTGCCCGCCTGGTACATACATCTAGGGGTCCAGACCTAACTGGCCGCACCCACTGCCCGCCTGGTACATACATCTAGGGGTCCAGACCTAACTGGCCGCACCCCCTGCCCGCCTGGTACATACATCTAGGGGTCCAGACCTAACTGGCCGCACCCCCTGCCCGCCCGGTACATACATCTAGGGGTCCCGACCTAACTGGCCGCACCCCCTGCCCGCCCGGTACATACATCTAGGGGTCCCGACCTAACTGGCCGCACCCCCTGCCCGCCTGGTACATACATCTAGGGGTCCAGACCTAACTGGCCGCACCCCCTGCCCGCCTGGTACATACATCTAGGGGTCCAGACCTAACTGGCCGCACCCCCTGCCCGCCCGGTACATACATCTAGGGGTCCAGACCTAACTGGCCGCACCCCCTGCCCGCCTGGTACATACATCTAGGGGTCCAGACCTAACTGGCCGCACCCCCTGCCCGCCTGGTACATACATCTAGGGGTCCAGACCTAACTGGCCGCACCCCCTGCCCGCCCGGTACATACATCTAGGGGTCCCGACCTAACTGGCCGCACCCCCTGCCCGCCCGGTACATACATCTAGGGGTCCAGACCTAACTGGCCGCACCCCCTGCCCGCCCGGTACATACATCTAGGGGTCCCGACCTAACTGGCCGCACCCCCTGCCCGCCCGGTACATACATCTAGGGGTCCAGACCTAACTGGCCGCACCCCCTGCCCGCCCGGTACATACATCTAGGGGTCCAGACCTAACTGGCCGCACCCCCTGCCCGCCTGGTACATACATCTAGGGGTCCAGACCTAACTGGCCGCACCCCCTGCCCGCCTGGTACATACATCTAGGGGTCCAGACCTAACTGGCCGCACCCCCTGCCCGCCCGGTACATACATCTAGGGGTTCAAACCTAACTGGCCGCACCCCCTGCCCGCCTGGTACATACATCTAGGGGTCCAGACCTAACTGGCCGCACCCCCTGCCCGCCTGGTACATACATCTAGGGGTCCAAACCTAACTGGCCGCACCCCCTGCCCGCCTGGTACATACATCTAGGGGTCCAGACCTAACTGGCCGCACCCCCTGCCCGCCCGGTACATACATCTAGGGGTTCAAACCTAACTGGCCGCACCCCCTGCCCGCCTGGTACATACATCTAGGGGTCCAGACCTAACTGGCCGCACCCCCTGCCCGCCCGGTACATACATCTAGGGGTTCAAACCTAACTGGCCGCACCCCCTGCCCGCCTGGTACATACATCTAGGGGTCCAGACCTAACTGGCCGCACCCCCTGCCCGCCCGGTACATACATCTAGGGGTCCAGACCTAACTGGCCGCACCCCCTGCCCGCCTGGTACATACATCTAGGGGTCCAGACCTAACTGGCCGCACCCCCTGCCCGCCTGGTACATACATCTAGGGGTCCAGACCTAACTGGCCGCACCCCCTGCCCGCCCGGTACATACATCTAGGGGTTCAAACCTAACTGGCCGCACCCCCTGCCCGCCTGGTACATACATCTAGGGGTTCAAACCTAACTGGCCGCACCCCCTGCCCGCCTGGTACATACATCTAGGGGTCCAGACCTAACTGGCCGCACCCCCTGCCCGCCCGGTACATACATCTAGGGGTCCAGACCTAACTGGCCGCACCCTCTGCCCGGCCGGTACATACATCTAGGGGTCCAGACCTAACTGGCCGCACCCCCTGCCCGCCTGGTACATACATCTAGGGGTCCAGACCTAACTGGCCGCACCCCCTGCCCGCCTGGTACATACATCTAGGGGTCCAGACCTAACTGGCCGCACCCCCTGCCCGCCCGGTACATACATCTAGGGGTTCAAACCTAACTGGCCGCACCCCCTGCCCGCCTGGTACATACATCTAGGGGTCCAGACCTAACTGGCCGCACCCCCTGCCCGCCTGGTACATACATCTAGGGGTCCAAACCTAACTGGCCGCACCCCCTGCCCGCCTGGTACATACATCTAGGGGTCCAGACCTAACTGGCCGTACCCCCTGCCCGCCCGGTACATACATCTAGGGGTCCAAACCTAACTGGCCGTACCCCCTGCCCGCCTGGTACATACATCTAGGGGTCCAGACCTAACTGGCCGCACCCCCTGCCCGCCTGGTACATACATCTAGGGGTCCAAACCTAACTGGCCGCACCCCCTGCCCGCCTGGTACATACATCTAGGGGTCCAGACCTAACTGGCCGCACCCCCTGCCCGCCTGGTACATACATCTAGGGGTCCCGACCTAACTGGCCGCACCCCCTGCCCGCCTGGTACATACATCTAGGGGTCCAAACCTAACTGGCCGCACCCCCTGCCCGCCTAGTACATACATCTAGGGGTCCAGACCTAACTGGCCGCACCCCCTGCCCGCCTGGTACATACATCTAGGGGTCCAGACCTAACTGGCCGCACCCCCTGCCCGCCTGGTACATACATCTAGGGGTCCAGACCTAACTGGCCGCACCCCCTGCCCGCCTGGTACACACATCTAGGGGTCCAGACCTAACTGGCCGCACCCCCTGCCCGCCTGGTACATACATCTAGGGGTCCAGACCTAACTGGCCGCACCCCCTGCCCGCCCGGTACATACATCTAGGGGTCCAGACCTAACTGGCCGCACCCCCTGCCCGCCCGGTACATACATCTAGGGGTCCAGACCTAACTGGCCGCACCCCCTGCCCGCCTGGTACATACATCTAGGGGTCCAGACCTAACTGGCCGCACCCCCTGCCCGCCCGGTACATACATCTAGGGGTCCAGACCTAACTGGCCGCACCCCCTGCCCGCCTGGTACATACATCTAGGGGTCCAGACCTAACTGGCCGCACCCCCTGCCCGCCTGGTACATACATCTAGGGGTCCAGACCTAACTGGCCGCACCCCCTGCCCGCCCGGTACATACATCTAGGGGTCCAGACCTAACTGGCCGCACCCCCTGCCCGCCCGGTACATACATCTAGGGGTCCAGACCTAACTGGCCGCACCCCCTGCCCGCCCGGTACATACATCTAGGGGTCCAGACCTAACTGGCCGCACCCCCTGCCCGCCCGGTACATACATCTAGGGGTCCAGACCTAACTGGCCGCACCCCCTGCCCGCCTGGTACATACATCTAGGGGTCCAGACCTAACTGGCCGCACCCCCTGCCCGCCCGGTACATACATCTAGGGGTCCAGACCTAACTGGCCGCACCCCCTGCCCGCCTGGTACATACATCTAGGGGTCCAGACCTAACTGGCCGTACCCCCTGCCCGCCTGGTACATACATCTAGGGGTCCAGACCTAACTGGCCGCACCCCCTGCCCGCCTGGTACATACATCTAGGGGTCCAAACCTAACTGGCCGCACCCCCTACCCGCCTGGTACATACATCTAGGGGTCCAGACCTAACTGGCCGCACCCCCTGCCCGCCTAGTACATACATCTAGGGGTCCAGACCTAACTGGCCGCACCCCCTGCCCGCCCGGTACATACATCTAGGGGTCCAGGGCTAACTGGCCGCACCCCGTGCCCGCCTGGTACATACATCTAGTGGTCCAAACCTAACTGGCCGTACCCCCTGCCCGCCTGGAACATACATCTAGGGGTCCAGACCTAACTGGCCGCACCCCCTGCCCGCCTGGTACATACATCTAGGGGTCCAGACCTAACTGGCCGCACCCCCTGCCCGCCTGGTACATACATCTAGGGGTCCCGACCTAACTGGCCGCACCCCCTGCCCGCCTGGTACATACATCTAGGGGTCCAAACCTAACTGGCCGCACCCCCTGCCCGCCTGGTACATACATCTAGGGGTCCAGACCTAACTGTCCGCACCCCCTGCCCGCCTGGTACATACATCTAGGGGTCCAGACCTAACTGGCCGCACCCCCTGCCCGCCTGGTACATACATCTAGGGGTCCAGACCTAACTGTCCGCACCCCCTGCCCGCCCGGTACATACATCTAGGGGTCCAAACCTAACTGGCCGCACCCCCTGCCCGCCTGGTACATACATCTAGGGGTCCAGACCTAACTGGCCGCACCCCCTGCCCGCCTGGTACATACATCTAGGGGTCCAAACCTAACTGGCCGTACCCCCTGCCCGCCTGGTACATACATCTAGGGGTCCAAACCTTACTGGCCGCACCCCCTGCCCGCCTGGTACATACATCTAGGGGTCCAGACCTAACTGGCCGCACCCCCTGCCCGCCTGGTACATACATCTAGGGGTCCAGACCTAACTGGCCGCACCCGCTGCCCGCCTGGTACATACATCTAGGGGTCCAAACCTAACTGGCCGCACCCCCTGCCCGCCTGGTACATACATCTAGGGGTTCAAACCTAACTGGCCGCACCCCCTGCCCGCCTGGTACATACATCTAGGGGTTCAAACCTAACTGGCCGCACCCCCTGCCCGCCTGGTACATACATCTAGGGGTCCAGACCTAACTGGCCGCACCCCCTGCCCGCCTGGTACATACATCTAGGGGTCCAGACCTAACTGGCCGCACCCCCTGCCCGCCCGGTACATACATCTAGGGGTCCAGACCTAACTGGCCGCACCCCCTGCCCGCCTGGTACATACATCTAGGGGTTCAGACCTAACTGGCCGCACCCCCTGCCCGCCTGGTACATACATCTAGGGGTCCCGACCTAACTGGCCGCACCCCCTGCCCGCCTGGTACATACATCTAGGGGTCCAGACCTAACTGGCCGTACCCCCTGCCCGCCTGGTACATACATCTAGGGGTCCAGACCTAACTGGCCGTACCCCCTGCCCGCCTGGTACATACATCTAGGGGTCCAGACCTAACTGGCCGCACCCCCTGCCCGCCCGGTACATACATCTAGGGGTCCAGACCTAACTGGCCGTACCCCCTGCCCGCCTGGTACATACATCTAGGGGTCCAGACCTAACTGGCCGCACCCCCTGCCCGCCTGGTACATACATCTAGGGGTCCAAACCTAACTGGCCGCACCCCCTGCCCGCCCGGTACATACATCTAGGGGTCCAGACCTAACTGGCCGTACCCCCTGCCCGCCTGGTACATACATCTAGGGGTCCAGACCTAACTGGCCGCACCCCCTGCCCGCCCGGTACATACATCTAGGGGTCCAAACCTAACTGGCCGCACCCCCTGCCCGCCTGGTACATACATCTAGGGGTTCAAACCTAACTGGCCGCACCCCCTGCCCGCCTGGTACATACATCTAGGGGTCCAGACCTAACTGGCCGTACCCCCTGCCCGCCTGGTACATACATCTAGGGGTCCAGACCTAACTGGCCGCACCCCCTGCCCGCCTGGTACATACATCTAGGGGTCCAAACCTAACTGGCCGCACCCCCTGCCCGCCTGGTACATACATCTAGGGGTTCAAACCTAACTGGCCGCACCCCCTGCCCGCCTGGTACATACATCTAGGGGTCCAGACCTAACTGGCCGCACCCCCTGCCCGCCCGGTACATACATCTAGGGGTCCAGACCTAACTGGCCGCACCCCCTGCCCGCCTGGTACATACATCTAGGGGTCCAAACCTAACTGGCCGCACCCCCTGCCCGCCTGGTACATACATCTAGGGGTCCAGACCTAACTGGCCGCACCCCCTGCCCGCCCGGTACATACATCTAGGGGTCCAAACCTAACTGGCCGTACCCCCTGCCCGCCTGGTACATACATCTAGGGGTCCAGACCTAACTGGCCGCACCCCCTGCCCGCCCGGTACATACATCTAGGGGTCCAAACCTAACTGGCCGCACCCCCTGGCCGCCCGGTACATACATCTAGGGGTTCAAACCTAACTGGCCGCACCCCCTGCCCGCCTGGTACATACATCTAGGGGTCCAGACCTAACTGGCCGCACCCCCTGCCCGCCCGGTACATACATCTAGGGGTCCAGACCTAACTGGCCGCACCCCCTGCCCGCCTGGTACATACATCTAGGGGTCCAAACCTAACTGGCCGCACCCCCTGCCCGCCCGGTACATACATCTAGGGGTCCAGACCTAACTGGCCGCACCCCCTGCCCGCCTGGTACATACATCTAGGGGTCCAAACCTAACTGGCCGCACCCCCTGCCCGCCCGGTACATACATCTAGGGGTCCAAACCTAACTGGCCGTACCCCCTGCCCGCCTGGTACATACATCTAGGGGTCCAAACCTAACTGGCCGTACCCCCTGCCCGCCTGGTACATACATCTAGGGGTCCAGACCTAACTGGCCGCACCCCCTGCCCGCCCGGTACATACATCTAGGGGTCCAAACCTAACTGGCCGCACCCCCTGCCCGCCCGGTACATACATCTAGGGGTCCAGACCTAACTGGCCGCACCCCCTGCCCGCCCGGTACATACATCTAGGGGTCCAGACCTAACTGGCCGCACCCCCTGCCCGCCTGGTACATACATCTAGGGGTCCAAACCTAACTGGCCGCACCCCCTGCCCGCCCGGTACATACATCTAGGGGTCCAGACCTAACTGGCCGCACCCCCTGCCCGCCTGGTACATACATCTAGGGGTCCAGACCTAACTGGCCGCACCCCCTGCCCGCCTGGTACATACATCTAGGGGTCCAGACCTAACTGGCCGCACCCCCTGCCCGCCTGGTACATACATCTAGGGGTCCCGACCTAACTGGCCGCACCCTCTGCCCGCCTGGTACATACATCTAGGGGTCCAGACCTAACTGGCCGCACCCCCTGCCCGCCCGGTACATACATCTAGGGGTCCAGACCTAACTGGCCGCACCCCCTGCCCGCCCGGTACATACATCTAGGGGTCCAGACCTAACTGGCCGCACCCCCTGCCCGCCTGGTACATACATCTAGGGGTCCAAACCTAACTGGCCGCACCCCCTGCCCGCCTGGTACATACATCTAGGGGTCCAGACCTAACTGGCCGCACCCCCTGCCCGCCTGGTACATACATCTAGGGGTCCCGACCTAACTGGCCGCACTCTCTGCCCGCCTGGTACATACATCTAGGGGTCCAGACCTAACTGGCCGCACCCCCTGCCCGCCTGGTACATACATCTAGGGGTCCAAACCTAACTGGCCGCACCCCGTGCCCGCCTGGTACATACATCTAGGGGTCCAGACCTAACTGGCCGCACCCCGTGCCCGCCTGGTACATACATCTAGGGGTCCAGACCTAACTGGCCGCACCCCCTGCCCGCCTGGTACATACTTCTAGGGGTCCAGACCTAACTGGCCGCACCCCCTGCCCGCCTGGTACATACATCTAGGGGTCCAGACCTAACTGGCCGCACCCCCTGCCCGCCCGGTACATACATCTAGGGGTCCAGACCTAACTGGCCGCACCCCCTGCCCGCCTGGTACATACATCTAGGGGTCCAGACCTAACTGGCCGCACCCCCTGCCCGCCCGGTACATACATCTAGGGGTCCAGACCTAACTGGCCGCACCCCCTGCCCGCCTGGTACATACATCTAGGGGTCCAGACCTAACTGGCCGCAGCCCCTGCCCGCCCGGTACATACATCTAGGGGTTCAAACCTAACTGGCCGCACCCCCTGCCCGCCCGGTACATACATCTAGGGGTCCAAACCTAACTGGCCGTACCCCCTGCCCGCCTGGTACATACATCTAGGGGTCCAGACCTAACTGGCCGCACCCCCTGCCCGCCTGGTACATACATCTAGGGGTCCAAACCTAACTGGCCGCACCCCCTGCCCGCCCGGTACATACATCTAGGGGTCCAGACCTAACTGGCCGCACCCCCTGCCCGCCTGGTACATACATCTAGGGGTCCAAACCTAACTGGCCGCACCCCCTGCCCGCCCGGTACATACATCTAGGGGTCCAGACCTAACTGGCCGCACCCCCTGCCCGCCCGGTACATACATCTAGGGGTCCAGACCTAACTGGCCGCACCCCCTGCCCGCCCGGTACATACATCTAGGGGTCCAAACCTAACTGGCCGCACCCCCTGCCCGCCCGGTACATACATCTAGGGGTCCAGACCTAACTGGCCGCACCCCCTGCCCGCCCGGTACATACATCTAGGGGTCCAGACCTAACTGGCCGCACCCCCTGCCCGCCTGGTACATACATCTAGGGGTCCAGACCTAACTGGCCGCACCCCCTGCCCGCCTGGTACATACATCTAGGGGTCCAAACCTAACTGGCCGCACCCCCTGCCCGCCTGGTACATACATCTAGGGGTCCAGACCTAACTGGCCGCACCCCCTGCCCGCCTGGTACATACATCTAGGGGTCCAGACCTAACTGGCCGCACCCCCTGCCCGCCCGGTACATACATCTAGGGGTCCCGACCTAACTGGCCGCACCCCCTGCCCGCCCGGTACATACATCTAGAGGTCCAAACCTAACTGGCCGCACCCCCTGCCCGCCCGGTACATACATCTAGGGGTCCCGACCTAACTGGCCGCACCCCTTGCCCGCCTGGTACATACATCTAGGGGTCCAGACCTAACTGGCCGCACCCCCTGCCCGCCCGGTACATACATCTAGGGGTCCAGACCTAACTGGCCGCACCCCCTGCCCGCCCGGTACATACATCTAGGGGTCCCGACCTAACTGGCCGCACCCCCTGCCCGCCCGGTACATACATCTAGGGGTCCAGACCTAACTGGCCGCACCCCCTGCCCGCCCGGTACATACATCTAGGGGTCCAGACCTAACTGGCCGCACCCCCTGCCCGCCTGGTACATACACCTAGGGGTCCCGACCTAACTGGCCGCACCCCCTGCCCGCCCGGTACATACATCCAGGGGTCCAGACCTAACTGGCCGCACCCCCTGCCCGCCTGGTACATACATCTAGGGGTCCAGACCTAACTGGCCGCACCCCCTGCCCGCCCGGTACATACATCTAGGGGTCCAGACCTAACTGGCCGCACCCCCTGCCCGCCTGGTACATACATCTAGGGGTCCAGACCTAACTGGCCGCACCCCCTGCCCGCCCGGTACATACATCTAGGGGTCCAGACCTAACTGGCCGCACCCCCTGCCCGCCTGGTACATACATCTAGGGGTCCAG
The DNA here is from genome assembly GCA_964019135.1 of Arenicola marina. Lineage (NCBI taxonomy): Eukaryota > Metazoa > Annelida > Polychaeta > Arenicolidae > Arenicola > Arenicola marina. The sequence goes on along the minus strand of OZ025258.1, from coordinate 5,539,599 downwards.
ACCTAACTGGCCGCACCCCCTGCCCGCCTGGTACATACATCTAGGGGTCCAGACCTAACTGGCCGCACCCACTGCCCGCCTGGTACATACATCTAGGGGTCCAGACCTAACTGGCCGCACCCCCTGCCCGCCTGGTACATACATCTAGGGGTCCAGACCTAACTGGCCGCACCCCCTGCCCGCCCGGTACATACATCTAGGGGTCCCGACCTAACTGGCCGCACCCCCTGCCCGCCCGGTACATACATCTAGGGGTCCCGACCTAACTGGCCGCACCCCCTGCCCGCCTGGTACATACATCTAGGGGTCCAGACCTAACTGGCCGCACCCCCTGCCCGCCTGGTACATACATCTAGGGGTCCAGACCTAACTGGCCGCACCCCCTGCCCGCCCGGTACATACATCTAGGGGTCCAGACCTAACTGGCCGCACCCCCTGCCCGCCTGGTACATACATCTAGGGGTCCAGACCTAACTGGCCGCACCCCCTGCCCGCCTGGTACATACATCTAGGGGTCCAGACCTAACTGGCCGCACCCCCTGCCCGGCCGGTACATACATCTAGGGGTCCCGACCTAACTGGCCGCACCCCCTGCCCGCCCGGTACATACATCTAGGGGTCCAGACCTAACTGGCCGCACCCCCTGCCCGCCCGGTACATACATCTAGGGGTCCCGACCTAACTGGCCGCACCCCCTGCCCGCCCGGTACATACATCTAGGGGTCCAGACCTAACTGGCCGCACCCCCTGCCCGCCCGGTACATACATCTAGGGGTCCAGACCTAACTGGCCGCACCCCCTGCCCGCCTGGTACATACATCTAGGGGTCCAGACCTAACTGGCCGCACCCCCTGCCCGCCTGGTACATACATCTAGGGGTCCAGACCTAACTGGCCGCACCCCCTGCCCGCCCGGTACATACATCTAGGGGTTCAAACCTAACTGGCCGCACCCCCTGCCCGCCTGGTACATACATCTAGGGGTCCAGACCTAACTGGCCGCACCCCCTGCCCGCCTGGTACATACATCTAGGGGTCCAAACCTAACTGGCCGCACCCCCTGCCCGCCTGGTACATACATCTAGGGGTCCAGACCTAACTGGCCGCACCCCCTGCCCGCCCGGTACATACATCTAGGGGTTCAAACCTAACTGGCCGCACCCCCTGCCCGCCTGGTACATACATCTAGGGGTCCAGACCTAACTGGCCGCACCCCCTGCCCGCCTGGTACATACATCTAGGGGTCCAGACCTAACTGGCCGCACCCCCTGCCCGCCCGGTACATACATCTAGGGGTCCAGACCTAACTGGCCGCACCCCCTGCCCGCCTGGTACATACATCTAGGGGTCCAGACCTAACTGGCCGCACCCCCTGCCCGCCTGGTACATACATCTAGGGGTCCAGACCTAACTGGCCGCACCCCCTGCCCGCCCGGTACATACATCTAGGGGTTCAAACCTAACTGGCCGCACCCCCTGCCCGCCTGGTACATACATCTAGGGGTTCAAACCTAACTGGCCGCACCCCCTGCCCGCCTGGTACATACATCTAGGGGTCCAGACCTAACTGGCCGCACCCCCTGCCCGCCCGGTACATACATCTAGGGGTCCAGACCTAACTGGCCGCACCCTCTGCCCGCCCGGTACATACATCTAGGGGTCCAGACCTAACTGGCCGCACCCCCTGCCCGCCTGGTACATACATCTAGGGGTCCAGACCTAACTGGCCGCACCCCCTGCCCGCCTGGTACATACATCTAGGGGTCCAGACCTAACTGGCCGCACCCCCTGCCCGCCCGGTACATACATCTAGGGGTTCAAACCTAACTGGCCGCACCCCCTGCCCGCCTGGTACATACATCTAGGGGTCCAGACCTAACTGGCCGCACCCCCTGCCCGCCTGGTACATACATCTAGGGGTCCAAACCTAACTGGCCGCACCCCCTGCCCGCCTGGTACATACATCTAGGGGTCCAGACCTAACTGGCCGTACCCCCTGCCCGCCCGGTACATACATCTAGGGGTCCAAACCTAACTGGCCGTACCCCCTGCCCGCCTGGTACATACATCTAGGGGTCCAGACCTAACTGGCCGCACCCCCTGCCCGCCTGGTACATACATCTAGGGGTCCAAACCTAACTGGCCGCACCCCCTGCCCGCCTGGTACATACATCTAGGGGTCCAGACCTAACTGGCCGCACCCCCTGCCCGCCTGGTACATACATCTAGGGGTCCCGACCTAACTGGCCGCACCCCCTGCCCGCCTGGTACATACATCTAGGGGTCCAAACCTAACTGGCCGCACCCCCTGCCCGCCTAGTACATACATCTAGGGGTCCAGACCTAACTGGCCGCACCCCCTGCCCGCCTGGTACATACATCTAGGGGTCCAGACCTAACTGGCCGCACCCCCTGCCCGCCTGGTACATACATCTAGGGGTCCAGACCTAACTGGCCGCACCCCCTGCCCGCCTGGTACATACATCTAGGGGTCCAGACCTAACTGGCCGCACCCCCTGCCCGCCTGGTACATACATCTAGGGGTCCAAACCTAACTGGCCGCACCCCCTGCCCGCCCGGTACATACATCTAGGGGTCCCGACCTAACTGGCCGCACCCCCTGCCCGCCCGGTACATACATCTAGGGGTCCAGACCTAACTGGCCGCACCCCCTGCCCGCCTGGTACATACATCTAGGGGTCCAGACCTAACTGGCCGCACCCCCTGCCCGCCTGGTACATACATCTAGGGGTCCAGACCTAACTGGCCGCACCCCCTGCCCGCCCGGTACATACATCTAGGGGTCCAGACCTAACTGGCCGCACCCCCTGCCCGCCTGGTACATACATCTAGGGGTCCAGACCTAACTGGCTGCACCCCCTGCCCGCCCGGTACATACATCTAGGGGTCCAGACCTAACTGGCCGCAACCCCTGCCCGCCTGGTCCATACATCTAGGGGTCCAGACCTAACTGGCCGCACCCCCTGCCCGCCTGGTACATACATCCAGGGGTCCAGACCTAACTGGCCGCACCCCCTGCCCGCCCGGTAAATACATCTAGGGCTCCAGACCTAACTGGCCGCACCCCCTGCCCGCCTGGTACATACATCTAGGGGTCCAGACCTAACTGGCCGCACCCCCTGCCCGCCCGGTACATACATCTAGGGGTCCAGACCTAACTGGCCGCACCCCCTGCCCGCCCGGTACATACATCTAGGGGTCCAGACCTAACTGGCCGCACCCCCTGCCCGCCCGGTACATACATCTAGGGGTTCAGACCTAACTGGCCGCACCCCCTGCCCGCCTGGTACATACATCTAGGGGTCCAGACCTAACTGGCCGCACCCCCTGCCCGCCTGGTACATACATCTAGGGGTCCAGACCTAACTGGCCGCACCCCCTGCCCGCCCGGTACATACATCTAGGGGTCCCGACCTAACTGGCCGCACCCCCTGCCCGCCTGGTACATACATCTAGGGGTCCAGACCTAACTGGCCGCACCCCCTGCCCGCCCGGTACATACATCTAGGGGTCCAGACCTAACTGGCCGCACCCTCTGCCCGCCCGGTACATACATCTAGGGGTCCAGACCTAACTGGCCGCACCCCCTGCCCGCCCGGTACATACATCTAGGGGTCCAGACCTAACTGGCAGAAGGGGCGGAAAATGAGGAACATAGCTTATCGCACCATGGGCGGTGACCGTCCCCCAGACCTGTCGGCTCCCAGTGGTTTATGCTGCTCGCCCTGGCATGTGATTGCTATATCACACTCTGTAATGTGCAATGACGCTATAGCAGATTTACATCCAGTGGCTGTATCCTATAGAGCATGGCGAACGGGGTCTGATAAATCAGTGAAAATATCTTTCCGACATGAGCGGGTTTAGCGGATGTCTCTCAAGCTCAACCTGAACACGTTTCCGCCAGTGACACGGGGCTGCAGGGCGCCGTATCTCAGAATGGGGCCGAGATGTCCTGGGGACGATTATATGCCGTGGGCGATAATACGGAGTAAAAGGCTGACGGGTCTTAATGTCCGTCTGGGGTCTTATATTAGCCTAGGGTGGTTCACCGGAAGTTGGCTGAGGCGCCAGCCGTAGTTACGATGGTCATGTGTGGTGCGCCCGTACTTTACCGCGAAAGTACCCCAGCTTTGTCCAATTCTTAATCATCATAAGACAACTATAATGTCAATATTTGGCGGTCCTGCACGTGTGAATCCACGCCCCCTAGACGAATAAAGTACCGAGCGTCGACTCATCACCACAGCAGATAACCAGACATCTCCATGGTCTCCATAACCCGATATCTCCATGGTCTTCTTACCCCGACATCTCCATGGTCTCCATCCCCCGATATCTCCATGGTCTCCATACCCCGACATCTCCATGGTCTTCATGGTCTCAAAACCCAGACATCTCCATGGTCTCCCTGGTGTCCATACCCCGACATATCCATGGTTTCCATGGTCTCCATACCCCGATGTCTCTATGGCGGAGTCATTGGTTTACATCTCTTATTTACCTGGAATTATAGTCCATAATGCCTCACTAGCCCACATTGAACCGTGCGAAATCTAAAGATGACTAATTTCGCCTAATTTGGCGCCCATCTCGCTCCAAGGCCATCGCCGCATGTCGTAAAGCACCCTGTTCACGACGTGCGATTACCTGGATAAGTAATCTAGTCACTCTTGTCATGACATTTAGCAGTAGAGCGCCCCTGGTGGGGGAGATTGCTCCTGACTGGCGGCAGTACGTCATACTTAGCCCCGCCCACGCCACGTGCCGCCACCGGTCAACTTGTCCATTACCGCGAGCCACCCTCGCGAAGGGGCCGATGGGTAATATATGATGTCCCGTTGTCCATGGCAGCGCCACACACGGGGACTGCGGGTGGGAGGGAGGTGGCGGGGGGGGTGCAAGGGGAAGGGGTAGATTTGCCCCCCACCTGGTGGCTGGCAGGGGAAGCCATAGTGTGGTGTCCGGCAGTGAGAATTGGTCCATATAGCACTGTGGGGCAGTGGGAATTGGTCCATATAGCACTGTGGGGCAGTGAGAATTGGTCCATATAGCACTGTGGGGCAGTGAGAATTGGTCCATATAGCACTGTGGGGCAGTAAGAATTGGTCCATATAGCACTGTGGGGCAGTGAGAATAGGTCCATATAGCACTGTGGGGCAGTGAGAATAGGTCCATATAGCACTGTGGGGCACTGCGAATTGGTCCATATAGGACTGTGGGGCAGTGAGAATTCGTCCACATAGCACTGTGGGGCAGTGAGAATTCGTCCATATAGCACTGTGGGGCAGTGAGAATAGGTCCATATAGCACTGTGGGGCAGTGCGAATTGGTCCATACAGGACTGTGTGGCAGTAAGAATTGGCCCATAAAGCACTGTGGGGCAGTGAGAATTGGTCCATATAGCACTGTGGGGCAGTGAGAATAGGTCCATATAGCACTTTGGGGCAGTGAAAATTGGTCCATATGGCACTGTGGGGCAGTGAGAATAGGTCCATATAGCACTATGGGGCAGTGAAAATTGGTCCATATAGCACTGTGGGGCAGTGAGAATTGGTCCATATAGGACTGTGGGGCAGTGCGCATTGGTCCATATAGGACTGTGGGGCAGTGAGAATTGGCCCATTTAGGACTATGGGGCAGTCAGAACTGGTCCATGTAGGACTGTGAGTCCTTGCCTCGTAACACCCAGCCACTGGTCTTCCTGCACCCCCCCCCTCCCAACCCCGCCAGCCACCGATACCACGAGGCAAAGCATACCCTGTAAAATAGTTTTAAATTTAGTTCATTACGACATAAATACAGACGTGCAGCGGGCAATAGATGAAAGGACATACTGTTAGAGCCACAGTTTTGCCAGTCTAGTGCAGGTTGATGGGTGGGAAAGTGTGCCTGCCGCGTGTACTCCATCATCAAAACGACGACATTAAACGGTACATCAAAGTATATGTCCTTAGATAACAACATCAGGCCACGGGCCAGTTACTCATACGCACATACGTACATACACCATACGTCATACACCATACGTCATAACCATACGTCATGTGCCATACGTCATACACCATACGTCATGCGTCATACTTCATACGTCATACGTCAAACGTCATACGACATACGCCATACGCCATACGCCATACGCCATACGCTATACGCCATACGTCATACGTCATACGCCATACGTCATACGTCATATGCCATACGCCATACGTCATACGCCATACGCCATACGCCATACGTCATACGCCATACGCCATACGCCATACGCCATACGCTATACGCCATACGCTATACGTCATACGCCATACGCCATACGCTATACGCCATACGTCATACGTCATACGCCATACGTCATACGTCATATGCCATACGCCATACGTCATACGCCATACGCCATACGCCATACGCCATACGCCATACGCTATACGCCATACGCTATACGTCATACGCCATACGCCATACGCTATACGCCATACGCCATACGCTATACGCCATACGTCATACGCCATACGTCATACGTCGTATGCACAGCTAGACACTATGCCTGGATACCGGATTCTCTGCAACCACAGTCAACCACAAAACGTTAGCAAAAGTTACCGACTATGATAAAAGAGACTAACTGATGAGATAAACGTAACATTATAATGAAGACGTAACAACCATTATATAATCTTATATTTTTTATAATACCATTTAGAATGGTTTACATAGAGTTGGTTAATTTCTCCACACGTACTTGCTTGCCTTTAAATCATGCATGTCATAAAGGTAACTGGGTCTATGCGTGCTGGTACTCTTGGGAACTGCTAATGATAAACCGCGCAATCCTTCGACATATAGAAATGGTCTACCCGCTCTCTTCCTGAACTCTGTATATGCTGATCTAAAAGCCTCGAAAACATACCCCGGGCCAATGCATGCTCTTGTATCCCTTCAATCGTACTCATGTTTTCCATATCACAACAATGCCAAACAGCAGGCCAATGATTAAAATGTGAAAGAATGAAACAAGTTTGCCATTGACATCGATTGAGTTAGATATGCTAGCTATTGCGTTGAGACTTTAGCCAGTCTTTTTGCTTAAACTTTATATTCGTTGCCAGTTCTCTCCCGAATGCGAAAAAGATATAGCACTGTGGAGCAGTGAGAATTGGTCCATATAAGAATGCGGGGCAGTGAGAATTGGTCCATATAGGATTGTGGGGGTAGTCAGAACTGGTCCATTTAGGACTATGGGGCAGTCAGAACTGGTCCCCATAGGATTTTGGGCAGTGAAAATTGGTCCATATAGGGTGTATAGGGCAGTGAAAATTGGTCCACATAGGACTATAGGTCAGTGAAAATTGGTCCATACAGGACTGTGGGTCCGCGCCTCGTAACACCCAGCCACTGAGCTTCCTCTCCAACACGATTCGTCAATATAGGACTGTGGGTCCGCGCCTCGTAACACCCAGCCACTGAGCTTCCTCTCCAACACGATTCGTCAATATAGGACTGTGGGTCCGCGCCTCGTAACACCCAGCCACTGAGCTTTCTCTCCAACACGATTCGTCAATATAGGACTGTGGGTCCGCGCCTCGTAACACCCAGCCACTGAGCTTTCTCTCCAACACGATTCGTCAATATAGGACTGTGGGTCCGCGCCTCGTAACACCCAGCCACTGAGCTTCCTCTCCAACACGATTCGTCAATATAGGACTGTGGGTCCGCGCCTCGTAACACCCAGCCACTGAGCTTTCTCTCCAACACGATTCGTCAATATAGGACTGTGGGTCCGCGCCTCGTAACACCCAGCCACTGAGCTTCCTCTCCAACACGATTCGTCAATATAGGACTGTGGGTCCGCGCCTCGTAACACCCAGCCACTGAGCTTTCTCTCCAACACGATTCGTCAATATAGGACTGTGGGTCCGCGCCTCGTAACACCCAGCCACTGAGCTTCCTCTCCAACACGATTCGTCAATATAGGACTGTGGGTCCGCGCCTCGTAACACCCAGCCACTGAGCTTTCTCTCCAACACGATTCGTCAATATAGGACTGTGGGTCCGCGCCTCGTAACACCCAGCCACTGAGCTTCCTCTCCAACACGATTCGTCAATATAGGACTGTGGGTCCGCGCCTCGTAACACCCAGCCACTGAGCTTCCTCTCCAACACGATTCGTCAATAGAGGACTGTGGGTCCGCGCCTCGTAACACCCAGCCACTGAGCTTCCTCTCCAACACGATTCGTCAATATAGGACTGTGGGTCCGCGCCTCGTAACACCCAGCCACTGAGCTTCCTCTCCAACACGATTCGTCAATATAGGACTGTGGGTCCGCGCCTCGTAACACCCAGCCACTGAGCTTTCTCTCCAACACGATTCGTCAATATAGGACTGTGGGTCCGCGCCTCGTAACACCCAGCCACTGAGCTTCCTCTCCAACACGATTCGTCAATATAGGACTGTGGGTCCGCGCCTCGTAACACCCAGCCACTGAGCTTCCTCTCCAACACGATTCGTCAATATAGGACTGTGGGTCCGCGCCTCGTAACACCCAGCCACTGAGCTTTCTCTCCAACACGATTCGTCAATATAGGACTGTGGGTCCGCGCCTCGTAACACCCAGCCACTGAGCTTCCTCTCCAACACGATTCGTCAATATAGGACTGTGGGTCCGCGCCTCGTAACACCCAGCCACTGAGCTTCCTCTCCAACACGATTCGTCAATATAGGACTGTGGGTCCGCGCCTCGTAACACCCAGCCACTGAGCTTTCTCTCCAACACGATTCGTCAATATAGGACTGTGGGTCCGCGCCTCGTAACACCCAGCCACTGAGCTTCCTCTCCAACACGATTCGTCAATATAGGACTGTGGGTCCGCGCCTCGTAACACCCAGCCACTGAGCTTCCTCTCCAACACGATTCGTCAATATAGGACTGTGGGTCCGCGCCTCGTAACACCCAGCCACTGAGCTTTCTCTCCAACACGATTCGTCAATATAGGACTGTGGGTCCGCGCCTCGTAACACCCAGCCACTGAGCTTCCTCTCCAACACGATTCGTCAATATAGGACTGTGGGTCCGCGCCTCGTAACACCCAGCCACTGAGCTTCCTCTCCAACACGATTCGTCAATATAGGACTGTGGGTCCGCGCCTCGTAACACCCAGCCACTGAGCTTCCTCTCCAACACGATTCGTCAATATAGGACTGTGGGTCCGCGCCTCGTAACACCCAGCCACTGAGCTTCCTCTCCAACACGATTCGTCAATATAGGACTGTGGGTCCGCGCCTCGTAACACCCAGCCACTGAGCTTTCTCTCCAACACGATTCGTCAATATAGGACTGTGGGTCCGCGCCTCGTAACACCCAGCCACTGAGCTTCCTCTCCAACACGATTCGTCAATATAGGACTGTGGGTCCGCGCCTCGTAACACCCAGCCACTGAGCTTCCTCTCCAACACGATTCGTCAATATAGGACTGTGGGTCCGCGCCTCGTAACACCCAGCCACTGAGCTTTCTCTCCAACACGATTCGTCAATATAGGACTGTGGGTCCGCGCCTCGTAACACCCAGCCACTGAGCTTCCTCTCCAACACGATTCGTCAATATAGGACTGTGGGTCCGCGCCTCGTAACACCCAGCCACTGAGCTTCCTCTCCAACACGATTCGTCAATATAGGACTGTGGGTCCGCGCCTCGTAACACCCAGCCACTGAGCTTCCTCTCCAACACGATTCGTCAATATAGGACTGTGGGTCCGCGCCTCGTAACACCCAGCCACTGAGCTTCCTCTCCAACACGATTCGTCAATATAGGACTGTGGGTCCGCGCCTCGTAACACCCAGCCACTGAGCTTTCTCTCCAACACGATTCGTCAATATAGGACTGTGGGTCCGCGCCTCGTAACACCCAGCCACTGAGCTTCCTCTCCAACACGATTCGTTAATATAGGACTGTGGGTCCGCGCCTCGTAACACCCAGCCACTGAGCTTCCTCTCCAACACGATTCGTCAATATAGGACTGTGGGTCCGCGCCTCGTAACACCCAGCCACTGAGCTTTCTCTCCAACACGATTCGTCAATATAGGACTGTGGGTCCGCGCCTCGTAACACCCAGCCACTGAGCTTCCTCTCCAACACGATTCGTCAATATAGGACTGTGGGTCCGCGCCTCGTAACACCCAGCCACTGAGCTTCCTCTCCAACACGATTCGTCAATATAGGACTGTGGGTCCGCGCCTCGTAACACCCAGCCACTGAGCTTTCTCTCCAACACGATTCGTCAATATAGGACTGTGGGTCCGCGCCTCGTAACACCCAGCCACTGAGCTTCCTCTCCAACACGATTCGTCAATATAGGACTGTGGGTCCGCGCCTCGTAACACCCAGCCACTGAGCTTCCTCTCCAACACGATTCGTCAATATAGGACTGTGGGTCCGCGCCTCGTAACACCCAGCCACTGAGCTTTCTCTCCAACACGATTCGTCAATATAGGACTGTGGGTCCGCGCCTCGTAACACCCAGCCACTGAGCTTCCTCTCCAACACGATTCGTCAATATAGGACTGTGGGTCCGCGCCTCGTAACACCCAGCCACTGAGCTTCCTCTCCAACACGATTCGTCAATATAGGACTGTGGGTCCGCGCCTCGTAACACCCAGCCACTGAGCTTTCTCTCCAACACGATTCGTCAATATAGGACTGTGGGTCCGCGCCTCGTAACACCCAGCCACTGAGCTTCCTCTCCAACACGATTCGTCAATATAGGACTGTGGGTCCGCGCCTCGTAACACCCAGCCACTGAGCTTCCTCTCCAACACGATTCGTCAATATAGGACTGTGGGTCCGCGCCTCGTAACACCCAGCCACTGAGCTTCCTCTCCAACACGATTCGTCAATATAGGACTGTGGGTCCGCGCCTCGTAACACCCAGCCACTGAGCTGATTCGTCAATATAGGACTGTGGGTCCGCGCCTCGTAACACCCAGCCACTGAGCTTCCTCTCCAACACGATTCCTCAATATAGGACTGTGGGTCCGCGCCTCGTAACACCCAGCCACTGAGCTTTCTCTCCAACACGATTCGTCAATATAGGACTGTGGGTCCGCGCCTCGTAACACCCAGCCACTGAGCTTCCTCTCCAACACGATTCGTCAATATAGGACTGTGGGTCCGCGCCTCGTAACACCCAGCCACTGAGCTTCCTCTCCAACACGATTCGTCAATATAGGACTGTGGGTCCGCGCCTCGTAACACCCAGCCACTGAGTTTCCTCTCCAACACGATTCGTCAATATAGAACTGTGGGTCCGCGCCTCGTAACACCCAGCCGCTGAGCTTCCTCTCCAACACGATTCGTCAATTTAGGACTGTGGGTCCGCGCCTCGTAACACCCAGCCACTGAGCTTTCTCTCCAACACGATTCGTCAATATAGGACTGTGGGTCCGCGCCTCGTAACACCCAGCCACTGAGCTTCCTCTCCAACACGATTCGTCAATATAGGACTGTGGGTCCGCGCCTCGTAACACCCAGCCACTGAGCTTCCTCTCCAACACGATTCGTCAATATAGGACTGTGGGTCCGCGCCTCGTAACACCCAGCCACTGAGCTTCCTCTCCAACACGATTCGTCAATATAGGACTGTGGGTCCGCGCCTCGTAACACCCAGCCACTGAGCTTTCTCTCCAACACGATTCGTCAATATAGGACTGTGGGTCCGCGCCTCGTAACACCCAGCCACTGAGCTCCCTCTCCAACACGATTCGTCAATATAGGACTGTGGGTCCGCGCCTCGTAACACCCAGCCACTGAGCTTCCTCTCCAACACGATTCGTCAATATAGGACTGTGGGTCCGCGCCTCGTAACACCCAGCCACTGAGCTCTCTCTCCTACACGATTCGTCAATATAGGACTGTGGGTCCGCGCCTCGTAACACCCAGCCACTGAGCTTCCTCTCCAACACGATTCGTCAATATAGGACTGTGGGTCCGCGCCTCGTAACACCCAGCCACTGAGCTTCCTCTCTAACACGATTCGTCAATATAGGACTGTGGGTCCGCGCCTCGTAACACCCAGCCACTGAGCTTCCTCTCCAACACGATTCGTCAATATAGGACTGTGGGTCCGCGCCTCGTAACACCCAGCCACTGAGCTTTCTCTCCAACACGATTCGTCAATATAGGACTGTGGGTCCGCGCCTCGTAACACCCAGCCACTGAGCTTCCTCTCCAACACGATTCGTCAATATAGGACTGTGGGTCCGCGCCTCGTAACACCCAGCCACTGAGCTTCCTCTCCAACACGATTCGTCAATATAGGACTGTGGGTCCGCGCCTCGTAACACCCAGCCACTAGGCTTCCTCTCCAACACGATTCGTCAATATAGGACTGTGGGTCCGCGCCTCGTAACACCCAGCCACTGAGCTTTCTCTCCAACACGATTCGTCAATATAGGACTGTGGGTCCGCGCCTCGTAACACCCAGCCACTGAGCTTTCTCTCCAACACGATTCGTCAATATAGGACTGTGGGTCCGCGCCTCGTAACACCCAGCCACTGAGCTTTCTCTCCAACACGATTCGTCAATATAGGACTGTGGGTCCGCGCCTCGTAACACCCAGCCACTGAGCTTCCTCTCCAACACGATTCGTCAATATAGGACTGTGGGTCCGCGCCTCGTAACACCCAGCCACTGAGCTCTCTCTCCAACACGATTCGTCAATATAGGACTGTGGGTCCGCGCCTCGTAACACCCAGCCACTGAGCTTCCTCTCCAACACGATTCGTCAATATAGGACTGTGGGTCCGCGCCTCGTAACACCCAGCCACTGAGCTTCCTCTCCAACACGATTCGTCAATATAGGACTGTGGGTCCGCGCCTCGTAACACCCAGCCACTGAGCTTCCTCTCCAACACGATTCGTCAATATAGGACTGTGGGTCCGCGCCTCGTAACACCCAGCCACTGAGCTTCCTCTCCAACACGCGATGGCGCCTTCTCTAGCGTTATGTGTTGATCAACTTATTATGAGCCGCCTCAGTTACATCAGCATAATTATTAATGTCGGCCTCTCGGCTTCTGGTCAGGTGAGGTGAGGTGGATACTAACAGATCATTCGTTAATATTTTATTCAAATGTTGGCAGCCTGGGGTGCTTCTTTTTTAAGAGAGAGTCACTCGGTCCGATTATGTCCTGGTTTTACCCTCTGTTCGTGGTTTATAAGATTGCAATTAGTGAACAAGATTGTTTACTGATGCCATAGGCGTTCCTCTGTGTGGAAGACAATCGCAAGCTTTAAAGAGGTCCATATATTAATATTAAAATAATGGCGAGTACTTGTTGCCCGAACCACCGCAGGTATGGCCCAATAACATGTCCATGTCTGCAGTTGCCCGTCACATGTCCTTAGGCTGGTCTATCGTCCTGACTGTCGTTCGGTGCGCGTGTGGCTCCCCCCGTCTGTCCCGATGTCGTCGCTCCACCCGGGTCCATTCACCGCCAGCGTGGTTACGTCTACCGCTGTCCTCGGTGGGATGTCTTCTCTGTCTCTCAGCGACCACGGTCGGTCGACGTCGTGATCCCGTAGCCGGATCCATACGGCCTCGTCCGTATCATGCATGATCCTTCGAGGGCCTGCTGGGTCGCGTACATATGTCGCTGTCTTTGTCGCAATTATTAGGATCCGTCGCTAAGCTTAAACAGGGGGGCGTTGTCGGTAAAGTCACATCCCATGTCGTCGCATAGTTTTTGCTTTAAAAAACATGCATGTTAGACATTTTGTGACATTTGATCATTTTTGTCTTTGATAATTTTATGAACTATGTCTGTTGTCAAGTTCCACCTCAGCGGTGTGCTACTGGCCCTTAATGTCTGTCGGACTGTGAGCACATTATGACGCAGTGTGCGTAGGCCAGAATCCCGTGAATACACACACCCACACCAACAAAGAGAACTTTCAGTCCGTGTATTTATAATGCAGTACAAATAGTGATCCCTTTACGACAAAAATAACACCATAGGTTATGTTATGGGAAACTAAACATGTATTTACACAGAGGCTGACTCTACTACAACATAAACAATACCAACGTCCACGTTGTGGGAAAGTGAACCACTTTACTACCGAGAGAAGCACTAAATCGAGAATACCTAAACATTGAGAGCATCAGCTCCGTTACTCCAGCCTTTGGCAAAGTGCATACGTGTATGCCCCTCGGTTTATACCAACTTGAAGGCAGGTTTGTTGTTTGCCACTATTTCTTTTGCCCTGACTGGAATATCTCAGTGCTTATTCCGAATCAGCGCCCTAGCTCTGGCGGGTGAAACAGCACGGCGGGTCCAACTTCCGGTGGAATAGGAGAGCATTTCTTACCAGTCGCCATCACGCGAAGAGTGATCGTACCCCCCCCCCCACCTCACCCCCCCCCCCCACCTAACCCCGCCCCCAACCACAACCGTCTACCACTGGTACCACACCCTCAATCACCAAGTCACAAACCTCCCACGCTGCTTCTCACGCCAAGCCAATATAAGACCGATTACTGTTAATTATAACGCAGATTAATTAGGAAAGATACGTTTCTGGAAATGTCAATGCATTGACGTGCAGTCTATCGGTTAATAGGGTATCGTGCGACGATATCGTAATCTCGCCAAGTATCAGATTTGGCGAGACGTGTGAGCGTGTTCGCATCCCGTGTCAATGTGATATCAGTACAATGGTCACCATGACTAATTATTGTCAACATTACTGTGAGTCTAACCCGAGATTAGTTATTAATTATTTCCTGTGATTGCTGTCGTTGATCGTCTGATGAACACGCAGTCCTAAACATACCGTTAAAAGTAAGTAGGTGTCATTGGTTCACAGCCTGGAGCCAAAAGCAAAATCAACAATTAAGCCTGGATTAACTAAGAGCATAAACCAGTGTGTCTAGTGCAAAATGCTATGCACCGAGATACACCTAAAGCAACATTAAGTGGTACTTGTCATGCTCGATACATTCCCGCACCATTCAATAGTTACCGATACGTACAATTTAATGTATTTGGCGGATGGATTCTCTGCCTTTTTGTTATGTAAAATAATATTTCGAGATTAGTTTAATTCGTGAAGTGAATGATTCAATACGACCAATTTTAAATAGAGATTTGACAATAAAGATGCTGATACAACAATGTTTTCCTCGAAAAAGCTATTTTGAATGAGGTATTTAGGTTCTTAGTGTGGCGTTGTGTAGGTACACACACATATGGCATGAAATAAAGTACAGGGCGTGTTGTCAAGCTACTTATACATCTCATATGGAAAAGTGTGGCTTTATTGTGTACTGCGTCTTCAAATGGAGCATCTCGTGTGGGAAGACATAGCTTTATTGTGTACTACGTCATCAAAGTCCGATATTGCTGCCGCTGGTTGCCTTCTAACATATAACACCACATTCTTGTACATAGTTAACATTCACCCTCTGACAATGTGTCCAAAGCGTTCTCCAAGGGATTATGAAGATCATAGTAGCGCTGAAAAATTGCTGTGTAAACAGGTTTAAGTTTTAGAATTAAATCATGATTACTGTATTGTTGGGTATGCGAAGTTGCTTCGGCGGACGTATGCGTGCCACTGATAGCAGCTGCAGGAGCAGCTTCCCGTTCACGTAAACCCGACTAAATACATATGTCTATACAAGCTAAGCACTGTCATCCAATAGATAATGGCTGGAGTGACACCTTTCGCGGTCTTCCTTTCTTGGCGTCACAAATGGCTGAGTCACGTGACATATAACATGGCCGCCTCGCCAGCCTTACATCGATAACCACGTGACGTCATCAAACCGAGGCCACCACCACGATGAGTGACACGAGATGCGGCTCTCCAACGACAGGGGGCGCGCCTAGGCACCCCAGCAAAGTCTCTATTGATCTAAGTCTTGCCGTTTGCTTAGCGGCCTCTGTTGGTAGAGAAGACCCGATATGACGCGTCCATAATGGGTGTGTATTGAGCAACTGTCGCCGAGACAAATAGATCCCAGTGGGACGACAAATATTGACGTCCCCAATAGGCCAACTACCAGTAGGGGTCTGGCGAGCTCTACAAATAGGGTGTCCATGGCTAAACGAGGCCACGTGATTACAACGCCCCTCTCGGAGATTTCCGATTCTTTCAGTCTTCCGTTATAGCCGTCTGTCGCAAGTGGCTTAGTGTCCCGGATGTAGCCGGATTGATATATTTACGACTTCCGTTCCTTTCTAGCCGTCATGTTGAGTCGAGATGTGGTGTCAGTCAGACAGTCAATTTGTTCTCTAATCTATAAAAAGCTGGCACCAGAATATTGCTGCTAAAAAAACTCTGTTAAACCCCGAGCGCTACCTCACGTAGGTATACGATTCAAACGTTTGCGTAGCGTGTATAGCAGATTCCGATGCGCGAATCATAATTTGATGATCGAAAAAGACATTTAAATTTACCCTCTCAAGGAAGGCTATGCAGCCATTGTCAACGCGTCGGGGTGGACGAAGTCGAGTCACAAGCTCACTTTTACTAAAGTGCTCGTTGTATGACGATATTCGTAAACTCTACATAAAGAACTACTATTATACGTTCCCAACAATGGATAAATTTGTAGAGCTGATGTCCACAAACAACGAGCAAGTTCTGTTTAATTTATGTAAATTTGTAAGCTTGGCTCTCCAAAGAAAATACCAGAGTGGTTATTGAAGTTTCCCACATTCAGTTTTCATATCGTTTGTATGTACTGTCATGACTGTGCGTTTGTTCTCTTGGCTGGAGACCAACCTATAGTACGAAATAAAATAACTAACTAATCTATAAAAGTGTATGTCTGATGACATAAAGGCAACACCCGTGGCAAATTAATAACTAATACGTGAATACATGTATTAACGAGGGAACCTCCCTAACTGGTAAGGGAACTGAGCTGCAGGCTAACATTCCACGGGTTCCATTCCTGACTGAGCTGCAGGCTAACATTCCACGGGTTCCATTCCTGACTGAGCTGCAGGCTAACATTCCACGAGTTCCATTCCTGACTGAGCTGCAGGCTAACATTCCACGGGTTCCATTCCTGACTGTGCTGCAGGCTAACATTCCACGGGTTCCATTCCTGACTGAGCTGCAGGCTAACATTCCACGGGTTCCAATCCTGACTGAGCTGCAGGCTAACATTCCACGGGTTCCATTCCTGACTGAGCTGCTGGCTAACATTGCACGGGTTCCATTCCTGACTGACCTGCAGGCTAACATTCCACGGGTTCCAATCCTGACTGAGCTGCAGGCTAACATTCCACGGGTTCCATTCCTGACTGAGCTGCAAGCTAACATTCCACGGGTTCCATTCCTGACTGAGCTGCTGGCTAACATTCCACGGGTTCCATTCCTGACTGAGCTGCAGGCTAACATTCCACGGGTTCCAATCCTGACTGAGCTGCAGGCTAACATTCCACGGGTTCCATTCCTGACTGAGCTGCAGGCTAACATTCCACGGGTTCCATTCCTGACTGAGCTGCAGGCTAACATTCCACGGGTTCCATTCCTGACTGAGCTGCAGGCTAACATTCCACGGGTTCCAATCCTGACTGAGCTGCAGGCTAACATTCCACGGGTTCCATTCCTGACTGAGCTGCTGGCTAACATTGCACGGGTTCCATTCCTGACTGAGCTGCAGGCTAACATTCCACGGGTTCCAATCCTGACTGAGCTGAAGGCTAACATTCCACGGGTTCCATTCCTGACTGAGCTGCAAGCTAACATTCCACGGGTTCCATTCCTGACTGAGCTGCTGGCTAACATTCCACGGGTTCCATTCCTGACTGAGCTGCAGGCTAACATTCCACGGGTTCCAATCCTGACTGAGCTGCAGGCTAACATTCCACGGGTTCCATTTTTGACTGAGCTGCAGGCTAACATTCCACGGGTTCCAATCCTGACTGAGCTGCAGGCTAACATTCCACGGGTTCCATTCCTGACTGAGCTGCAGGGTAACATTCCACGGGTTCCAATCCTGACTGAGCTGCAGGCTAACATTCCACGGGTTCCATTCCTGACTGAGCTGCAAGCTAACATTCCACGGGTTCCAATCCTGACTGAGCTGCAGGCTAACATTCCACGGGTTCCATTCCTGACTGAGCTGCAGGCTAACATTCCACGGGTTCCAATCCTGACTGAGATGCAGGCTAACATTCCACGGGTTCCATTCCTGACTGAGCTGCAAGCTAACATTCCACGGGTTCCAATCCTGACTGAGCTGCAGGATAACATTCCACGGGTTCCATTCCTGACTGTGCTGCAGGCTAACATTCCACGGGTTCCATTCCTGACTGAGCTGCTGGCTAACATTCCACGGGTTCCAATCCTGACTGAGCTGCAGGATAACATTCCACGGGTTCCATTCCTGACTGAGCTGCTGGCTAACATTCCACAGGTTCCAATCCTGACTGAGCTGCAGGCTAACATTCCACGGGTTCCATTCCTGACTGAGCTGAAGGCTAACATTCCACGGGTTCCATTCCTGACTGAGCTGCAGGCTAACATTCCACGGGTTCCAATCCTGACTGAGATGCAGGCTAACATTCCACGGGTTCCATTCCTGACTGAGCTGCAGGCTAACATTCCACGGGTTCCAATCCTGACTGAGCTGCAGGCTAACATTCCACGGGCTCCATTCCTGACTGAGCTGCAGGCTAACATTCCACGGGTTCCAATCCTGACTGAGCTGCAGGCTAACATTCCACGGGTTCCATTCCTGACTGAGCTGCAGGCTAACATTCCACGGGTTCCAATCCTGACTGAGCTGCAGGCTAACATTGCACGGGTTCTAATCCTGACTGAGCTGCAGGCAAACATTCCACGGGTTCCATTCCTGACTGAGCTGCAGGCTAACATTCCACGGGTTCCATTCCTGACTGAGCTGCAGGCTAACATTCCACGGGTTCCAATCCTGACTAAGCTGCAGGCTAACATTCCACGGGTTCCATTCCTGACTGAGCTGCTGGCTAACATTCCACGGGTTCCAATCCTGACTGAGCTGCAGGCTAACATTCCACGGGTTCCATTCCTGACTGAGCCGCTGGCTAACATTCCACAGGTTCCAATCCTGACTGAGCTGCAGGCTAACATTCCACGGGTTCCATTCCCGACTGAGCTGCAGGCTAACATTCCACAAGTTCCAATCCTGACTGAGCTGCAGGCTAACATTCCACGGGTTCCATTCCTGACTGAGCTGCTGGCTAACATTCCACAGGTTCCAATCCTGACTGAGCTGCAGGCTAACATTCCACGGGTTTCATTCCTGACTGAGCTGCAGGCTAACATTCCACGGGTTCCAATCCTGACTGAGCTGCAGGCTAACATTCCACGGGTTCCATTCCTGACTGAGCTGCTGGCTAACATTCCACGGGTTCCATTCCTGACTGAGCTGCAGGCTAACATTCCACGGGTTCCATTCCTGACTGAGCTGCTGGCTAACATTCCACAGGTTTCAATCCTGACTGAGCTGCAGGCTAACATTCCACGGGTTCCAATCCTCACTGAGCTGCAGGCTAACATTCCACGGGTTCCATTCCTGACTGAGCTGCTGGCTAACATTCCACAGGTTCCAATCCTGACTTAGCTGCAGGCTAACATTCCACGGGTTCCATTCCTGACTGAGCTGCAGGCTAACATTCCACGGGTTCCAATCCTGACTGAGCTGCAGGATAACATTCCACGGGTTCCATTCCTGACTGAGCTGCTGGCTAACATTCCACAGGTTCCAATCCTGACTGAGCTGCAGGTTAACATTCCACGGGTTCCAATCCTGACTGAGCTGCAGGCTAACATTCCACGGGTTCCAATCCTGACTGAGCTGCAGGCTAACATTCCACGGGTTCCATTCCTGACTGAGCTGCTGGCTAACATTCCACAGGTTCCAATCCTGACTGAGCTGCAGGCTAACATTCCACGGGTTCCATTCCTGACTGAGCTGCAGGCTAACATTCCACGGCTTCCAATCCTGACTGAGCTGCAGGCTAACATTCCACGGGTTCCATTCCTGACTGAGCTGCTGGCTAACATTCCACAGGTTCCAATCCTGACTGAGCTGCAGGCTAACATTCCACGGGTTCCATTCCTGACTGAGCTGCTGGCTAACATTCCACAGGTTCCAATCCTGACTGAGCTGCAGGCTAACATTCCACAGGTTTCAATCCTGACTGAGCTGCTGGCTAACATTCCACAGGTTCCAATCCTGACTGAGCTGCTGGCTAACATGCCACAGGTTCCAATCCTGACTGAGCTGCAGGCTAACATTCCACGGGTTCCAATCCTGACTGAGCTGCAGGCTAACATTCCACGGGTTCCATTTCTGACTGAGCTACTGGCTAACATTCCACAGGTTCCAATCCTGACTGAGCTGCAGGCTAACATTCCACGGGTTCCAATCCTGACTGAGCTGCAGGCTAACATTCCACGGGTTCCAATCCTGACTGAGCTGCAGGCTAACATTCCACAGGTTCCAATCCTGACTGAGCTGCAGGCTAACATTCCACAGGTTCCAATCCTGACTGAGCTGCTGGCTAACATTCCACAGGTTCCATTCCTGACTGAGCTGCTGGCTAACATTCCACAGGTTCCAATCCTGACTGAGCTGCTGGCTAACATTCCACAGGTTCCAATCCTGACTGAGCTGCTGGCTAACATTCCACAGGTTCCAATCCTGACTGAGCTGCAGGCTAACATTCCACGGGTTCCAATCCTGACTGAGCTGCAGGCTAACATTCCACGGGTTCCAATCCTGACTGAGCTGCTGGCTAACATTCCACAGGTTCCAATCCTGACTGAGCTGCAGGCTAACATTCCACGGGTTCCAATCCTGACTGAGCTGCAGGCTAACATTCGACAGGTTCCAATCCTGACTGAGCTGCTGGCTAACATTCCACAGGTTCGAATCCTGACTGAGCTGCTGGCTAACATTCCACAAGTTCCAATACTGGCCCCTGCAACTGCAGGACGTTTAAACGATGTGCACAGACGTGGCTTAACACGGCCACAGTTATATATAACCTGATAACTGTTTAGTTGGTATCTGTTCACAATTTGCTCATGTCTCACGGCTTCAGTTCGAAACGGCGAGGGTTTCTCCACCACACAAGGCCTCACACCACATAAAACGTACCATTCCATCGCATTTAAATTCACCATATAGAACCACTTTGCTTTGAATACATTTTTAATCATCCAGAGTGAGCCAGCTTACTTTTAACTTTGCTTCTTTCTAACTCACTCTAACCTTTACTCCAGTCAACCATGATGAAACGTTAACTTCAATGTTACTTTCATCTTTTCCAAATAACCATTTCTGTCTGCCTGAACGCGACGGCCATTGCGAGAGATTTAGCGCGAGATTTTGTACGCGACTTTCCAACGGACGGCGCTGATTGGTCGGTGCCGGATGACAGCCAAGCCGCCGGCAATTTTGAAAGTGTCAAACAAGACATCTTAATAATAATAATGTATATTGTCCAAAGGTATGTATCGCAAGTAAACCAACATATATTACATAGACAATAGCA
Source organism: Arenicola marina (assembly GCA_964019135.1). NCBI lineage: Eukaryota > Metazoa > Annelida > Polychaeta > Arenicolidae > Arenicola > Arenicola marina. The sequence goes on along the minus strand of OZ025258.1, from coordinate 5,518,023 downwards.
GAAGCCGAAGCTTATATGCTAACGTGAAATAGAACTTCACAAATAGATCTACACAGATACAAGAAAAAAGGAAAACAAAGTAACATGAAGGGCCACAGTAAGTAGCCTCAAACCTCAAAGAATCAGTGGGAAAATCATACCTCGTCCTGCATCATGAACAATAAATATAATTTGTCGACTATTTTACTATTAAGAACGACATAATTGCTCTCTTGAATGAGTGAAGGGATGAGTTAACTTCTATCTTATTATGCCATTTATTAAAGAATATAATACGTGAAGCCGAATATCTAGATTTGCGAAAATGATCAGTTCTAGCCTATGGGATATGCAGTAGCTTCACTCCTCTAGCATTATGACTGTGGATGCTAGATCTCCTAACAAATAAGGATTGAATAGGTCCAGGTAATATACCCTGGTAATGCTTAAACATTAATAAAACAACACTAATATTCGTTTCAGACATAGACAGACACGTCTTGTGATTAGGATATGGCATAGGGCATGGTCAAGGCATTACTATTGTGGTGTTACCCCGCCCCCCCCCCCCCCACCCCGCCTCCCCCAGAAAGATATTTGGGGCGATCTGGGTGGTTATGCAGAATATATGGCTCATAGTTAGGAACGTGTGGCACGTTTTATTCACGAAATCTGAACAAACTCGGGCGTCAACTCTAACATCCCGCGGTCAACTGTCGACCAAAAATCAAAAAAGTTGCAGGAGGCCAAAAACGGTCAATAGCAGTTATCTAAAGCGCTGGTCAGTGAACCTGACCGCGTGTACCTCCAGGTATCGACACCGTATATCTGCCCTGATGATCTTCTGCCGCTCAGAGGCTTGGCGCTGCCTGTGCCCCGTGGTGACACTGGCATTGTAGCCACAATAAAGCCTGTGTGTGGACTAAGGCTGTCCCGTCGCCATGGACACCGAGACAGCGCTGATTTCAATGGCTGATTTGCTTCGCGCCGCCGGTCGCATAGTTTTTGTGTCTCGACAAAAGATTTGCCCATGAGCGAGATAAATCAACCCATTTGTCGCTCCCGTGTTGGCGTGATTCGCTGGCACACAGACCGGTTTACGGCAGAGCACATCAGGACTAATTGAATAAGAGACAATATCCTGTCCAGAGCGGCAAAAATACCAGCCGACGACGTGAGCTCCTGGTCGTCATAGACACCGACGTCGGTGAAATCTTGTGCCTTCTCGCGTTATTGAAGTCACGACATTCCGCAAACCCCACAGACCGTGCTGTGGTAACCGCCACGTGCCAAATGGTTGTGATGTCATTTTTACCCTTTAATCAAAATGACCCCCACGGAGTAGTTGGAGTTTGTGTGTGTTGTATCAATCAATACAACAATACAATACAATCAATCCTAATAATTCTTTCGTGGCTTTATTGCTATACAAATGGTTGAGTTGGACACCCCTGTAGTGAGTCCCTGTGGGTAGGTTGCTGATCCAGAGGGCATGGGATACCTTTTACAATCTCCGCGATTGGCAACTAGGAATTCATGGAGATTAGGACGATTAGCTCTTGGAAATTTTTCGGGATCGTTATCCTTACAATTAGTTTAACGCGAAGACCCTTTCCCTATTAACCGCGATCCGTTATAGCAGTCGGTCAATTTTTCGATATTCACGATATCACTTTTAAGGTGGTCCGGCCTTGAACAGTCCTCATCTTGGAGATTCGATATTGCTCTCCTTAATTCTTGCGGATTCGAGATTCAGAGGGGGTATCCGCTCCCCCCACCCCAATCCAGGTCTATAGCATGCCCTGAGGTCTGGTCCATGGGCGATGTTCTTCCTTTATTAGGTAGCCTCTGGGTGTTCCTTACTTACACCCCTCAAAAAAGCGACGTCACCCCCTTGGGCGGTCGGGGTGCATTATAGGTAGTGGCTACCTGGGGCCAAACTCTAATGTAGTGTGTGTGGGCGGGAGAGGAGGGGGCAGCCCTAGAGGAAGGCGCTCCACCCTCCCCCTACACCCATAAACCCTAAACCTGAACTCTGTAACCTGAAACCTGAACCCTAAACTCTAAACCCTGAATCCTGAACCTCACCAGAACCTGAACCCTGGGCCTCACCAGAACCCTGAACCTAACCTCACCAGAACCTTGCACGTCGCCGTTATGATTTGTGCTCTGATTCCGCCCAGAATGCTCCGCTACTCACCGGTTTTTAGCGAATGCCGCAATGCGCTCAATTATTCTTTAGCATATTTGATGACAAGGTGCAGAGAGTTTTATATTTGCGGGGCACAAACATTCTGTACTTTTACGGAGACGCCACGAGCCGCTACAAAATATAATCCGTAGAAATCCAGTTTGTCACACACCATATAGTTGACTGTGTCAATCGCTATAGTGTGTTTGAATCCAGGATCGACAGACAGCGCCTCATAATCGCGGCCAACGAATGTTTACACCACGAAATATTGATTGTCGAATTTTGGCACAAAACAACTATGCGCGTCAGATTTTATGTGTTAAACAATATCTTATGTCATATGGCAATATCATGTCAGTGAATGTCATGCGGCGTCTCCCGAGCTGACCCAGGTTGTCTCTGTTTGGAATGATGATGTTTTAGGTTCCGGCTTGACGGTCAAGTGGGTTGCCGAACTCGCTGGGGTGCCGATCTCGCTGGGGTGCCTATCTCGCTGGGGTGCCTATCTCGCTGGGCTGCCTATCTCGCTGGGCTGCCTATCTTGCTGGGCTGCCTATCTCGCTGGGGTGCCTCTCTCGCTGGGCTGCCTATCTGCTGCCTATCCCGCGTTTCATCTGAAACAAATGGGGAAGTTATAATATAAAGAAAGAAATCGGTTCTGAGAAATTTTTTAAAGATGCCAGTTGTGTGGGTATTTGTCCCGGCTATGGGTTGTCATAGAGATGCCAGTTGTGTGGGTATTTGTCCCGGCTATGGGTTGTCATAGAGATGCCAGTTGTGTGGGTATTTGTCCCGGCTATGGGTTGTCATAGAGATGCCAGTTGTGTGGGTATTTGTCCCGGCTATGGGTTGTCATAGAGATGCCAGTTGTGTGGGTATTTGTCCCGGCTATGGGTTGTCATAGAGATGCCAGTTGTGTGGGTATTTGTCCCGGCTATGGGTTGTCATAGAGATGCCAGTTGTGTGGGTATTTGTCCCGGCTATGGGTTGTCATAGAGATGCCAGTTGTGTGGGTATTTGTCCCGGCTATGGGTTGTCATAGAGATGCCAGTTGTGTGGGTATTTGTCCCGGCTCTGGGTTGTCATAGAGATGCCAGTTGTGTGGGTATTTGTCCCGGCCATGGGTTGTCATAGAGATGCTAGTTGTGTGGGTATTTGTCCCGGCTATGGGTTGTCATAGAGATGCCAGTTGTGTGGGTATTTGTCCCGGCTATGGGTTGTCATAGAGATGCCAGTTGTGTGGGTATTTGTCCCGGCTATGGGTTGTCATAGAGATGCCAGTTGTGTGGGTATTTGTCCCGGCTATGGGTTGTCATAGAGATGCCAGTTGTGTGGGTATTTGTCCCGGCTATGGGTTGTCATAGAGATGCCAGTTGTGTGGGTATTTGTCCCGGCTATGGGTTGTCATAGAGATGCCAGTTGTGTGGGTATTTGTCCCGGCTATGGGTTGTCATAGAGATGCCAGTTGTGTGGGTATTTGTCCCGGCTCTGGGTTGTCATAGAGATGCCAGTTGTGTGGGTATTTGTCCCGGCCATGGCTTGTCATAGAGATGCCAGTTGTGTGGGTATTTGTCCCGGCTATGGGTTGTCATAGAGATGCCAGTTGTGTGGGTATTTGTCCCGGCTATGGGTTGTCATAGAGATGCCAGTTGTGTGGGTATTTGTCCCGGCTATGGGTTGTCATAGAGATGCCAGTTGTGTGGGTATTTGTCCCGTCTATGGGTTGTCATAGAGATGCCAGTTGTGTGGGTATTTGTCCCGGCTATGGGTTGTCATAGAGATGCCAGTTGTGTGGGTATTTGTCCCGGCTATGGGTTGTCATAGAGATGCCAGTTGTGTGGGTATTTGTCCCGGCTATGGGTTGTCATAGAGATGCCAGTTGTGTGGGTATTTGTCCCGGCTATGGGTTGTCATAGAGATGCCAGTTGTGTGGGTATTTGTCCCGGCTATGAGTTGTCATAGAGATGCCAGTTGTGTGGGTATTTGTCCCGGCTATGGGTTGTCATAGAGATGCCAGTTGTGTGGGTATTTGTCCCGGCTATGGGTTGTCATAGAAATGCCAGTTGTGTGGGTATTTGTCCCGGCTCTGGGTTGTCATAGAGATGCCAGTTGTGTGGGTATTTGTCCCGGCTATGGGTTGTCATAGAGATGCCAGTTGTGTGGGTATTTGTCCAGGCTATGGGTTGTCATAGAGATGCCAGTTGTGTGGGTATTTGTCCCGGCTATGGGTTGTCATAGAGATGCCAGTTGTGTGGGTATTTGTCCCGGCTATGGGTTGTCATAGAGATGCCAGTTGTGTGGGTATTTGTCCCGTCTATGGGTTGTCATAGAGATGCCAGTTGTGTGGGTATTTGTCCCGGCTATGGGTTGTCATAGAGATGCCAGTTGTGTGGGTATTTGTCCCGGCTATGGGTTGTCATAGAGATGCCAGTTGTGTGGGTATTTGTCCCGGCTATGGGTTGTCATAGAGATGCCAGTTGTGTGGGTATTTGTCCCGGCTCTGGGTTGTCATAGAGATGCCAGTTGTGTGGGTATTTGTCTCGGCTATGGGTTGTCATAGAGATGCCAGTTGTGTGGGTATTTGTCCCGGCTATGGGTTGTCATAGAGATGCCACTTCTGTGGGTATTTGTCCCGGCTATGGGTTGTCATAGAGAACCTGACATAATACTGGCGTACTTTGGACAGCGCGGTGTGTTTCGGTTTGTGCACATCATTGCGACCTCCTCAGGATTTAATTTTCCTTTCCTTACAATCAGATGGCCAACTAAAGTCTTCCTCTGTATCTGAAATACACGTGACTTCCATATTTCAGTCTTGACATAATTATAGATACAAATAGTGAGCACAACGCAACCCTACACACCAGTCAGGTCTGAGCTGGCCACTGGGGCAGTGCAACATTACACACCAGTCAGGTCTGTGCTGGCCACTGGGGCAGTGCAACATTACACACCATTCAGGTCTGTGCTGGCCACTGGGGCAGTGCAACATTACACACCAGTCAGGTCTGTGCCGGCCACTGCGGCAGTGCAACATTACACACCAGTCAGGTCTGTGCTGGCCACTGGGGCAGTGCAACATTACACACCAGTCAGGTCTGTGCTGGCCACTGGGGCAGTGCAACATTACACACCAGTCAGGTCTGTGCTGGCCACTGGGGCAGTGCAACATTACACACCAGTCAGGTCTGTGCTGGATACTGGGGCAGTGCAACATTACACACCAGTCAGGTCTGTGCTGGCCACTGGGGCAGTGCAACATTACACACCAGTCAGGTCTGTGCTGGCCACTGGGGCAGTGCAACATTACACACCAGTCAGGTCTGAGCTGGCCACTGGGGCAGTGCAACATTACACACCAGTCAGGTGTGTGCTGGCCACTGGGGCAGTGCAACATTACACACCAGTCAGGTCTGTGCTGGCCACTGGGGCAGTGCAACATTACACACCAGTCAGGTCTGTGCTGGCCACTGGGGCAGTGCAACATTACACACCAGTCAGGTCTGTGCTGGCCACTGGGGCAGTGCAACATTACACACCAGTCAGGTCTGTGCTGGATACTGGGGCAGTGCAACATTACACACCAGTCAGGTCTGTGCTGGCCACTGGGGCAGTGCAACATTACACACCAGTCAGGTCTGTGCTGGCCACTGGGGCAGTGCAACATTACACACCATTCAGGTCTGTGCTGGCCCCTGGGGCAGTGCAACATTACACACCAGTCAGGTCTGTGCTGGCCACTGGGGCAGTGCAACATTACACACCAGTCAGGTCTGTGCTGGATACTGGGGCAGTGCAACATTACACACCAGTCAGGTCTGTGCTGGCCACTGGGGCAGTGCAACATTACACACCAGTCAGGTCTGTGCTGGATACTGGGGCAGTGCAACATTACACACCAGTCAGGTCTGTGCTGGCCACTGGGGCAGTGCAACATTACACACCAGTCAGGTCTGAGCTGGCCACTGGGGCAGTGCAACATTACACACCAGTCAGGTCTGTGCTGGCCACTGGGGCAGTGCAACATTACACACCAATCAGGTCTGTGCTGGCCACTGGGGCAGTGCAACATTACACACCAGTCAGGTCTGTGCTGGCCAATGGGGCAGTGCAACATTACACACCAGTCAGGTTTGTTCTGGCCACTGGGGCAGTGCAACATTACACACCAGTCAGGTCTGTGCTGGCCACTGGGGCAGTGCAACATTACACACCAGTCAGGTCTGTGCTGGCCACTGGGGCAGTGCAACATTACACACCAGTCAGGTCTGTGCTGGCCACTGGGGCAGTGCAACATTACACACCAGTCAGGTTTGTTCTGGCCACTGGGGCAGTGCAACATTACACACCAGTCAGGTCTGTGCTGGCCACTGGGGCAGTGCAACATTACACACCAGTCAGGTCTGTGCTGGCCACTGGGGCAGTGCAACATTACACACCAGTCAGGTCTGTGCTGGCCACTGGGGCAGTGCAACATTACACACCAGTCAGGTCTGTGCTGGCCACTGGGGCAGTGCAACATTACACACCAGTCAGGTCTGTGCTGGATACTGGGGCAGTGCCACATTACACACCAGTCAGGTCTGTGCTGGCCACTGGGGCAGTGCAACATTACACACCAGTCAGGTCTGTGCCGGCCACTGCGGCAGTGCAACATTACACACCAGTCAGGTATGTGCTGGCCACTGGGGCAATGCAACATTACACACCAGTCAGGTCTGTGCTGGCCACTGGGGCAGTGCAACATTACACACCAGTCAGGTCTGTGCTGGCCACTGGGGCAGTGCAACATTACACACCAACCAGGTCTGTGCTGGATACTGCGGCAGTGCAACATTACACACCATTCAGGTCTGTGCTGGCCACTGGGGCAGTGCAACATTACACACCAGTCAGGTCTGTGCTGGATACTGGAGCAGTGCAACATTACACACCAGTCAGGTCTGTGCTGGCCACTGGGGCAGTGCAACATTACACACCAGTCAGGTCTGTGCTGGCCACTGGGGCAGTGCAACATTACACACCAGTCAGGTCTGTGCTGGCCACTGGGGCAGTGCAACATTACACACCAGTCAGGTCTGTGCCGGCCACTGCGGCAGTGCAACATTACACACCAGTCAGGTATGTGCTGGCCACTGGGGCAGTGCAACATTACACACCAGTCAGGTCTGTGCTGGCCACTGGGGCAGTGCAACATTACACACCAGTCAGGTCTGTGCTGGCCACTGGGGCAGTGCAACATTACACACCAGTCAGGTCTGAGCTGGCCACTGAGGCAGTGTAACATTACACACCAGTCAGGTCTGTGCTGGCCACTGGGGCAGTGCAACATTACACACCAGTCAGGTCTGTGCCGGCCACTGGGGCAGTGCAACATTACACACCAGTCAGGTCTGTGCCGGCCACTGGGGCAGTGCAACATTACACACCAGTCAGGTCTGTTCTGGCCACTGGGGCAGTGCAACATTACACACCAGTCAGGTCTGTGCTGGCCACTGGGGCAGTGCAACATTACACACCAGTCAGGTCTGTGTTGGCCACTGGGGCAGTGCAACATTACACACCAGTCAGGTCTGTTCTGGCCACTGGGGCAGTGCAACATTACACACCAGTCAGGTTTGTTCTGGCCACTGGGGCAGTGCAACATTACACACCAGTCAGGTCTGTGCTGGCCACTGGGGCAGTGCAACATTACACACCAGTCAGGTCTGTGCTGGCCACTGGGGCAGTGCAACATTACACACCAGTCAGGTCTGTGCTGGCCACTGGGGCAGTGCAACATTACACACCAGTCAGGTCTGTGCTGGCCACTGGGGCAGTGCAACATTACACACCAATCAGGTTTGTGCTGGCCACTAGGGCAGTGCAACATTACACACCAGTCAGGTATGTGCTGGCCACTTGGGCAGTGTAACATTACACACCGGTCAGGTCTGTGACTGCCACACTCACCGTGTCTGGACCAGAGAGGTAAACGACTGCCAAGCCTTACGCGCCCAGCCAGCACGCCTCGTGTTTCCATCATACTCATAGCACTGCCATTGCTCGTTGAAAGACACCCGTCTGGTGATTTTGGCGCTGCTTTCGTCCTTGATCTTGGAGGACGGTGAGGTGGTCGTGCTCGTGTGTGACCCCGTGCGTCTCAGTATACTGGAGTACCGCATGACGAGGGGTGACCCCGGCTGTCTCAGTATACTAGAGGATCGCCTGGCGAGGGGTGACCGCGGCACGACCCTGGCGCCCTCTCCTCTCGAGGCCAGCAGGTTGGCCAGACTATCATTGACTCTGCTCAGGGAGTCGCCGCGACGCAGCTGCGGAACCAAGGAATTCCCGGACAGCGTTGACGTCATAGGAATGATGGGATTCCGATTTCCATAAAAACGCGTCATGACGTCAGAGTAGCGAAGGGTTTGACTCATCCGGGACTTGCTGTTCTGCCGCCTGAGCAGCGACTTGCTGGAGGGAGAGGATATGACGTCATATTGTCCCTCGATGGACTTGCGGTAGCACAGCTCGGGGTAGAGCCAGTCGCATGGTTCCATCAGCCACTCAGGCTGTACGCTCACTGCAACAGCCGTACACCAACAGCAAGGTCAGTTCTCATATTTGTAATATTTTTCAAATATGTCTGTTCTCGTAAATGTGTCTCTCAAAGACATTATATCTATATCATATATACAGAATTAAATAACAAGTTTCTTCATTCCGAAATTGTATATGTGCATTTTATGTTGCCGTACGTCAAATCAATGACTCAAATGTGTAGCATTAAGGTGCCGTCGACAGAGAGAACCATATCGTATATGCCTTTCTAAGTCACAACCGGAATCACATTGGCAAGTCGCAAAGCAGATTACTGTACTAGGTTCAGCGTCGCCATTACATGGGTTTATCGGGTCTAGGTAATATTGATCCAAATCCTGATCCTTACTATGACCACAATTAGATTATTCCCTTTTCTTTATCTGCCATTGTCTCGAATCGAAATAGTTTCCGCGCCCCATACGCCATTGAATCATAACTAGCTGCTAACTTAAACTCCCAAATAGACCGATCACACTCCAACACTAAGCCCCGCCCACGCTTTAGTTTTTTTTTCTTAATCGTGAGTATGAAATTTACAATCATAGCTGATGGGAGAGACTCGTGAGAAGTACTCATCTCTGCAACAAAATGACATGCTGCTTTGTTTGTCCGACTTGTTTGTCCGACATAACGCACGTGGAAAATCTTGTTCACCATATAATTAGATAAAAGAAACAGTGACGTCAGAGAATGATCAACAGCCTGGGTCGGTCTATTGGTCACTGTGTTCAATCTGTAGAGCGCACTGACCGAAGTCTCGTACAAACGGCAGCACGAAGTCGCCACCAGTCACCGCCAGCTCCCGGTACGACGGACGGTTGTCATGGTGCTGCCAGGCCAGCATGTCCACGTGAGTCACGTGACCGTGACGTCGCTGGATGGCCACCCCGAAGCGGAGTTTGGTCACGTGGGCGGGGACGAGCAGCAGGCCGCTGTAGTGGCGGAAGCTGCGGGCCTTCCCCAGCACAAAGTTACCTCCTGTGGAAAGAGTTACAATGTAGGGTGTCACCTGTTTGGCTAACACACTGTCTGTGTGGACAGTGATTACCACTAACGCCACGATTGCCAACCATTTTACAGCAACTTCTCCCTCCGATTAACCGAATCTGCCGACAAACGTCTATTCAAGGAAATAAACACGAGGGGTTGTACAGGAAATGGCTTTCCGTTTTGCACGCTTTAGCGGATCTTTTGAGTAGTTGGTTTTCAATACATATAAGTCGAATACATTATTTTTATCATAACAAGATCTATCCAGCTCAAAAAAGAACAGTAAATTTGTTGCGCTTTCTGTATTTCAAAAATAGGCCTATCTAAAATATATACACATGATAATATTGCATAAAAATGGAACTTTTCTGTTGACAACTGTCCATTACGATGCACGGAATCTTACTGAGTTAGGCCGAGTTGAAGAAATACATTGATATTTTTCGCTATAATCCGGTCTACGACCGGCATATTACTAACACGTTACACACTGCGCGGTGCCGAGCGACGATCTGTTATTAACCCGGTTCTCCCGGGTTACCCGTTGACCTCTGACCTTTAGATATGAGCGGCATGTTGTCGTGGGCTGACCGGACGCTCGTCAGAACGAGGCAGCGAGGACTTCCGAAGTTCTCCACCAGGCGGACAGTATCTGACGTCACGCGAACCCCGATTTCCAGTAGGGTGCCAAACAAGGGTATATCTGGAGCAGGGGGAGCGTCGTCATGTCGACCCACGATAGCGGTACAGTATTCATGATGCCTTTGTGACTTAGACTTAGATATGCCGTATGTACATTGCACGTACACAAACACACAGACGAGTAAGAATACAGCGTAAAGAACCGTTTTTCTCCTAATTAACTCAGGTCATGCTCGGACCTATATTTCCAATTTGTGTAGAACCTAAATCAAATGCTGGGTCTCGCTGTATACTCGTCTCGCAACTAGAGAATAAAGAGAAGGCCGGGAAATCCAAACTTGGTTTAGTCGACTAGATACCCTACCCATCAAATGGTAACGGCCCCTTTCTCCCCACACACACCCACAAGACTCGCAAAGGATCGCTACCACGCACTGATGCGGTCTAGTTTCGATCGAGGGATCTCTGCTAGCAGAGAGCCCTCGAACCTAGGCCAGCCCAAGTGGCCGGGGTGTGGTTCGAGGGCTCTCTGCTAGGCCAGCCCAAGTGGCCGGGGTGTGGTTCGAGGGCTCTCTGCTAGGCCAGCCCAAGTGGCCGGGGTGTGGTTCGAGGGCTCTCTGCTAGGCCAGCCCAAGTGGCCGGGGTGTGGTTCGAGGGCTCTCTGCTAGGCCAGCCCAAGTGGCCGGGGTGTGGTTCGAGGGCTCTCTGCTAGGCCAGCCCAAGTGGCCGGGGTGTGGTTCGAGGGCTCTCTGCTAGGCCAGCCCAAGAGGCCGGGGTGTGGTTCGAGGGTTCTCTGCTAGACTAGCCCAAGTGGCCGGGGTGTGGTTCGAGGGCTCTCTGCTAGGCTAGCCCAAGTGGCCGGGGTGTGGTTCGAGGGCTCTCTGCTAGGCCAGCCCAAGTGGCCGGGGTGTGGTTCGAGGGCTCTCTGCTAAGCTAGCCCAAGTGGCCGGGGTGTCGTTTGAGTGATCTCTGCTAGGCCAGCCCAAGTGGCCGGGGTGTGGTTCGAGGGCTCTCTGCTAGGCCAGCCCAAGTGGCCGGGGTGTGGTTCGAGGGCTCTCTGCTAGGCCAGCCCAAGTGGCCGGGGTGTGGTTCGAGGGCTCTCTGCTAGGCCAGCCCAAGTGGCCGGGGTGTGGTTCGAGGGCTCTCTGCTAGGCCAGCCCAAGTGGCCGGGGTGTGGTTCGAGGGCTCTCTGCTAGGCCAGCCCAAGTGCCCAGGGTGTGGTTCGAGGGCTCTCTGCTAGGCCAGCCCAAGTGGCCGGGGTGTGGTTCGAGGGCTCTCTGCTAGGCCAGCTCAAGTGGCCGGGGTGTGGTTCGAGGGCTCTCTGCTAGGCCAGCCCAAGCGGCCGGGGTGTGGTTCGAGGGCTTTCTGCTAGGCTAGCCCAAGTGGCCGGGGTGTGGTTCGAGGGCTCTCTGCTAGGCCAGCCCAGGTGGCCGGGGTGTGGTTCGAGGGCTCTCTGCTAGGCCAGCCCAAGTGGCCGGGGTGTGGTTCGAGGGCTCTCTGCTAGGCCAGCCCAAGTGGCCGGGGTGTGGTTCGAGGGCTCTCTGCTAGGCCAGCCCAAGTGGCCGGGGTGTGGTTCGAGGGCTCTCTGCTAGGCCAGCCCAAGTGGCGGGGGTGTGGTTCGAGCGCTCTCTGCTAGGTCAGCCCAAGTGGCCGGGGTGTGGTTCGAGGGCTCTCTGCTAGGCCAGCCCAAGTGGCCGGGGTGTGGTTCGAGGGCTCTCTGCTAGGCCAGCCCAAGTGGCCGGGGTGTGGTTCGAGGGCGCTCTGCCAGGCCAGCCCAAGTGGCCGGGGTATGGTTCGAGGGCTCTCTGCTAGCCCAGCCCAAGTGGCCGGGGTGTGGTTCGAGGGCTCTCTGCTAGGCCAGCCCAAGTGGCCGGGGTGTGGTTCGAGGGCTCTCTGCTAGGCCAGCCCAAGTGGCCGGGGTATGGTTCGAGGGCTCTCTGCTAGGCCAGCCCAAGTGGCCGGGGTGTGGTTCGAGGGCTCTCTGCTAGGCCAGCCCAAGTGGCCGGGGTGTGGTTCGAGGGCTCTCTGCTAGGCCAGCCCAAGTAGCCGGGGTGTGGTTCGAGGGCTCTCTGCTAGGCCAGCCCAAGTGGCCGGGGTGTGGTTCGAGGGCTCTCTGCTAGGCCAGCCCAAGTGGCCGGGGTGTGGTTCGAGGGCTCTCTGCCAGGCCAGCCCAAGTGGCCGGGGTATGGTTTGAGGGCTCTCTGCTAGGCCAGCCCAAGTGGCGGGGGTGTGGTTCGAGGGCTCTCTGCTAGGCCAGCCCAAGTGGCCGGGGTATGGTTCGAGGGCTCTCTGCTAGGCTAGCCCAAGTGGCCGGGGTGTGGTTTGAGGGCTCTCTGCTAGGCTAGCCCAAGTGGCCGGGGTGTGGTTCGAGGGCTCTCTGCTAGGCCAGCCCAAGTGGCCGGGGTGTGGTTTGAGGGCTCTCTGCTAGGCCAGCCCAAGTGGCCGGGGTGTGGTTCGAGGGTTCTCTGCTAGGCTAGCCCAAGTGGCCGGGGTGTGGTTCGAGGGCTCTCTGCTAGGCTAGCCCAAGTGGCCGGGGTGTGGTTCGAGGGCTCTCTGCTAGGCCAGTCCAAGTGGCCGGGTGTGGTTCGAGGGCTCTCTGCTAGGCCAGCCCAAGTGGCCGGGGTGTGGTTCGAGGGTTCTCTGCTAAGCTAGCCCAAGTGGCCGGGGTGTGGTTCGAGGGATCCCTGCTAGGCCAGACCAAGTGGCCGGGGTGTGGTTCGAGGGCTCTCTGCTAAGCTAGCCCAAGTGGCCGGGGTGTCGTTTGAGGGATCTCTGCTAGGCCAGCCCAAGTGGCCGGGGTGTGGTTCGAGGGCTCTCTGCTAGGCCAGCCCAAGTGGCCGGGGTGTGGTTCGCGGGTTCTCTGCTAGGCTAGCCCAAGTGGCCGGGGTGTGGTTCGAGGGCTCTCTGCTAGGCCAGCCCAAGTGGCCGGGGTGTGGTTCGAGGGCTCTCTAGCAGGCCAGCCCAAGTGGCCAGGGTGTGGTTCGAGGGCTCTCTGCTAGGCCAGCCCAAGTGGCCGGGGTGTGGTTCGAGGGCTCTCTGCTAGGCCAGCCCAAGTGGCCGGGGTGTGGTTCGAGGGCTCTCTGCTAGGCCAGCCCAAGGGGCCGGGGTGTGGTTCGAGGGCTCTCTGCTAGGCTAGCCCAAGTGGCCGGGGTGTGGTTCGAGGGCTCTCTGCTAGGCCAGCCCAAGTGGCCGGGGTGTGGTTCGAGGGCTCTCTGCTAGGCTAGCCCAAGTGGCCGGGGTGTGGTTCGAGGGCTCTCTGCTAGGCCAGCCCAAGTAGCCGGGGTGTGGTTCGAGGGCTCTCTGCTAGGCCAGCCCAAGTGGCCGGGGTGTGGTTCGAGGGCTCTCTGCCAGGCCAGCCCAAGTGGCCGGGGTATGGTTCGAGGGCTCTCTGCTAGGCCAGCCCAAGTGGCCGGGGTGTGGTTCGAGGGCTCTCTGCTAAGCTAGCCCAAGTGGCCGGGGTGTGGTTCGAGGGCTCCCTGCTAGGCTAGCCCAAGTGGCCGGGGTGTGGTTCGAGGGCTCTCTGCTAGGCTAGCCCAAGTGGCCGGGGTGTGGTTCGAGGGTTCTCTGCTAGGCCAGCCCAAGTGGCCGGGGTGTGGTTCGAGGGCTCTCTGCTAGGCCAGCCCAAGTGGCCGGGGTGTGGTTCGAGGGCTCTCTGCTAGGCCAGCCCAAGAGGCCGGGGTGTGGTTCGAGGGTTCTCTGCTAGACTAGCCCAAGTGGCCGGGGTGTGGTTCGAGGGCTCTCTGCTAGGCCAGCCCAAGTGGCCGGGTGTGGTTCGAGGGCTCTCTGCTAGGCTAGCCCAAGTGGCCGGGGTGTGGTTCGAGGGCTCTCTGCTAGGCCAGCCCAAGAGGCCGGAGTGTGGTTCGAGGGTTCTCTGCTAGACTAGCCCAAGTGGCCGGGGTGTGGTTCGAGGGCTCTCTGCTAGGCCAGCCCAAGTGGCCGGGTGTGGTTCTAAGGGCTCTCTGCTAGGCTAGCCCAAGTGGCCGGGGTGTGGTTCGGGGGCTCTCTGCTAGGCCAGCCCAAGTGGCCGGGGTGTGGTTCGAGGGCTCTCTGCTAGGCTAGCCCAAGTGGCCGGGGTGTGGTTCGAGGGTTCTCTGCTAGGCCAGCCCAAGTGGCCGGGGTGTGGTTCGAGGGCTCTCTGCTAGGCCAGCCCAAGTGGCCGGGGTGTGGTTCGAGGGCTCTCTGCTAGGCCAGCCCAAGTGGCCGGGGTGTGGTTCGAGGGCTCTCTGCTAGGCCAGCCCAAGTGGCCGGGGTGTGGTTCGAGGGCTCTCTGCTAGGCTAGCCCAAGTGGCCGGGGTGTGGTTCGAGGGCTCTCTGCTAGGCCAGCCCAAGTGGCCGGGGTGTGGTTCGAGGGCTCTCTGCTAAGCTAGCCCAAGTGGCCGGGGTGTCGTTTGAGTGATCTCTGCTAGGCCAGCCCAAGTGGCCGGGGTGTGGTTCGAGGGCTCTCTGCTAGGCCAGCCCAAGTGGCCGGGGTGTGGTTCGAGGGCTCTCTGCTAGGCCAGCCCAAGTGGCCGGGGTGTGGTTCGAGGGCTCTCTGCTAGGCCAGCCCAAGTGGCCGGGGTGTGGTTCGAGGGCTCTCTGCTAGGCCAGCCCAAGTGGCCGGGGTGTGGTTCGAGGGCTCTCTGCTAGGCCAGCCCAAGTGCCCAGGGTGTGGTTCGAGGGCTCTCTGCTAGGCCAGCCCAAGTGGCCGGGGTGTGGTTCGAGGGCTCTCTGCTAGGCCAGCTCAAGTGGCCGGGGTGTGGTTCGAGGGCTCTCTGCTAGGCCAGCCCAAGCGGCCGGGGTGTGGTTCGAGGGCTTTCTGCTAGGCTAGCCCAAGTGGCCGGGGTGTGGTTCGAGGGCTCTCTGCTAGGCCAGCCCAGGTGGCCGGGGTGTGGTTCGAGGGCTCTCTGCTAGGCCAGCCCAAGTGGCCGGGGTGTGTTTCGAGGGCTCTCTGCTAGGCCAGCCCAAGTGGCCGGGGTGTGGTTCGAGGGCTCTCTGCTAGGCCAGCCCAAGTGGCCGGGGTGTGGTTCGAGGGCTCTCTGCTAGGCCAGCCCAAGTGGCGGGGGTGTGGTTCGAGCGCTCTCTGCTAGGTCAGCCCAAGTGGCCGGGGTGTGGTTCGAGGGCTCTCTGCTAGGCCAGCCCAAGTGGCCGGGGTGTGGTTCGAGGGCTCTCTGCTAGGCCAGCCCAAGTGGCCGGGGTGTGGTTCGAGGGCGCTCTGCCAGGCCAGCCCAAGTGGCCGGGGTATGGTTCGAGGGCTCTCTGCTAGCCCAGCCCAAGTGGCCGGGGTGTGGTTCGAGGGCTCTCTGCTAGGCCAGCCCAAGTGGCCGGGGTGTGGTTCGAGGGCTCTCTGCTAGGCCAGCCCAAGTGGCCGGGGTATGGTTCGAGGGCTCTCTGCTAGGCCAGCCCAAGTGGCCGGGGTGTGGTTCGAGGGCTCTCTGCTAGGCCAGCCCAAGTGGCCGGGGTGTGGTTCGAGGGCTCTCTGCTAGGCCAGCCCAAGTAGCCGGGGTGTGGTTCGAGGGCTCTCTGCTAGGCCAGCCCAAGTGGCCGGGGTGTGGTTCGAGGGCTCTCTGCTAGGCCAGCCCAAGTGGCCGGGGTGTGGTTCGAGGGCTCTCTGCCAGGCCAGCCCAAGTGGCCGGGGTATGGTTTGAGGGCTCTCTGCTAGGCCAGCCCAAGTGGCGGGGGTGTGGTTCGAGGGCTCTCTGCTAGGCCAGCCCAAGTGGCCGGGGTATGGTTCGAGGGCTCTCTGCTAGGCTAGCCCAAGTGGCCGGGGTGTGGTTTGAGGGCTCTCTGCTAGGCTAGCCCAAGTGGCCGGGGTGTGGTTCGAGGGCTCTCTGCTAGGCCAGCCCAAGTGGCCGGGGTGTGGTTTGAGGGCTCTCTGCTAGGCCAGCCCAAGTGGCCGGGGTGTGGTTCGAGGGTTCTCTGCTAGGCTAGCCCAAGTGGCCGGGGTGTGGTTCGAGGGCTCTCTGCTAGGCTAGCCCAAGTGGCCGGGGTGTGGTTCGAGGGCTCTCTGCTAGGCCAGTCCAAGTGGCCGGGTGTGGTTCGAGGGCTCTCTGCTAGGCCAGCCCAAGTGGCCGGGGTGTGGTTCGAGGGTTCTCTGCTAAGCTAGCCCAAGTGGCCGGGGTGTGGTTCGAGGGATCCCTGCTAGGCCAGACCAAGTGGCCGGGGTGTGGTTCGAGGGCTCTCTGCTAAGCTAGCCCAAGTGGCCGGGGTGTCGTTTGAGGGATCTCTGCTAGGCCAGCCCAAGTGGCCGGGGTGTGGTTCGAGGGCTCTCTGCTAGGCCAGCCCAAGTGGCCGGGGTGTGGTTCGCGGGTTCTCTGCTAGGCTAGCCCAAGTGGCCGGGGTGTGGTTCGAGGGCTCTCTGCTAGGCCAGCCCAAGTGGCCGGGGTGTGGTTCGAGGGCTCTCTAGCAGGCCAGCCCAAGTGGCCAGGGTGTGGTTCGAGGGCTCTCTGCTAGGCCAGCCCAAGTGGCCGGGGTGTGGTTCGAGGGCTCTCTGCTAGGCCAGCCCAAGTGGCCGGGGTGTGGTTCGAGGGCTCTCTGCTAGGCCAGCCCAAGGGGCCGGGGTGTGGTTCGAGGGCTCTCTGCTAGGCTAGCCCAAGTGGCCGGGGTGTGGTTCGAGGGCTCTCTGCTAGGCCAGCCCAAGTGGCCGGGGTGTGGTTCGAGGGCTCTCTGCTAGGCTAGCCCAAGTGGCCGGGGTGTGGTTCGAGGGCTCTCTGCTAGGCCAGCCCAAGTAGCCGGGGTGTGGTTCGAGGGCTCTCTGCTAGGCCAGCCCAAGTGGCCGGGGTGTGGTTCGAGGGCTCTCTGCCAGGCCAGCCCAAGTGGCCGGGGTATGGTTCGAGGGCTCTCTGCTAGGCCAGCCCAAGTGGCCGGGGTGTGGTTCGAGGGCTCTCTGCTAAGCTAGCCCAAGTGGCCGGGGTGTGGTTCGAGGGCTCCCTGCTAGGCTAGCCCAAGTGGCCGGGGTGTGGTTCGAGGGCTCTCTGCTAGGCTAGCCCAAGTGGCCGGGGTGTGGTTCGAGGGTTCTCTGCTAGGCCAGCCCAAGTGGCCGGGGTGTGGTTCGAGGGCTCTCTGCTAGGCCAGCCCAAGTGGCCGGGGTGTGGTTCGAGGGCTCTCTGCTAGGCCAGCCCAAGTGGCCGGGGTGTGGTTCGAGGGTTTTCTGCTAGGCCAGCCCAAGTGGCCAGGGTGTGGTTCGAGGGCTCTCTGCTAGGCTAGCCCAAGTGGCCAGGGTGTGGTTCGCGGGCTCTCTGCTAGGCTAGCCCAAGTGGCCTGGGTGTGGTTCGAGGGCTCTCTGCTAGGCTAGCCAAGTGGCCGGGGTGTGGTTTGAGGGCTCTGTGCTAGGCTAGCCCAAGTGGCCGGGGTGTGGTTCGAGGGCTCTCTGCTAGGCTAGCCCAAGTGGCCGGGGTGTGGTTCGAGGGCTCTCTGCTAGGCTAGCCCAAGTGGCCGGGGTGTGGTTCGAGGGCTCTCTGCTAGGCTAGCCCAAGTGGCCGGGGTGTGGTTCGAGGGCTCTCTGCTAGGCTAGCCCAAGTGGCCGGGGTGTGGTTTGAGGGCTCTCTGCTAGGCTAGCCCAAGTGGCCGGGGTGTGGTTCGAGGGCTCTCTGCTAGGCTAGCCCAAGTGGCCGGGGTGTGGTTCGAGGGTTCTCTGCTAGGCCAGCCCAAGTGGCCGGGGTGAGGTTCGATGGCTCTCTGCTAGGCCAGCCCAAGTGGCCGGGGTGTGGTTCGAGGGCTCTCTGCTAGGCCAGCCCAAGTGGCCGGGGTGTGGTTCGAGGGCTCTCTGCTAGGCCAGCCCAAGTGGCCGGGGTGTGGTTCGAGGGCTCTCTGCTAGGCTAGCCCAAGTGGCCGGGGTGTGGTTCGAGGGCTCTCTGCTAGGCCAGCCCAAGTGGCCGGGGTGTGGTTCGAGGGCTCTCTGCTAGGCCAGCCCAAGTGGCCGGGGTGTGGTTCGAGGGCTCTCTGCTAGGCTAGCCCAAGTGGCCGGGGTGTGGTTCGAGGGCTCTCTGCTAGGCTAGCCCAAGTGGCCGGGGTGTGGTTTGAGGGCTCTCTGCTAGGCTAGCCCAAGTGGCCGGGGTGTGGTTCGAGGGCTCTCTGCTAGGCTAGCCCAAGTGGCCGGGGTGTGGTTCGAGGGCTCTCTGCTAGGCCAGCTCAAGTGGCCGCGGTGTGGTTCGAGGGCTCTCTGCTAGGCCAGCCCAAGTGGCCGGGGTGTGGTTCGAGGGCTCTCTGCTAGGCCAGCCCAAGTGGCCGGGGTGTGGTTCGAGGGCTCTCTGCTAGGCCAGCCCAAGTGGCCGGGGTGTGGTTCGAGGGCTCTCTGCTAGGCCAGCCCAAGTGGCTGGGGTGTGGTTCGAGGGCTCTCTGCTAGGCTAGCCCAAGTGGCCGGGGTGTGGTTCGAGGGCTCTCTGCTAGGCCAGCCCAAGTGGCCGGGGTGTGGTTCGAGGGTTCTCTGCTAGGCCAGCCCAAGTGGCCGGGTGTGGTTCGAAAGCTTCAAGACGTCATCTTGATTACGTCATAACAACCAGTGGCGAGATCCTGTGCCACTTCGTAAATCATAGTTCAGATGTTTCCACTGAGGCGGCACTGTATGTGCAATGCATTCTGGGTATTATATTGGTCTTTGCGAGTTGTCAAGATGGCGTCATCGCATGCCAACGTATTTTGTAGACACTTAAACATGCAACATTGTCAAAAATGTAACGGAAAAGTTACGTAATCTGGATGTAAGTTTGCCGTTTTGGACAAAGCGTGACTTTGCGCCAGTCACGGTTTTGTTCAAAATGCCCTATATTTGCGAAGTCGTGTATCGGACAGAATTGCCCGCGCTAGACCTGCCTGTGATGTCTTGGCTGTAGCTGTCCCAGGCGGACCGGATCACCTTCGGGCTGGCGCCGAGGACGGCCGTCTTGTTCTGGAAGGGCTCGGCTTCCCACTCCAGACCGCCCACGTGGTCGGCTACCATCTTGTAGTCCAGGGAGTCCTCGCTGTCTGCAGCGCCGCTAGACACCCCGGTCAGCCAGCACCCTGGTGGGCGGGTAGGGCATAAACAGTCGGGACGAGGAGGGGAGCGGAGTATTGGGTGGGGCGGGGGGCGGGGCGGGGAGTGATGGTATAACTGAAAATGGTGCACACCAACAAGCGATGCCCGTCATAGCTTCGCTAGGCTGCCGTTGTGGTGTTTACAGCCATAATATCTTTTTTTTTAGATTTCCTAATTCAGAAGGTGCAATATTTCCTACTTCAGAAAGTGCAATATTTCCTAATTCAGAAGGTGCAATATTTCCTAATTCAGAAGGTGCAATATTTTCTAATTCAAAAGGTGCAATATTTTCTAATTCAGAAAGTAGAGAGTGCAATATCTCCTAATTCAGAAAATGCAATATTTCGTAATTCAGAAAATGCGATATTTAGTATTTCAGAAAATACAATATTTCCTACTTCAGAAAGTGCAATATATCCTAATTCAGAAAGTGCAATATTTTCTAATTAAGAAGGTGCAATATTTCCTAATTCAGAAGGTGCAATATTTCCTAATTAAGAAGGTGCAATATTTCCTAATTAAGAAGGTGCAATATTTCCTAATTAAGAAGGTGCAATATTTCCTAATTCAGAAGGTGCAATATTTCCTAATTAAGAAGGTGCAATATTTCCTAATTCAGAAGGTGCAATATTTCCTAATTCAAAAGGTGCAATATTTCCTAATTCAGAAGGTGCAATATTTCCTAATTCAGAAGGTGCAATATTTTCTAATTCAGAAGGTGCAATATTTCCTAATTCAGAAGGTGCAATATTTTCTAATTCAGAAGGTGCAATATTTTCTAATTCAGAAGGTGCAATATTTCCTAATTCAGAAGGTGCAATATTTTCTAATTCAGAAAGTAGAGAGTGCAATATTTCCTAATTCAGAAAATGCAATATTTCCTAATTCAGAAGGTGCAATATTTCCTAATTCAGAAGGTGCAATATTTTCTAATTCAGAAAGTAGAGAGTGCAATATTTCCTAATTCAGAAAATGCAATATTTCGTAATTCAGAAAGTGCGATATTTAGTATTTCAGAAAATGCAATATTTCCTACTTCAGAAAGTGCAATATATCCTAATTCAGAAAGTGCAATATTTCCTAATTCAGAAGGTGCAATATTTCCTAACTCAGAAATTAGAAAGGACAATATTTCCTAATTCAGAAAGTGCAATATTCCGTAATTCAGAAAGTGCAATATTTCGTAATTCAGAAAGTGCAATATTTTGTAATTCAGAAAGTGCAATATTTTGTCATTCAGAAAGTGCAATCGCTTTTAATTCAGAAAGTGCAATATTTTAGTATTTCAGAAAATGCACTATTTCCTAATTCAGAAAGTGCAATATATTCTAATTTATAAAGTGCAATATATTCTAATTTATAAAGTGCAATATTTCTTAATTCAGAAAGTGCTATATTCTCTAATTCAAAAAGTGCATTATTTCCTAATCCAGAAAGTGAATATTATTCTCTATTTTTTATCCGATAATCGCTCGAGTTTATGTCATTAGTGAACATGACGGATAGATTGGGCCAAGAAGTCTCCCAGGAGAAAGGAAATGAGGTAAGATTCTCTTCTTTATGTGCGGGCGCCAGGGCGCGAACCCACGACCTCTTAGTCTGCAGCTCAACTCGCTTAACACCACAGCTGTGAGCGATAATCCAGGTAATCGCACAAGATAAGTAAATCGATCAGCAGATCATTGTTAAAATGTGTCCCGCGTGGAATTATTTATATAGTTATCATGGATTAAACTGGCTGTTAATTAATGAACCGATATCTGTACCCAAAGTTGCCTCTGAAGACCACGTGACGGAGTTCCAGTCACGTGACGTACACATGCCGACTGATGCCCGCATCCTGGTTGTGTCGCAGACAACGAACAGGTTGGGAATACCACCGCCATCTGGTGGAGAAAACACGAAGGTCAAGTCATAGCGCGGACCTATTGTCTGTATCAGTAATAAACCTACACATGTTAATTTCCCTGTAAGTCTGAATCATGTAAGACGCAGTTTATGTATACATTGGTATACAAAAAATATATGGAACAAAGAATATTTGCATGTCATGATATATATATACATATGTGGACCCGCCAATCAGGACTCGTATACGAGATACATAAATAAAGAATAACCGTAGCCGACAAAACAAAAACCGGGATAAATTATATTTCGTTATGGTATAGTTATTTTTAATCATTTGGTTTCCCATTGACATCTCCAGGCCGTGGGTATATCCGGTAGAACACCTCACAGCCTGATATCATATGGTAACTCAGTGACGTTGTCCGGGAGGTCTCCCTCCCGGTGCCTCACCCACGGTCAGCTGTGTCCACTCGGCGCAGGGACCCTGCAGCAGGACGCCAGCGGGCCGCCGGGGCAGCAGAACCTCACCCCCCGGCAGGGCGAGGGGGCGGCCCGGGGCAGAGCGCACGTACAGGCCGGTCAGTCGGTGCCCTGTGGGGTAACATATGATTGTATAGTGACCCGAGGTCCACATCTGACCCTGTATGGACCTGAGATCAACATATCACCCTGTATTGACCTAATGTCAACCTGTAAGGGTGGAAGTAAAAAAACACCGGATGATAACAACAATATCAGAACCAAAAAACCCAAAAGACACAATGTGAATTAAATTGGCTCAATTAGGACCAGGAACCTCCAACGACAAGGACTTTGCTCCACTATGCCTAGATTGGTGTTGAACCAGAGACCTATTAATCAGCAGTGTTCTACGACTAGCCCAGTTTAGATACACTCCATATTACCTCTTCATTTAATGAACTCCAATAGTGACATAAATAAATATTCAGGTATTATTGGGAAAAAAACTATTGATGACATGTTAGCCACTCGTCTCACTGCAGACAGTCTCGTACCT
Organism: Arenicola marina; assembly: GCA_964019135.1. Lineage (NCBI taxonomy): Eukaryota > Metazoa > Annelida > Polychaeta > Arenicolidae > Arenicola > Arenicola marina. The sequence goes on along the minus strand of OZ025258.1, from coordinate 5,495,772 downwards.
TCCGAGAGTTGGACGTGAGGCCCCAGAGAAATCCACGCCGGGTTGGCGGACAGGAGCAGGTAGTGCCCGGATGTTGTTGCCATGGAGGCAGCAGTCTCGTCGCCCTCCATCTCGCCACCGTCACGTGTTTCCGCTTAGCGCGAGATTCGAACTGGAAGCTGGAAGTTCATGCATGATACATTGAATGCACCACATATACCTCATGTACCGTAACTCATATAAAAAGGACTACGCTAACTGGACCCCCCCCCCCCCACTCCACCACCACTACCACCACCACCAAAATTCTACATCGGATTCCACCCTTGCATTTATTATGTTTGATTTTCCAATAATAATCTAGATACTATAACGGCTGTTTCTCGTTACCGCGAAGACATAAATATGTTATGTAAAATACTTCCAATAATACCACACATTGATGTCATACCGCATGCAGCGGTAATACACACGCATATCGGTATTACACTTTGATTTATCGGACGACTGGGACCATTGTCCTGTGGTCCTGGACTATTGTCCTGGGGACTATTGTCGTTGGGATAATTGTTGTGGGGAACATTGTCAAGGGGACCGTTGCCTTGGTGACTATGGTCCTTTGCACTGCTGGGTTGCGATCTGTAATCATCTCGAATCAACTACATTGTCCAACTTCAGATGTTAGTCAACGAATAAGACGCATTTGACAGGCAAAAGGGTCCTTGCTGTTGTTTCATATGTGTGCGTACCATGGTAATTGGCCTCCATTTGATAACTATTTATATGGAAATTCATTCACTTATTATCAATTGATAATCATCTCGGAACAAACTCGTTAGATCGCAAGTCTGCTAAGTGTGGGGTGGTGAGCGTTGGCCAGTGTTGTCGGCCCGACATCAATCTGTCGTCGTGTTCTGCCGCCATGTTCATTATCGGCTGGATGCTTCAAGACACTCTCCCCGGAATCGTCCAGGGACCGTTATGATCATGTAAGAGGGGCGCGTCATGATAAAGGATATATACATTTAGATATCTAAAGATGCTATAGAGTCTATCATGATCAATTGGGCCAGACGCGTTTCGTGACATGACCCAGGCTTGATACAAACGCGCCCGGTCATCATGAAGCCCCGGTAGCTCAGTCCGTAGAGAATGGGGCATTAGTCGACTAAAGTTACCATGATGGGCGATCCATCCGTATAAGCCCCGTATTCGGCTAAAATGCGTACGTGAAATAGGCCACAGTAAGTTCGAACAGCGGGGGCAGAATATTTTACCTCACCCCATGCTGATGTCCGACATATTTGGCCCCGGGAACTTACGGGAACAGATCCCATTCAAACCGGATTGAAGCCCAGCCGCACTTCCCATACCTACATGTTAGTTGATACTTATTATGACCAAAAATCTACGATTTTTCCGGCATCTATCACTACGTTGGTATGACTGTGTGTGTGTGTGTGTGTTTGTGTGTGTGTGCGCGCTCTATAGGTCACAAAACGCAACATTTCGTTCTGTAACTTTACCCATCGATAGATATCTGACATGGCTCGGTCAAGTTCGTTAGCGGCGTATTTAGGCTAAAGGTCAAGGTCACAGGATTTTTTTGTCTGTTCCTTAACCATTGGTAGATGGGACTAGATTTAATGACGCTGTACATTATGTAACGTATTGAGCCCGTGGGTAATTAAATCACGTCTTTGAATTGTGGAATTGCCTAAGGAGTTTTTCTGCCAAAAATTGCTAAACTTTAACATAGGACCCTACGAGAGCTATTAACTATTAAGAACAGCTGGCCTACATCAATTGCGTGGTCAGGGTCACCACACCACGGCATGTCTTATCATATCATAACAATACGCGGCGGCTCACTTATCTGCTAACGAAGGAAAGAACAACAGCGAGGCGTTGGGCGATCGCGAGCGGTGAGGATCGACTGCCGCGGTGCGAGTGTGTGTAGGGGGGCGGGCGGGTTCAACCCGGTGTGATGGGATGATGTAGCGCCTGAATGGTGTGGGGGTGGGGGTGGGTATGGCAGTGGAGTTGGGTGGGTGGTTTGCGCAGGACAAGGACGATGACATCGTATCGATGTTGACAAACACATGGAGCACGTGGCTGGCATGCTAATGACCCACCCGTTTGTAAGTTGCTTGGTGCGCGGTTTGACGGTGTGAACTGTTGACCAAGCGATGCTTCGACCGTTGTTTTAAGACCATTGAAGGAATTTGCATATATGCAAACGTAGCAACATTTGAAGCGAAACTGTTCATTTAATATGTTAAAGCTAGTTTAAGCAGTCAATGCACCGACCAAATGGCATCCCATGTTGGTTGGCATCCGTCCGTCTGCAAAAGATGCGTGGACTTGCAGCTTTGTTTTGGTTTAAGTTACACGATTTGTAACGCGGCATTTACGCTTATGACTGAAGAAGCCTATCTGTGACTGACAGAGTTTACCGCCGTCATCGCATCGGTGACCTGTCGATAGATCTTGGTTTATAGCAATATTATAGCCAATATGGAACGTAAGCGGTTGGATTCGGTGACTCCTTGAGAACAAACAATCCTCGTCCTTGACATTGTGGCTGAATTTGTTTGTAAGGTGGATATTCTCCGTAGGTGTGTGCGTGTGGGGGGGAGGGGGGGTATTCCCGCTCATCGGAAATCGGCTTTTTATTGTAGTGTGAACTGGGAATAAGCAAAATAATTCTTCGTGAACTGAGAATGGGATATTAGCCGGCCCCCGTGATCAAGGATTTTCATTAATCGTGAACAGGGAAGTTTAATATTAAATATTCGTAAATCGGTAAATCGTCAATTTAGTAGTATGTATCTGCCCTTCTTTTGCATGAGGGAGGTCTCCTTTTAATTCATCATGACCCGGGAATAAAGACCCCCCCCCCCCCCCCCGTCCGTTAGTATTTCAGGCCGGTGTTACAAGTCGATATACAAACGTGACATATCGGGAGAACGATAATGCCAATCGACCACTTCCTATTTCCTTTGATGGGCTTGAATGTGTACCGATCTGGCAATTAACATCAAAGATTTTAGTACACCAAGATAGGTCATACAGCGATTTCCTTGTAATCGTCCTCCAGTGGCGCCTACAAAATGTTTCTTTTCTACAAAATGTCTCTTTTTCAAGTGTATTTCGTCGGAAAGCCCGAGTTTTACTTCTGAGACTAAACTTCGGGCGTCATTGCGTTTGTTGTACACTTGTTAGGAGACTTTTTCCAGTGGCGTTGAAGGGTAGGCAAATATATTCTCCAATCAAACAAAGACAGGAGACCGCTAAATGCTAAATAATTATGAAGTTCTTGTGTTTTATAATCCATCAGTCAAGGGTACATCATAGTTTTCAACCAGCAAAGTTATCAGAGAATTAGGGGAGCCAAACTGTTGACTGCCAGTCAATGACGTTCTCGAAATATGACGCCTTGATGACACCAACAACTATTTATTGCCGCATAAAAAATACAAAGTTATATATTTAACGTAAAATATACCTGAAAACATGAAAGAACACCACCAGGCTTTATATCACCCGAATTAATAGCGCTAAAATCCAATTTGTAGTTCACAGGGCGCCGCTTATCAAGCACTTCTGCGTTATCGTCAGCGCAGTGGCAGCCGAACGTTACGCGCTCGCCGCATAGCGGCGACACTACTCGCCGCATTACACATTTTACAATGGGCTTTTGCCGTATGACCTATCTTGGTGTACTAATATCTTTGTTAACATGCACGAGTTAAAACTATATTTGTTCTTACCTTGATCTTTGTGGTCTTTTCCAGCTGACAGCACTTCACATTGTTGGTTGACATATTTATCGCACGACCTATCCTACGCAATTCATCCCCATGGTAACGTAAACGTCATAATGGATTTAGCAATAGTTATGTGTCGTCATAGCAACACGTATGCGGTTAAATATTAAATACCGGAATACGTGAAAATGCGTAAAATGTGTTCTGCTGGCGGAAGTGGAGCGCAGTGAGCCCCCCCGCCCCCCCCCCCCCCCCCACCTCTCACTTGGGTTCACTTCTTTATAAATGCACTCCCCACCCCACTCACAGTATGACAAGCGAACTACGTACTTAACGAGTACACTAGGGTGGGAGGTGTGAGCGGAGAGAGAAGGGGTGCGTGTTGATGAAAAATTCTCGAGCTCCGTCAAGCTTGCTCTGACTTTGGCGCAAGTGCCCCCAGGCAAGCCCGCTTCTCCAGGGGCACAACGGTGTCGATGCAAAGTTATTTAGACGGCAGTCGGGAATCGACTGTTACAGTAGGATAACGGCAGCGCCCTCTGTCACAGGTAATTCACGGTTACAAAGTTTGGGACCCAGGCTACAATGGTTCAAATGGTGGCGGGACCCGCCAGGGGCGCTGCATACGCGTGGCGGTTGGTCGAGAAAAGACTATGCTCCAACATTTCTTTGCGAAAGTATAACCGAAACAACCTTGTGTTGACACACTTTCTTGATGTCAGAAGACAGTACATTGTATATAGAATACGTGAACACTATGATTGTACGCGCGCACATTATGATAAAAGCCACAGTCGATTCCCGACTGGCGTCTAAAGAACTTTGCATATGGACACCGTTGGGCCCCTATAGTCGCAACGGAAACTCTCCGGACAACGAAATTTGCCCGTTTACTTTCTGTGTGAACTTCAAATCGGGGCCTAATAAGTGTATGTCAACTCACGTTTCCTGAGACACTTGCAAATAAACTATAAGCAAATGTTTCTTTGCTGCACTTCGAAGCAGCCGATCGGCTTGATGGCGCCATTCACTGTTTACTGTGACGTCACTGGGCGATACTATTTACATCTTTGTAAGGGGTCACAGGTTTGAATTCCTTTGTAGTGTTTTATCATTAACTCTGTTTTTAAGCATTGACGCATACCTAAAGTGACCCAGAGTAAAATTGAAATCTGTTTAGTATCAATTGAGGCTAAACTTGAATTGCGCGAAAGCAAACGCCTCCTGCAAAAGTGGGTACAGCAGATCAACCACTACCCCCTGACCATTGCATTCAACCTAGGTACCCTCCTCAAATGACGCGATGGACTTTGCCAACCTGACCTAGATTTTGAACCAATCAGTTGGCATTTGGATGACCTTTACATTTGCGCGACTGACAAGAGAAGGATAAAAACATCGTCTGCTCTATAGGGCATGCAAGTGAATCTCGTTTTATGTGTGCGATACCTCACGAGATCAGATTTTGGGGACAACGACGATATATGCGACCTTAATTTTTTACTGCGCAACTCACTCGCTCCCTGCTTCACGAATCAAAACGCTGTCATTCTAGTCACGATTTAGGACGTGGAACCAAGCAAACTGCGTGGTGAGCAAGGGGAGAAAAGGGTGGGTCCCTTCTAGACCTGTTTGCAACTTAAATAAGTACCTGTTAACAATCTAGTGACAATATATTGTTGAAAGACACTTTGAACTTGTATTTTCCCGTATCAATAACTGCGGTCAGTAAACTTAGCGCACTACAGCGAGCTAATTACCCAATATTTGTACTGGCCTGACTGTGTTGCCGACGGCCGAATTACAGATGACAAGCGGAATAAACCATAATTCGCGAAAATGGGGAAACGGCTATTGTTTTCGACATATCGATTTATCCAATGTTTTTCATAATGCTGATGCATATGGGTGATTTTATGAGCAGATATGATAGAGCCACTTGAGCTCAATACTACTTAATTGTTATTTTACCGCGAATGATTTTATTACAGGTTTGTCCAAATCAAGAAATCAATTATGACGGCTTGGACAAATTATAACTAAGCTTTATTTAAATAAAGTTTTGAATGGTAATAACATTATAAAATTAAATTTAAAAAAACTTAACTGTATTAATTTAAATATTGTGACATTATACAAATCCTCAATCATGCCCTTTGTATTTAGCAAATATTTGATGTCAAATAATGTGTACAATGTACCTACCGGTATACATATTTGTCTGAGATATATATTACACATAGATATAGATCTAAGTATATGGGAAATGATATGTCTTTTACATATTTTTTAATCTATGATAAACAAAAATGAATTTGTCAAATTTTAGTTTTTTGACACACAGAATTTATTAGCAAAGCAATATGTCTTGGTGCTCTTGTCACAACTGTAGCTAAATGTTAGAGAAAAGTAACAACATGTGCCATATATATTGGTGATTAGTATCATTTTATTGTGATGTTTATACTGGTTAAATAAAAATATATATATATAAACCTGCCAAAGATGTTTAATGTTACTTGTGTCCTTATGTGCTACTTGTTATTATGAATATTTTTCTTAATTTTTATTTTTTTATTTTTATTAATATACATCACATGTATAGACCTCAGGACAACAGTACCAAATTTAAAAATCAAAATTAAGTTGCACAATCTAAACAGGACATCTTATCATTACATAGTTATGCAGCATTAATTTCAATGTAGATTTCAATTTGCAAATGTCATGAACAACATTTGTCACCCAGGGCTGATTTAATGTAGAACAAAGTTGATGATTATTATATCCTATTAAACCATATAATGTCCTATTTTATTTTTTTAAGTCATAAATTAATCTTTTCTTCATCTAAATTGATGGAACACAATCTAATACAACATACCGGTAGCAACTGAGAGATTTAAAAAAGCTTATATGTTATATTTATTATGGTACACAGGATTTATTAACCAAAGAATGTGCCCTTGTCATTAATGTAGTTGAATGCAGGAGAATTTAAGAGCTGAAATTGATCTAACAAAATGTAACATATATATTGATTATCCCTTTATTGGAATTTTTTATATTTCTGCTGGTTAAATAATGTCTCTATATATAATATATATAATAATATATTTATAATAATATTACTGAATTCCTTATGGGTTAATTGTTATCAATATTTTTAACAGTTTGTTCTCGTGTTTCTTTATTATATGTTTCATGTTTCATCAGGACAAAAGTAGCTATGAAAGGTGTAATTTAATCAAATTAATTGGACAACCTTAAAAGGAAATGTTATGAATTTGAAGTATTAAGTATCTCATTTTTTTTACCTTCACTTAGTTTTTGTATCTGCTACATTTGAAATACTTGCAGATTTTATTTTATACCATATGTTGTCAACCCAATTAAATTGATGTGACAGAAGCAAATCCAATGCAAAGAGACAAATAGAAACTTGGATTTATTATCATCATGTTTATGCAATGAACAAATTGTCAATCATGAAGGTTATACACTGAATAATTATTTATTTTGTATGTTTGCATTACAGATTCCTGTTAAAAATCTCCATACATTTAAAGATGCCACAATTTTTTTAATAATTTTTGTTTCCTTGTGTGTTTTGTCAAAAGTAGCAAAAGAAAGTGTAATTTAACTAATCAAAATCAGAAGGAAATGTTACAATTAAAGATTTATACAGAACTAAAGCTGTCAGTAAGTTTAACTTGGACGCATCAGCTATACAAATAAATAATATCAACACAAGTGTCCACATATAAAAATCTAAAAACTTTTTGTTTTATAAATTAAGGCTTAATTCCACCATTCCTATAAAGAGGAAGCATAGATTATCTATTTTTGCTAGCATATGTGAAAGGACCCCTTAAACTGAGTTATGACTGAAGTCAACTGCATACATGTATATACTTCTTGGATATTAAGTTTGCCGCACCAGTTGAACTTAGACCCAGATCATTATACCGGTAAGCCGATAAGTACATGTAAGCTAGCTCACTCTGTGGACATGGAAAAGTCACAGTACATGGTCTATTTTGTGGTTTTCATGAAACTGTTTGTCAAAATACCCATCAAGACTATGAATATAACAGAACGGAAGCAATTTAGAAAGAAAATGTTAGCACAGTAAATTTACAAGGTTCTTCTTTTGAAATTTGCCTATTTGAATGGTAGTTGCATTCAGGATTGAAAAACTGTAATTTTGACGGCAAAGGCTGTCCATACCTGTCACTCGATCACTGCAGATCAGTGTAAACATTGGGAAATCATCTACCTGTTTTTCGCCTAGTTAACTGAACGTGGCTAGCATAATGGAAAATGACATGTTCAAAGTGTCATCTACCAACATATCGACACGAAAATATTAACATTTCTTTATTTAAGACGCACGAAAGACGAATTGCGACCCACCCCTTGTTTGCCTCGCCGGCCGCGCAGCTTGCCTGGTTCCGCGTCCTATGTCGTAACTAGTATAACAGCCCTCTGCGCGCGGTATCCGTTGTTACGCAGGGGGCGAGTCAGGCTGCGCACTGAACAAAAAGCACGTGTTCGTTTGTTTGTCCCCAAAATCCCAGGCCGGAAGTAGAATCCGCGAGAACTGACATGCCCTATTAAATAGCATGGCAGGTCATGTATTGTGAGGATAGGAATCGAACTGCAGATCGGATAAACAATTTTTCAGACAGGCCCCAGTTCATAGGTAAGGAATATGCATAGATTTCGTCCTCAACTCATAGAGTAAACAAATAATTCGCAAATTTCGATGTCCGGAGAGTTTCCGTTTTGACTCATATAGAGAAGCGGGCTTGCCTGGGGGCACTTACGCCAAACTATGATTTAGACACAACATTGATTGCGCAACTAGTTTATTTATATGAATTAGAGTCCACATTTTTACCAACCAGTATGCATGCACGTCGGACAGCTAACGTGATGTCGATTTTGTAAGTGATCTGCTTATTATGTTTACCATTTTTTCCTCCGTGTGCAATCACTGGTCCGAGTACTATATATGTCACATGTGTGTTCAGGTCACTTGGTCACAATCTTACACTTGGTTTATTTATTGCCCACACAAAAGCGAAACAGAACAGCAAAAAATATTAGGTAAATGAATGACTAATCTGACTGCGCATTATATAGCGGTGATAAACCAGATGACATAAAAGCTAAACATCGCAATATAAGCATTTCACCTAAAAAGAACCAACCAAACGTGGTTTCCGGGTTTTGAGATTATGCGGAATAATACTGCGGTAAAAGAAATCGGGTCTCGAATCACTTCTAAGGTATACCTCACGTCAGTCAGCTTGGTCATATTATAAGAAAGGTATACCTCACGTCAGTCAGCTTGGTCATATTATAAGAAAGGTATACCTCACGTCAGTCAGCTTGGTCATATTATAAGAAAGGTATACCTCACGTCAGTCAGCTTGGTCATATTATAAGAAAGGTATACCTCACGCCAGTCAGCTTGGTCATATTATAAGAAAGGTATACCTCACGCCAGTCAGCTTGGTCATATTATAAGAAAGGTATACCTCACGTCAGTCAGCTTGGTCATTTTATAAGAAAGGTATACCTCACGCCAGTCAGCTTGGTCATATTATAAGAAAGGTATACCTCACGTCAGTCAGCTTGGTCATATTATAAGAAAGGTATACCTCACGCCAGTCAGCTTGGTCATATTATAAGAAAGGTATACCTCACGTCAGTCAGCTTGGTCATATTATAAGAAAGGTATACCTCACGTCAGTCAGCTTGGTCATATTATAAGAAAGGTATACCTCACGTCAGTCAGCTTGGTCATATTATAAGAAAGGTATACCTCACGTCAGTCAGCTTGGTCATATTATAAGAAAGGTATACCTCACGTCAGTCAGCTTGGTCATATTATAAGAAAGGTATACCTCACGTCAGTCAGCTTGGTCATATTATAAGAAAGGTATACCTCACGCCAGTCAGCTTGGTCATATTATAAGAAAGGTATACCTCACGTCAGTCAGCTTGGTCATATTATAAGAAAGGTATACCTCACGTCAGTCAGCTTGGTCATATTATAAGAAAGGTATACCTCACGTCAGTCAGCTTGGTCATATTATAAGAAAGGTATACCTCACGTCAGTCAGCTTGGTCATATTATAAGAAAGGTATACCTCACGTCAGTCAGCTTGGTCATATTATAAGATAGGTATACCTCACGTCAGTCAGCTTGGTCATATTATAAGAAAGGTATACCTCACGTCAGTCAGCTTGGTCATATTATAAGAAAGGTATACCTCACGTCAGTCAGCTTGGTCATATTATAAGAAAGGTATACCTCACGTCAGTCAGCTTGGTCATATTATAAGAAAGGTATACCTCACGTCAGTCAGCTTGGTCATATTATAAGAAAGGTATACCTCACGTCAGTCAGCTTGGTCATATTATAAGAAAGGTATACCTCACGTCAGTCAGCTTGGTCATATTATAAGAAACCGTAACATTAGCAAAAGCAGTGTTGAAATATCATTTAAAAACACTCGCTACATTTATTCATGCGTTTCAGAAATCCTGATATTACATCGATACTTCAACGACGATTGATAAGCTATCATTAAGTAACGTCTGCAGTATTAGCAGCCCAATATCCCAAATCAATAAATAACTAAGCTTAGCATTGAGCTTAGAGTGGAAACACGGTGTAAGGCTGTATGGAATGCGCACATACACAAACGCACGTTACACTCGCTACCAGTAGCATTCTGACTTAACGATTTTGCATATATATCAACTTCACAAAGTAATATCTTATTCCATTGAGATCCCACAGCTGGTATGTAGAGGAGTGGGGGGGGGGGGGGGCACACATCACTCGACGATTGGAGCATAGAGGTCAATGTATGCCTTCTGGCCCCAGAAACGCTTGTTCGTTATCTCCATGGCGACGTACATCACCATGGCGACGGCTAGGAGGCCGAGGGCGATGTATATCTTCGGGAGGGTACAGAGCGGGTAGCTATAAGCGAAGGAAATGACGAGGCCGACACTCTGCCACAGTCTGAAGCTGGCGAAGGCAGGGTCCCGGCAGTGGGCGAACACCACGGCGATCATAGCTGCAACAACAACATTATAAATATATACTGTCTGCAGTATTACTTTGTAGAGTTATCGAAGTATTCATGAAGTTAACTTTCAGTTTCAGTTTCCGTTCGATATTTGAACGTATTTGTGTTTCAGAGGCAATGCACATGTCGTAGACTAATAAATGTAATAAATTAATTGAATTGAATATATCCGTGGCCACCAGGATACAAGTCGAGAGTCTAGGCGTCACGATACCATACACAGAAACATATCTCTTTAAGATGCGAACTGTAACATAAATACAGATAATGATCTGGCTATAAGGATCAATATTACCATCTATTCCTAAAAATTGGGCATCTGTTGTTGTCGCGGGAGATAACCACACACGCCGTGAAACATTTTAAGATGGCCTTTCGACAAAAGAAACTTCATCAAGTGCCCGCCGCTGGAGTGAAAAACGCCAGTCACATGCCGGGGTCGAGTTAGAGCCGTGCATTGCCCGATGTGGCTGCGCCCCGGTAGAGGGCGTCCTGGGTACTCACAGGTTGTTGTGGTTTGCCACAGAGCGTCCGCCACTCCCCACACGGCCGGGAGGAAGTAGAACACCCAATTAGGACCCGCTTCCGGTTTCCACTCCAGCAAGTAGACAAAGAGTCCGGCGTTGATGCCTGCCGCCGTGAGGAGGAGCGGGACGCGTCCGGTGTACGTCTGGATCCGGCCTGCCAGCAGGGACGCCAGGGCGTTGGCGGCCCCGAACGATATCATCGTGTAGCCGACGTGCGCTATGCCGAGCTGGCAGCCTACGAACGCCTGGACACATGCAACATGGAGGCGTACACATACAATACATTAGGTGCAATGTTAAGTCTGTAGCATTCCAAGCCTTCGTAACAAAAAAATTAACACGGCGACCCGTAATTGTTTTTTTGTTTTTTTCATTTTCTGCTGGCCCAATACTTGATATAACAAGACTTAAAAAAGCTGGAACAAACCTTGAACAAACCTTGATATACCAAGTACTTCATAAAGTTCAGACAAGCCTTGATATAAGGACTACTTAATAAAGCTGGAACAAACCTTGAAATACCATGTACTTAATACAGCTGAAAGAAATCTTGATATAGCAAGTACTTAATAAAGCTGGAACAAACCTTGACATAGCATGTACTTAATAAAGCTGGAAGAAACCTTGATATACCAAGTGCTTATTAAAGCTGGAATAAACCTTGATATACCAAGTACTTAACATTTCGTCATATGTTGACATATTCATGCAATTATTCATGTGGACCGAGCCAATAAGCTTTCTATTCTAGCTTAGCGCCTGTGATGCGGGTGAGGCTGAGACACCTACGCTGGTGTAGTCCCCAAAGAGGAAGCCTTGCTCCAGGCCGTTAAAGATGAAGAGAGGGACGAGGAGCAGCATGAGAGGCTGGCAGTGCACGACGACCAAGGACCCCAGCACCGCCAGCAGCCCTTCCTCGCCAAAGTCATCCGAGCTGTGCCGCTTGACGTTGTCCACCAGACAGCTCTTCAGAAAGAGTCCGACCACACAGCACCCGAGGTAAATCCCGACGAGCATCCAGACAGTGTCCTGCGCCGGGTGCTCCCACCGGGAGTCTCCGGACACGGCGGCGTCCCAGTTGCAGAACTGGGCGCCACAGGAAGTGGCGTTACCGGTGTCGTTCGTGACGTCAGATCCGTTGTTGTATATCGTGTCGGAGCCATTGTAGAGGACCAGTGACGAAATCAAGTTACCCCAGATCTGGGAGCTTTGGAAGAACATGAAGAATATACCGTTGAAGCGGCTGATGACAACCGAGGGTTGTAGGTCCATGAGCTGGCTGTATTGGAGAGCCAGGGTGGTGAGGAACATGCCCTGGGCCGTCCAGAAGGGACCGCTGGTTAGGCCCAGCAGTAGGCACGCCGGCACCAGGGTGTACAACTTGGGGTAGAAGTTAGCTGCGGCGAACAAGCCCTGCGTGAAGTAGCAGAGAGCCATGGTCCACTTGAACCCCAGGACTCGACTGACGACAGGAGCCAGAGGGCAGGAGACCACCAAACCCACAAAGACACATGTCAGTCCCACCACCCCGACGCCCGAATCCTTATTCAAGGTGCTCTGAAGGTTCTGCAGAGCAGCGTAGGATGTCAAAACAAACATGGCCGACACGCAATGGATCAGGAAGTTACGGATACACCGTCTTTTCTGTGCGCCACTATCCTCCTCATCTTCTTTCCCTCCCACCTCCTCCTCCCCCCTGTCGTCCAAGGCGCTCTCGTCGTCAGTGCCATCGTACAGTGCCCGTGATGACGTCACTGGGTTGTTGCCCAGGAGTGGCTGTCGCTCCTGTGTATCGACGCCGCCAGCCATGGCAACGGCACGCTCTGACAGAGAGAAAGGACGTAGTATGCATTAGTGTACCTGGAGGGGAAACCAAGGGTTAAATAGAGGGGGGCGTGGATACCCGCTCTGAATCGCGAATTCCCAAACATTAGGGAGAGTAATATCGAATCTCCAAGATTAGGAATGCTGGAGACCGGGCGTGACAATAAACCACCTAAAAGTTGATATCTAGAATATCGAGGAATTCGCAGACTGCAGTAACGACATGCGGAAGTATCCACCATGCGCAGTTGTCCCCCTTGTATAACGTACATGATATTTAAACCACCCCCGCTTTATGTGTTCGTACGGTTGCATTATGATAGATAGGCCCACAAAAGGGCCGTATACACCAAACCGGGGACAGGTGCTTGGGAGCATATTCGTTGGGATGCGTTCATGCTGCAACACGACGAACGTGCCCAAGTCAGCTAAGACGTGATGGGCGGGGCGATAGACGACCAGAACATACAAAAGCCTAGCTGTCTTAGCAGACCACGGCAACGGAGTGGCGACCCACAAATAGATACAAACAGTATTCAGAAGAAAAGTTGCTATTTAATTGTCAGGGATTTTAAAGTTGCATATCTAGCTCTTTCCCGCCAAAACTAAAGAAGTCAAAATACAAATAGAAATCAGTCCTCGAATCGTCCAGAATTTCTTTTGTCTGTATTCCACGCATGCCAGACTGCCAAATGAAGTATCTTAGCCTTGCCCGTAATTTCAATTTACCACAGGTTTTCAACTTAGTTGTAAACGTCATCATTTTGTGTGCTTCGCGATGCTTTGGTATAAGTAGCAGTGCCGCGACCGAGTTCTGTGGTGTCCCGGGATAGACACGTTTGCCACATCACAGCCGAAACGGCGATGTCTATTATGTTTCTATAGAATGAAACAATCGAGTTTTCTGCAAATTGTGATATATATATCGCCTGAGCTTAGTTTTGGAGGGAAAGCAACTATGCAACTTTATCACAAAATTTGGCATAATAGCCAGCCATGTAATTACAATTTGTAGAAATTGCGAATTAGTGACTGTGATAAATGTTGTTTTTGTGATGATGTGCAAACCATACATTATATGTTATACAATTGTGCGGAAGCTGCAAACAGATTCTGGACAAGGTATATCATAGCCTGCAAAGTATATTTAATTTGAAGGATGTTCTATTTGGAGTACAAGATACCAATGAACAATTAGTCTTATCTATTGTATGTTATCTGATCTACAAAATGTGGCTGCAACTCCCAAAATTAATATATTAACGTCAGCAAATGGAATTTTTTTGTACATTTCTTCGAAACTGAATTATCATAATATATAATTCAAATATATCAATTGACACAATAAAAAATCTGCTATATACAAACTACAGAAGATATGAAAATAATTCGAACAATATACAGTTGCTAATGGTGCAAATATGTCAAGTTGTTTTATTATGTCTAGTTAATGCCTGTATGTATACTACTCACAATTTGCTAAGGATCATCTCTATGCAGAGGTATCTTAGTGTATAACAGATCACTTGTAATTCTACTTCAATACAAAGACGTTTGCCTTTACCATGCATGGTGGCACACGAGTAACACATTGAACACAGACTGGGGAAGGTTTATCTGTATTATAGTAGAATTACACAGTCACCTGTTATACACTCAGATATCTCTGCATAGAGGTGACCCTTAGCAAATTGTGATTAGTAGCCTATATTTGCAAAATTTTTGTGCAATAAATACTTAGCAAAACATAACAACCTACGTCAAATGCAGCAAAGTGTAATTATGTGAATCAATATCATAATCACCAGAGTTTGAACCCGGAAGGCATAGGGTGCCCGCAAACTGATAACCGAAAAAAAGTAAACATATCGGTACCATTATATTTTGAAACAGATTAAAATCGACATGGCTTCCCATAGCATCATATCCAAATATGGTCGATATGGACTCCTGGACAATATGCATGTCTTCCACCTACCGACTCAGACAACTTTTGTCGCTCTTGAAACCGATCTCTGACACTGAAAGATTCGACGGACATCACTGTGGACTCAGTATGTATCAGTGAACTGACGTGGCGTCAGGTACGGGAGCTACAGATACTGGCGTCAGCCGCTGTTCCACACTGTTGTTTGGTGTTCGACTCACAGATCTGGACAAGGTTCACCTGATTTCTATGGGGCGCCATTCAGGGCAAAATGACGCTGTGAATGTACGGCGTTCTCCGTGAATATTATCAGCCGCCGTTGTGGTCACAGGGAACGGCGACAGAAGGTTAAACAGAGTTTGATCCTAACAATGGTTCAGTTAATGGAAAGCTTATCGCAGACAAGCAACTCTCTGTGAGCCTTTTGTCATATCCATCATGTTACATGTATAACAACGGCTTATAGATATCATATCAACCGATGTCTCAATGGAAGCTACAAGAGAGGAACATATACGTACACACCACTGTTACTGAACAGATGTTACCTCACCGACACCCCTCTACACGCGGCCCCACCGCCATCCCTCTACACGCGGCCCCACCGCCACCCCTCTACACGCGGCCCCACCGCCACCCCTCTACACGCGGCCCCACCGCCACCCCTCTACACGCGGCCCCACCGCCACCCCTCTACACGCGGCCTCACCGACACCCCTCTACACGCGGCCCCACCGCCACCCCTCTACACGCGGCCCCACAGCCACCCCTCTACACGCGGCCCCACCGCCACCCCTCTACACGCGGCCCCACCGCCACCCCTCTACTCCGCCACCCCTCTACACGCGGCCCCACCGCCACCCCTCTACTCCGCCACCCCTCTACACGCGGCCCCACCGCCACCCCTCTACACGCGGCCCCACCGCCACCCCTCCACACGCGGCCTCACCGCCACCCCTCTACACGCGGCCCCACCGCCACCCCTCTACACGCGGCCCCACCGCCACCCCTCTACACGCGGCCCCACCGCCACCCCTCTACACGCGGCCCCACCGCCACCCCTCTACACGCGGCCCCATCGCCACCCCTCTACACGCGGCCCCACCGCCACCCCTCTACACGCGGCCTCACCGACACCCCTCTACACGCGGCCCCACC
This sequence comes from Arenicola marina, assembly GCA_964019135.1. NCBI lineage: Eukaryota > Metazoa > Annelida > Polychaeta > Arenicolidae > Arenicola > Arenicola marina. The sequence goes on along the minus strand of OZ025258.1, from coordinate 5,479,475 downwards.
GCCACCCCTCTACTCCGCCACCCCTCTACACCCGGCTCCACCGCCACCCCTCTACACGCGGCCCTACCGCCACCCCTCTACTCCGCCACCCCTCTACACCCGGCTCCACCGACACCCCTCTACACGCGGCCCCACCGCCACCCCTCTACTTCGCAACCCCTCAACACGCGGCCCTACCGCCACCCCTCTACACGCGGCCCTACCGCCACCCCTCTACACGCGACCCCACCGCCGCCCCTCTACTCCGCCACCCCTCCACACGCGGCCCAACCGCCACCCCTCTCCACTGGGCCCCACCGCCACCCCTCTACTCCTCCACCCCTTTACACGCGACCCCACCGCCGCCCCTCTACTCCGCCACCCCTCTACACGCGGCCCTACCGCCAACCCTCTACACGCGGCCCCATCGCCACCCCTCTACTCCGCCACCCCTCTACACGCGACCCCACCGCCGCCCCTCTACTCCGCCACCCCTCTACACGCGGCCCTACCGCCAACCCTCTACACGCGGCCCCACCGCCACCCCTCTACTCCGCCACCCCTCTACACGCGGCCCGACCGCCACCCCTCTACTCCGCCACCCCTCTACACGCGACCCCACCGCCGCCCCTCTACTCCGCCACCCCTCTACACGCCGCCCCACCGCCTCCCCTCTACACGCGGCCCCACCGCCACCCCTCTACACGCGGCTCCACCGCCACCCCTCTACACGCGGCCCCACCGCCACCCCTCTACACGCGGCCCCACCGCCACCCCTCTACTCCGCCACCCCTCTACACGCGGCCCCACCGCCACCCCTCTACACGCGACCCCACCGCCGCCCCTCTACTCCGCCACCCCTTTACATTCGGCCCCACCGCCAGTCCTCTACACGCGGCCCCACCGCCACCCCTCTACACGCGGCCCCACCGCCACCCGCGGCCCCATCGCCACCCGTCTACACGCGACCCCACCGTCACCCCTCTACTCCGCCACCCCTCTACTCCGCCACCCCTCTACCACCCCTCTACTCCGCCACCCCTCTACACGCGGCCCCACCGCCAACCCTCTACACGAGGCCAGACCGCCACCCCTCTACACGCGGTCCCACCGCCACCCCTCTACACGCGGCCCCACCGCCACCCCTCTACACGCGGCCCCACCGACACCCCTCTACTCCGCCACCCCTCTACACGCGGCCTTACCGCCACCCCTCTACACGCGACCCCACCGCCGCCCCTCTACTCCGCCACCCCTCTACACGCGGCCCAACCGCCACCTCTCTCCACTGGGCCCCACCGCCACCCCTCTACACGCGACCCCACCGCCGCCCCTCTACTCTGCCACCCCTCTACACGCGGCCCTACCGCCAACCCTCTACACGCGGCCCCACCGCCACCCCTCTACACCGCCACCCCTCTACACGCGAGCCCACCGCCGCCCCTCTACTCCGCCACCCCTCTACACGCGGCCCTACCGCCAACCCTCTACACGCGGCCCCACCGCCACCCCTCTACTCCGCCACCCCTCTACACGCGGCCCCACCGCCACCCCTCTACTCCGCCACCCCTCTACACCCGGCTCTACCGCCACCCCTCTACACGCGGCCCCACCGCCACCCCTCTACACGCGGCCCCACCGACACCCCTCAACTCCGCCACCCCTCTACGCGTGTCCCCACCGCCATCCCTCTACACGCGGCCCCACCGCCAACCCTCTACACGCGGCCCCACCGCCACCCCTCTACACGCGGCCCCACCGCCTCCCCTCTACACGCGGCCCCACCGCCACCCCTCTACACGCGGCTCCACCGCCACCCCTCTAGACGCGGCCCCACCGACACCCCTCTACTCCGCCACCTCTCTACACGCGGCCCCACCGCCACCCCTCTACACGCGACCCCACCGCCGCCCCTCTACTCCGCCATCCCTTTACATTCGGCCCCTCCGCCACTCCTCTAGACGCGGCCCCACCGCCACCCGCGGCCCCATCGCCACCCCTCTACACGCGACCCCACCGTCACCCCTCTACTCCGCCACCCCTCTACTCCGCCACCCCTCTACCACCTCTCTACTCCGCCACCACTCTACACGCGGCCCCACCGCCTACCCTCTACACGCGGCCCCACCGCCACCCCTCTACACCGCCACCCCTCTACACGCGACCCCACCGCCGCCCCTCTACTCCGCCACCCCTCTACACGCGGCCCTACCGCCAACCCTTTACACGCGGCCCCACCGCCACCCCTCTACTCCGCCACCCCTCTACGCGCGGCCCCACCGCCACCCCTCTACTCCGCCACCCCTCTACAACCGGCTCCACCGCCACCCCTCTACACGCGGCCCCACCGCCACCCCTCTACACGCGGCCCCACCGACACCCCTCAACTCCGCCACCCCTCTACGCGTGTCCCCACCGCCATCCCTCTACACGCGGCCCCACCGCCACCCCTCTACACGCGGCCCCACCGCCACCCCTCTACACGCGGCCCCACCGCCTCCCCTCTACACGCGGCCCCACCGCCACCCCTCTACACGCGGCTCCACCGCCACCCCTCTACACGCGGCCCCACCGCCACCCCTCTACACGCGGCCCCACCGACACCCCTCTACTCCGCCACCCCTCTACACGCGGCCCCACCGCCACCCCTCTACACGCGACCCCACCGCCGCCCCTCTACTCCGCCATCCCTTTACATTCGGCCCCTCCGCCACTCCTCTACACGCGGCCCCACCGCCACCCCTCTAGACGCGGCCCCACCGCCACCCGCGGCCCCATCGCCACCCCTCTACTCCGCCACCCCTCTACTCCGCCACCCCTCTACCACCTCTCTACTCCGCCACCACTCTACACGCGGCCCCACCGCCTACCCTCTACACGCGGCCCCACCGCCACCCCTCTACACGCGGCCCCACCGCCACCCCTCTACACGCGGCCCCACCGACACCCCTCTACTCCGCCACCCCTCTACACGCGGCCCTACCGCCACCCCTCTACACGCGACCCCACCGCCGCCCCTCTACTCCGCCACCCCTCCACACGCGGCCCAACCGCCACCCCTCTCCACTGGGCCCCACCGCCACCCCTCTACTCCTCCACCCCTTTACACGCGACCCCACCGCCGCCCCTCTACTCCGCCACCCCTCTACACGCGGTCCCATCGCCACACCTCTACTCCGCCGCCTTCTACACGTGTCCTCACCGCCACACATCTACTCCGCCACCCTCTACACGCGGTCCCACCGCCGCCCTTCTACACGCGGCCCGACCGCCACTCCTCTACACGTGTCCCCACCGCCACCCCTCTATTCCGCCACCCTCTACGCGCGGCCCCACCGCCACCCCTCTACACGCGGCCCCACCGCCACCCCTTTACACGCGGCCCCACCGCCACCCCTCTACACGCGGCCCCACCGCCACCCCTCTACTCCGCCACCCCTCTACACGCGGCCCCACCGCCACCCCTCTACACGCGTCCCTACCGCCACCCCTTTACGCGTGTCCCCACCGCCACCCCCTCTAATCCGCCACCCTCTACACGCGGCCCCACCGCCACCCTTCCACACGCGAGCCCACAGCCACCCCTCTACACGCGGCCCCACCGCCACCCCTCTACACGTGTCCCCACCGTCGCCCCGCTACTCCGCCGCCCCTCTACTCCTCTACACACCGCCCCACCGCCACCCGTGACCCCACCGCCCCCCCTCTACACGCGGCCCCACCGCCGCCCCTCTACAGGCGGCCCCACCGCCATCCCTCTACACGCGGCCCCACCGCCACCCCTCTACTCCGCCACCCCTCTACACGCGGCCCCACCGCCACACCTCTACTCCGCCTCCCCTCTACACGCGGCCCCACCGCCACACCTCTACTCCGCCACCCTCTACAAGCGACCCCACCGCCACTCCTCTACACGCGGCCCCAGCGCCACCCCGCTACTCCGCCACCCCTCCACACGCGGCCCCACCGCCCCCCCTCTACACGCGGCCCCACCGCCGCCCCTCTACAGGCGGCCCCACCGCCATCCCTCTACACGCGGCCCTACCGCCACCCCTCTACACGCGGCCCCACCGCCACCCCTCTACTCCGCCACCCCTCTACACGCGGCCCCACCGCCACCCCTCTACTCCGCCACCCCTCTACACGCGGCCCCACCGCCACCCCTCTACTCCGCCACCCCTCTACACGCGGCCCCACCGCCACCCCTCTACTCCGCCACCCCTCTACACGCGGCCCCACCGCCACCCCTCTACTCCGCCACCCCGCTACAGCCGGCCCCACCGCCATCCCTCTACACGCGGCCCTACCGCGACCCCTCTACACGCGGCCCTACCGCCACCCCTCTACACGCGGCCCCACCGCCACCCCTCTACACGCGGCCCCACCGCCACCCCCCTACACGCGGCCCCACCGCCACCCCCCTACACGCGGCCCTACCGCCACCCCTTTACACGTGTCCCCACCACCACCCCTCTACTCCGCCACCCCTCTACACGCGGTCCCACCGCCACACCTCTACTCCGCCGCCTTCTACACGTGTCCTCACCGCCACACATCTACTCCGCCACCCTCTACACGCGGTCCCACCGCCACCCTTCTACACGCGGCCCGACCGCCACTCCTCTACACGTGTCCCCACCGCCACCCCTCTATTCCGCAACCCTCTACACGCGGCCCCACCGCCACCCCTCTACACGCGGCCCCACCGCCACCCCTCTACACGCGGCCCCACCGCCACCCCTCTACTCCGCCACCCCTCTACACGCGGCCCCACCGCCACCCCTCTACACGCGTCCCTACCGCCACCCCTTTACGCGTGTCCCCACCGCCACCCCCTCTACTCCGCCACCCTCTACACGCGGCCCCACCGCCACCCTTCCACACGCGAGCCCACAGCCACCCCTCTACACGCGGCCCCACCGCCACCCCTCTACACGTGTCCCCACCGTCGCCCCGCTACTCCGCCGCCCCTCTACTCCTCTACACACCGCCCCACCGCCACCCGTGACCCCACCGCCCCCCCTCTACACGCGGCCCCACCGCCGCCCCTCTACAGGCGGCCCCACCGCCATCCCTCTACACGCGGCCCCACCGCCACCCCTCTACACGCGGCCCCACCGCCACCCCTCTACTCCGCCACCCCTCTACACGCGGCCCCACCGCCACACCTCTACTCCGCCTCCCCTCTACACGCGGCCCCACCGCCACACCTCTACTCCGCCGCCCTCTACAAGCGACCCCACCGCCACTCCTCTACACGCGGCCCCAGCGCCACCCCGCTACTCCGCCACCCCTCTACACGCGGCCCCACCGCCCCCCCTCTACACGCGGCCCCACCGCCGCCCCTCTACAGGCGGCCCCACCGCCATCCCTCTACACGCGGCCCTACCGCCACCCCTCTACACGCGGCCCCATCGCCACCCCTCTACTCCGCCACCCCTCTACACGCGGCCCCACCGCCACCCCTCTACTCCGCCACCCCTCTACACGCGGCCCCACCGCCACACCTCTACTCCGCCTCCCCTCTACACGCGGCCCCACGGCCACACCTCTACTCCGCCACCCTCTACAAGCGACCCCACCGCCCCCCCTCTACACGCGGCCCCACCGCCGCCCCTCTACAGGCGGCCCCACCGCCATCCCTCTACACGCGGCCCTACCGCCACCCCTCTACACGCGGCCCCACCGCCACCCCTCTACTCCGCCACCCCTCTACACGCGGCCCCACCGCCACCCCTCTACTCCGCCACCCCTCTACACGCGGCCCCACCGCCACCCCTCTACTCCGCCACCCCTCTACACGCGGCCCCACCGCCACCCCTCTACTCCGCCACCCCTCTACAGCCGGCCCCACCGCCATCCCTCTACACGCGGCCCTACCGCGACCCCTCTACACGCGGCCCTACCGCCACCCCTCTACACGCGGCCCCACCGCCACCCCTCTACACGCGGCCCCACCGCCACCCCCCTACACGCGGCCCCACCGCCACCCCCCTACACGCGGCCCTACCGCCACCCCTTTACACGTGTCCCCACCACCACCCCTCTACTCCGCCACCCCTCTACACGCGGTCCCACCGCCACACCTCTACTCCGCCGCCTTCTACACGTGTCCTCACCGCCACACATCTACTCCGCCACCCTCTACACGCGGTCCCACCGCCACCCCTCTACAGCCGGCCCCACCGCCATCCCTCTACACGCGGCCCCACCGCCACCCCTCTACACGCGGCCCCACCGCCACCCCTCTACACGCGGCCCCACCGACACCCCTCTACACGCGGCGCCACCGCCACCCCTCTACTCCACCACCCCTCTACACGCGGCCCCACCGCTACACCTCTACTCCGCCACCCTCTACACGCGACCCCACCGCCACTCCTCCACACGCTGCCCGTCCGCCACCCCTTTACACGTGTCCCCACCGCCACACCTCTACTCCGCCACCCTTTACACGCGACCCCACCGCCACTCCTCTACACGCGGCCCCACCGCCACCCCGCTACACGTGTCCCCACCGCCACCCCTCTATTCCGCCACCCTCTACACGCGGCCCCACCGCCACCCCTCTACACGCGGCCCCACCGCCACCCCTCTACACGCGGCCCCAACGCCACCCCTCTACACGCGGCCCCACCGCCACCCCTCTACTCCGCCACCCCTCTACACGCGGCCCCACCGCCACCCCTCTACACGCGTCCCTACCGCCACCCCTTTACGCGTGTCCTCACCGCCACCCCCTCTACACGCGGCGCCACCGTCAGCCCGCTAGACGCATCCCCACCGCCACCCCTCTACACGTGTCCCCAACGCCACCCCTCTACTCCGCCACCCTCTACACGCGGCCCCACCGCCACCCTTCCACACGCGAGCCCACAGCCACCCCTCTACACGCGGCCCCACCGCCACCCCTCTACACGTGTCCCCACCGTCGCCCCGCTACTCCGCCGCCCCTCTACTCCTCTACACACCGCCCCACCGCCACCCGTGACCCCACCGCCCCCCCTCTACACGCGGCCCCACCGCCGCCCCTCTACAGGCGGCCCCACCGCCATCCCTCTACACGCGGCCCCACCGCCACCCCTCTACACGCGGCCCCACCGCCACCCCTCTACTCCGCCACCCCTCTACACGCGGCCCCACCGCCACACCTCTACTCCGCCTCCCCTCTACACGCGGCCCCACCGCCACACCTCTACTCCGCCACCCTCTACAAGCGACCCCACCGCCACTCCTCTACACGCGGCCCCAGCGCCACCCCGCTACTCCCCCACCCCTCTACACGCGGCCCCACCGCCCCCCCTCTACACGCGGCCCCACCGCCGCCCCTCTACAGGCGGCCCCACCGCCATCCCTCTACACGCGGCCCTACCGCCACCCCTCTACACGCGGCCCCACCGCCAACCCTCTACTCCGCCACCCCTCTACACGCGGCCCCACCGCCACCCCTCTACTCCGCCACCCCTCTACACGCGGCCCCACCGCCACCCCTCTACTCCGCCACCCCTCTACACGCGGCCCCACCGCCACCCCTCTACTCCGCCATCCCTCTACAGCCGGCCCCACCGCCATCCCTCTACACGCGGCCCTACCGCGACCCCTCTACACGCGGCCCTACCGCCACCCCTCTACACGCGGCCCCACCGCCACCCCTCTACACGCGGCCCCACCGCCACCCCCCTACATGCGGCCCTACCGCCACCCCTCTACGCGTGTCCCCACCGTCACCCCGCTACTCCGCCACCCCTCTACTCCTCTACACACCGCCCCACCGCCACCCGTGACCCCACCGCCACCCATCTACACGCGGCCCCACCGCCACCCATCTACGCGTGTCCCCACCGCCACCCCCTCTACACGCGGCCCTACCGCCACCCCCCTACACGCGGCCCCACCGCCACCCCGCTACACGCGGCCCTACCGCCACCCCGCTACACGCGGCCCTACCGCCACCCCTCTACACGCGGCCCCACCGCCACCCCGCTACACGCGGCCCCACCGCCACCCCTCTACACTCGGCCCCACCGCCACCCCTTTACACGGGTCCCCACCGCCACCCCTCTACTCCGCCACCCCTCTACACGCGGCCCCACCGCCACACCTCTACTCCGCCACCCTCTACACACGACCAAACCGCCACCCCTCTACTCCGCCACCCCGCTACACGCGGCCCCACCGCCACCCCTCTACACTCGGCCCCACCGCCTCCCCTCTACACGTGTCCCCACCGCCGCCCCTCTACTCCGCCACCCCTCTACACGCGGCCCCACCGCCACACCTCTACACGCGGCCCCACCGCCACCCCTCTACACGCGGCCCCACCGCCACCCCTCTACTCTGCCACCCCTCTACACGCGGCCCCACCGCCACCCCTCTACTATGCCACCCTCTACACGCGGCCCAACCGCCACCCCTCTACACGCGGCCCTACCGCCAGCCCTCAACGCGTGTCCCCACCGTCACCCCGCTACTCCGCCACCCCTCTACTCCTCTACACACCGCCCCACCGCCACCCGTGACACCACCGCCCCCCCTCTACACGCGGCCCCACCGCCATCCCTCTACACGCGGCCCTACCGCCACCCCTCTACACGCGGCCCCACCGCCACCCCTCTTCTCCGCCACCCCTCTACACGCGGCCCCACCGCCACACCTCTACTCCGCCTCCCCTCTACACGCGGCCCCACCGCCACACCTCTACTCCGCCACCCTCTACAAGCGACCCCACCGCCACTCCTCTACACGCGGCCCCACCGCCACCCCGCTACTCCGCCACCCCTCTACACGCGGCCCCACCGCCACCCCTCTACACGCGGCCCTACCGCCAGCCCTCTACGCGTGTCCCCACCGTCACCCCGCTACTCCGCCACCCCTCTACTCCTCTACACACCGCCCCACCGCCACCCGTGACCCCACCGCCCCTCCTCTACACGCGGCCCCACCGCCGCCCCTCTACAGGCGGCCCCACCGCCATCCCTCTACACGCGGCCCTACCGCCACCCCTCTACACGCGGCCCCACCGCCACCCCTCTACTCCGCCACCCCTCTACACGCGGCCCCACCGCCACCCCTCTACTCCGCCACCCCTCTACACGCGGCCCCACCGCCACCCCTCTACTCCGCCACCCCTCTACACGCGGCCCCACCGCCACCCCTCTACTCCGCCACCCCTCTACAGCCGGCCCCACCGCCATCCCTCTACACGCGGCCCTACCGCGACCCCTCTACACGCGGCCCTACCGCCACCCCTCTACACGCGGCCCCACCGCCACCCCTCTACACGCGGCCCCACCGCCACCCCCCTACACGCGGCCCCACCGCCACCCCCCTACACGCGGCCCCACCGCCACCCCTCTACTCCGCCACCCTCTACACGTGTCCTCACCGCCACACATCTACACGCGGCCCTACCGCCACCCCTTTACACGTGTCCCCACCACCACCCCTCTACTCCGCCACCCCTTTACACGTGTCCCCACCACCACCCCTCTACTCCGCCACCCCTCCACACGCGGTCCCACCGCCACACCTCTACTCCGCCGCCTTCTACACGTGTCCTCACCGCCACACATCTACTCCGCCACCCTCTACACGCGGTCCCACCGCCACCCTTCTACACGCGGCCCGACCGCCACTCCTCTACACGTGTCCCCACCGCCACCCCTCTATTCCGCCACCCTCTACACGCGGCCCCACCGCCACCCCTCTACACGCGGCCCCACCGCCACCCCTCTACACGCGGCCCCACCGCCACCCCTCTACACGCGGCCCCACCGCCACCCCTCTACTCCGCCACCCCTCTACACGCGGCCCCACCGCCACCCCTCTACACGCGTCCCTACCGCCACCCCTTTACGCGTGTCCCCACCGCCACCCCCTCTACACGCGGCGCCACCGTCAGCCCGCTAGACGCATCCCCACCGCCACCCCTCTACACGTGTCCCCAACGCCACCCCTCTACTCCGCCACCCTCTACACGCGGCCCCACCGCCACCCTTCCACACGCGAGCCCACAGCCACCCCTCTACACGCGGCCCCACCGCCACCCCTCTACACGTGTCCCCACCGCCGCCCCTCTACTCCGCCACCCTCTACACGCGGCCCCACCGCCACCCTTCCACACGCGAGCCCACAGCCACCCCTCTACACGCGGCCCCACCGCCACCCCTCTACACGTGTCCCCACCGTCGCCCCGCTACTCCGCCGCCCCTCTACTCCTCTACCCACCGCCCCACCGCCACCCGTGACCCCACCGCCCCCCTCTACACGCGGCCCCACCGCCGCCCCTCTACAGGTGGCCCCACCGCCATCCCTCTACACGCGGCCCCACCGCCACCCCTCTACACGCGGCCCCACCGCCACCCCTCTACTCCGCCACCCCTCTACACGCGGCCTCACCGCCACACCTCTACTCCGCCTCCTCTCTACACGCGGCCCCACCGCCACACCTCTACTCCGCCACCCTCTACAAGCGACCCCACCGCCACTCCTCTACACGCGGCCCCAGCGCCACCCCGCTATTCCGCCACCCCTCTACACGCGGCCCCACCGTCCCCCCTCTACACGCGGCCCCACCGCCGCCCCTCTACAGGCGGCCCCACCGCCATCCCTCTACACGCGGCCCCACCGCCACCCCTCTACTCCGCCACCCCTCTACACGCGGCCCCACCGCCACCCCTCTACTCCGCCACCCCTCTACACGGGGCCCCACCGCCACACCTCTACTCCGCCACCCTCTACAAGCGACCCCACCGCCACTCCTCTACACGCGGCCCCAGCGCCACCCCGCTATTCCGCCACCCCTCTACACGCGGCCCCACCGTCCCCCCTCTACACGCGGCCCCACCGCCGCCCCTCTACAGGCGGCCCCACCGCCATCCCTCTACACGCGGCCCCACCGCCACCCCTCTACTCCGCCACCCCTCTACACGCGGCCCCACCGCCACCCCTCTACTCCGCCACCCCTCTACACGGGGCCCCACCGCCACCCCTCTACTCCGCCACCCCTCTACACGCGGCCCCACCGCCATCCCTCTACACGCGGCCCTACCGCGACCCCTCTACACGCGGCCCTACCGCCACCCCTCTACACGCGGCCCCACCGCCACCCCTCTACACGCGGCCCCGCCGCCACCCCCCTACACGCGGCCCTACCGCCACCCCCCTACACGCGGCCCTACCGCCACCCCTTTACACGTGTCCCCACCACCACCCCTCTTCTCCGCCACCCCTCTACACGCGGTCCCACCGCCACACCTCTACTCCGCCGCCTTCTACACGTGTCCCCACCGCCACCCCTCTATTCCGCCACCCTCTACACGCGGCCCCACCGCCACCCCTCTACACGCGGCCCCACCGCCACCCCTCTACACGCGGCCCCACCGCCACCCCTCTACACGCGGCCCCACCGCCACCCCTCTACTCCGCCACCCCTCTACACGCGGCCCCACCGCCACCCCTCTACACGCGTCCCTACCGCCACCCCTTTACGCGTGTCCCCACCGCCACCCCCTCTACACGCGGCGCCACCGTCAGCCCGCTAGACGCATCCCCACCGCCACCCCTCTACACGTGTCCCCAACGCCACCCCTCTACTCCGCCACCCTCTACACGCGGCCCCACCGCCACCCTTCCACACGCGAGCCCACAGCCACCCCTCTACACGCGGCCCCACCGCCACCCCTCTACACGTGTCCCCACCGCCGCCCCTCTACTCCGCCACCCTCTACACGCGGCCCCACCGCCACCCTTCCACACGCGAGCCCACAGCCACCCCTCTACACGCGGCCCCACCGCCACCCCTCTACACGTGTCCCCACCGTCGCCCCGCTACTCCGCCGCCCCTCTACTCCTCTACCCACCGCCCCACCGCCACCCGTGACCCCACCGCCCCCCTCTACACGCGGCCCCACCGCCGCCCCTCTACAGGTGGCCCCACCGCCATCCCTCTACACGCGGCCCCACCGCCACCCCTCTACACGCGGCCCCACCGCCACCCCTCTACTCCGCCACCCCTCTACACGCGGCCTCACCGCCACACCTCTACTCCGCCTCCTCTCTACACGCGGCCCCACCGCCACACCTCTACTCCGCCACCCTCTACAAGCGACCCCACCGCCACTCCTCTACACGCGGCCCCAGCGCCACCCCGCTATTCCGCCACCCCTCTACACGCGGCCCCACCGTCCCCCCTCTACACGCGGCCCCACCGCCGCCCCTCTACAGGCGGCCCCACCGCCATCCCTCTACACGCGGCCCCACCGCCACCCCTCTACTCCGCCACCCCTCTACACGCGGCCCCACCGCCACCCCTCTACTCCGCCACCCCTCTACACGGGGCCCCACCGCCACACCTCTACTCCGCCACCCTCTACAAGCGACCCCACCGCCACTCCTCTACACGCGGCCCCAGCGCCACCCCGCTATTCCGCCACCCCTCTACACGCGGCCCCACCGTCCCCCCTCTACACGCGGCCCCACCGCCGCCCCTCTACAGGCGGCCCCACCGCCATCCCTCTACACGCGGCCCCACCGCCACCCCTCTACTCCGCCACCCCTCTACACGCGGCCCCACCGCCACCCCTCTACTCCGCCACCCCTCTACACGGGGCCCCACCGCCACCCCTCTACTCCGCCACCCCTCTACACGCGGCCCCACCGCCATCCCTCTACACGCGGCCCTACCGCGACCCCTCTACACGCGGCCCTACCGCCACCCCTCTACACGCGGCCCCACCGCCACCCCTCTACACGCGGCCCCGCCGCCACCCCCCTACACGCGGCCCTACCGCCACCCCCCTACACGCGGCCCTACCGCCACCCCTTTACACGTGTCCCCACCACCACCCCTCTTCTCCGCCACCCCTCTACACGCGGTCCCACCGCCACACCTCTACTCCGCCGCCTTCTACACGTGTCCCCACCGCCACCCCTCTATTCCGCCACCCTCTACACGCGGCCCCACCGCCACCCCTCTACACGCGGCCCCACCGCCACCCCTCTACACGCGGCCCCACCGCCACCCCTCTACACGCGGCCCCACCGCCACCCCTCTACTCCGCCACCCCTCTACACGCGGCCCCACCGCCACCCCTCTACACGCGTCCCTACCGCCACTCCTTTACGCGTGTCCCCACCGCCACCCCCTCTACACGCGGCGCCACCGTCAGCCCGCTAGACGCATCCCCACCGCCACCCCTCTACACGTGTCCCCAACGCCACCCCTCTACTCCGCCACCCTCTACACGCGGCCCCACCGCCACCCTTCCACACGCGAGCCCACAGCCACCCCTCTACACGCGGCCCCACCGCCACCCCGCTACTCCGCCACCCCTCTACACGCGGCCCCACCGCCCCCCCTCTACACGCGGCCCCACCGCCGCCCCTCTACAGACGGCCCCACCGCCATCCCTCTACACGCGGCCCTACCGCCACCCCTCTACACGCGGCCCCACCGCCACCCCTCTACTCCTCTACACACCGCCCCACCGCCACCCGTGACCCCACCGCCCCCCCTCTACACGCGGCCCCACCGCCGCCCCTCTACAGGCGGCCCCACCGCCATCCCTCTACACGCGGCCCCACCGCCACCCCTCTACACGTGTCCCCACCGTCGCCCCGCTACTCCGCCGCCCCTCTACTCCTCTACCCACCGCCCCACCGCCACCCGTGACCCCACCGCCCCCCTCTACACGCGGCCCCACCGCCGCCCCTCTACAGGTGGCCCCACCGCCATCCCTCTACACGCGGCCCCACCGCCACCCCTCTACACGCGGCCCCACCGCCACCCCTCTACTCCGCCACCCCTCTACACGCGGCCTCACCGCCACACCTCTACTCCGCCTCCTCTCTACACGCGGCCCCACCGCCACACCTCTACTCCGCCACCCTCTACAAGCGACCCCACCGCCACTCCTCTACACGCGGCCCCAGCGCCACCCCGCTATTCCGCCACCCCTCTACACGCGGCCCCACCGTCCCCCCTCTACACGCGGCCCCACCGCCGCCCCTCTACAGGCGGCCCCACCGCCATCCCTCTACACGCGGCCCCACCGCCACCCCTCTACTCCGCCACCCCTCTACACGCGGCCCCACCGCCACCCCTCTACTCCGCCACCCCTCTACACGGGGCCCCACCGCCACACCTCTACTCCGCCACCCTCTACAAGCGACCCCACCGCCACTCCTCTACAGGCGGCCCCAGCGCCACCCCGCTATTCCGCCACCCCTCTACACGCGGCCCCACCGTCCCCCCTCTACACGCGGCCCCACCGCCGCCCCTCTACAGGCGGCCCCACCGCCATCCCTCTACACGCGGCCCCACCGCCACCCCTCTACTCCGCCACCCCTCTACACGCGGCCCCACCGCCACCCCTCTACTCCGCCACCCCTCTACACGGGGCCCCACCGCCACCCCTCTACTCCGCCACCCCTCTACACGCGGCCCCACCGCCACCCCTCTACACGCGGCCCCGCCGCCACCCCCCTACACGCGGCCCTACCGCCACCCCCCTACACGCGGCCCTACCGCCACCCCTTTACACGTGTCCCCACCACCACCCCTCTTCTCCGCCACCCCTCTACACGCGGTCCCACCGCCACACCTCTACTCCGCCGCCTTCTACACGTGTCCCCACCGCCACCCCTCTATTCCGCCACCCTCTACACGCGGCCCCACCGCCACCCCTCTACACGCGGCCCCACCGCCACCCCTCTACACGCGGCCCCACCGCCACCCCTCTACACGCGGCCCCACCGCCACCCCTCTACTCCGCCACCCCTCTACACGCGGCCCCACCGCCACCCCTCTACACGCGTCCCTACCGCCACCCCTTTACGCGTGTCCCCACCGCCACCCCCTCTACACGCGGCGCCACCGTCAGCCCGCTAGACGCATCCCCACCGCCACCCCTCTACACGTGTCCCCAACGCCACCCCTCTACTCCGCCACCCTCTACACGCGGCCCCACCGCCACCCTTCCACACGCGAGCCCACAGCCACCCCTCTACACGCGGCCCCACCGCCACCCCGCTACTCCGCCACCCCTCTACACGCGGCCCCACCGCCCCCCCTCTACACGCGGCCCCACCGCCGCCCCTCTACAGACGGCCCCACCGCCATCCCTCTACACGCGGCCCTACCGCCACCCCTCTACACGCGGCCCCACCGCCATCCCTCTACACGCGGCCCCACCGCCACCCCTCTACACGCGGCCCCACCGCCACACCTCTACTCCGCCTCCCCTCTACACGCGGCCCCACCGCCACACCTCTACTCCGCCACCCTCTACAAGCGACCCCACCGCAACTCCTCTACACGCGGCCCCAGCGCCACCCCGCTACTCCGCCAACCCTCTACACGCGGCCCCACCGCCCCCCCTCTACACGCGGCCGCTCCGCCGCCCCTCTACAGGCGGCCCCACCGCCATCCCTCTACACGCGGCCCTACCGCCACCCCTCTAAACGCGGCCCCACCGCCACCCCTCTACTCCGCCACCCCTCTACACGCGGCCCCACCGCCACCCCTCTACTCCGCCACCCCTCTACACGCGGCCCCACCGCCACCCCTCTACTCCGCCACCCCTCTACACGCGGCCCCACCGCCACCCCTCTACTCCGCCACCCCTCTACACGGGGCCCCACCGCCACCCCTCTACTCCGCCACCCCTCTACACGCGGCCCCACCGCCATCCCTCTACACGCGGCCCTACCGCGACCCCTCTACACGCGGCCCTACCGCCACCCCTCTACACGCGGCCCCACCGCCACCCCTCTACACGCGGCCCCGCCGCCACCCCCCTACACGCGGCCCTACCGCCACCCCCCTACACGCGGCCCTACCGCCACCCCTTTACACGTGTCCCCACCACCACCCCTCTACTCCGCCACCCCTCTACACGCGGTCCAACCGCCACACCTCTACTCCGCCGCCTTCTACACGTGTCCCCACCGCCACCCCTCTATTCCGCCACCCTCTACACGCGGCCCCACCGCCACCCCTCTACACGCGGCCCCACCGCCACCCCTCTACACGCGGCCCCACCGCCACCCCTCTACACGCGGCCCCACCGCCACCCCTCTACTCCGCCACCCCTCTACACGCGGCCCCACCGCCACCCCTCTACACGCGTCCCTACCGCCACCCCTTTACGCGTGTCCCCACCGCCACCCCCTCTACACGCGGCGCCACCGTCAGCCCGCTAGACGCATCCCCACCGCCACCCCTCTACACGTGTCCCCAACGCCACCCCTCTACTCCGCCACCCTCTACACGCGGCCCCACCGCCACCCTTCCACACGCGAGCCCACAGCCACCCCTCTACACGCGGCCCCACCGCCACCCCGCTACTCCGCCACCCCTCTACACGCGGCCCCACCGCCCCCCCTCTACACGCGGCCCCACCGCCGCCCCTCTACAGACGGCCCCACCGCCATCCCTCTACACGCGGCCCTACCGCCACCCCTCTACACGCGGCCCCACCGCCACCCCTCTACTCCTCTACACACCGCCCCACCGCCACCCGTGACCCCACCGCCCCCCCTCTACACGCGGCCCCACCGCCGCCCCTCTACAGGCGGCCCCACCGCCATCCCTCTACACGCGGCCCCACCGCCACCCCTCTACACGCGGCCCCACCGCCACACCTCTACTCCGCCTCCCCTTTACACGCGGCCCCACCGCCACACCTCTACTCCGCCACCCTCTACAAGCGACCCCACCGCAACTCCTCTACACGCGGCCCCAGCGCCACCCCGCTACTCCGCCAACCCTCTACACGCGGCCCCACCGCCCCCCCTCTACACGCGGCCGCTCCGCCGCCCCTCTACAGGCGGCCCCACCGCCATCCCTCTACACGCGGCCCTACCGCCACCCCTCTAAACGCGGCCCCACCGCCACCCCTCTACTCCGCCACCCCTCTACACGCGGCCCCACCGCCACCCCTCTACTCCGCCACCCCTCTACACGCGGCCCCACCGCCACCCCTCTACTCCGCCACCCCTCTACACGCGGCCCCACCGCCACCCCTCTACTCCGCCACCCCTCTACAGCCGGCCCCACCGCCATCCCTCTACACGCGGCCCTACCGCGACCCCTCTACACGCGGCCCTACCGCCACCCCTCTACACGCGGCCCCTCCGCCACCCCTCTACATGCGGCCCCACCGCCACCCCCCTACACGCGGCCCCACCGCCACCCCCCTACACGCGGCCCTACCGCCACCCCTTTACACGTGTCCCCACCACCACCCCTCTACTCCGCCACCCCTCTACACGCGGTCCCACCGCCACACCTCTACTCCGCCGCCTTCTACACGTGTCCTCACCGCCACACATCTACTCCGCCACCCTCTACACGCGGTCCCACCGCCACCCTTCTACACGCGGCCCGACCGCCACTCCTCTACACGTGTCCCCACCGCCACCCCTCTATTCCGCCACCCTCTACACGCGGCCCCACCGCCACCCCTCTACACGCGGCCCCACCGCCATCCCTCTACACGCGGCCCCACCGCCACCCCTCTACACGCGGCCCCACCGCCACCCCTCTACTCCGCCACCCTCTACACGCGACCCCACCGCCACTCCTCTACACGCTGCCCTTCCGCCACCCCTTTACACGTGTCCCCACCGCCACACCTCTACTCCGCCACCCTTTACACGCGACCCCACCGCCACTCCTCTACACGCGGCCCCACCGCCACCCCGCTACTCCGCCACCCCTCTACAAGCGGCCCCACCGCCACCCCTCTACACGCGGCTCTACCGCCACCCCTCTACGCGTGTCCCCACCGTCACCCCGCTACTCCGCCACCCCTCTACTCCTCTACACACCGCCCCACCGCCACCCGTGACCCCACCGCCACCCATCTACACGCGGCCCCACCGCCACCCATCTACGCGTGTCCCCACCGCCACCCACTCTACACGCGGCCCTACCGCCACCCCCCTACACGCGGCCCCACCGCCACCCCGCTACACGCGGCCCTACCGCCACCCCGCTACACGCAGCCCTACCGCCACCCCTCTACACGCGGCCCCACCGCCACCCCGCTACACGCGGCCCCACCGCCACCCCGCTACACGCGGCCCCACCGCCACCCCTCTACACTCGGCCCCACCGCCACCCCTTTACACGTGTCCCCACCGCCACCCCTCTACTCCGCCACCCCTCTACACGCGGCCCCACCGCCACACCTCTACTCCGCCACCCTCTACACACGACCCCACCGCCACCCCTCTACTCCGCCACCCCGCTACACGCGGCCCCACCGCCACCCCTCTACACTCGGCCCCACCGCCTCCCTTTTACACGTGTCCCCACCACCGCCCCTCTACTCCGCCACCCCTCTACACGCGGCCCCACCGCCACACCTCTACACGCGGCCCCACCGCCACCCCTCTACACGCGGCCCCACCGCCATCCCTCTACTCTGCCACCCCTCTACACGCGGCCCCATCGCCACCCCTCTACTATGCCACCCTCTACACGCGGCCCCACCGCCACCCCTCTACTATGCCACCCTCTACACGCGGCCCCACCGCCAGCCCTCTACACGCGGCCCCACCGCCACCCCTCTACACGCGGCCCCATCGCCACCCCTCTACTCTGCCACCCCTCTACACGCGGCCCCACCGCCACACCTCTGCTCCGCCACCCTGTACACGCGACCCCACCGCCAATCCCCTACACGCGACCCTACCGCCACCCCTTTACACGCGGCCCCACCGCCACCCCTCTACTCCGCCGCCCCCCTACACGCGGCCCCACCGCCACACCTCTGCTCCGCCACCCTGTACACGCGACCCCACCGCCACCCCTCTACACGCGGCCCCACCGCCACCCCTTTACACGCGGCCCCACCGCCACCCCTCTACTCCGCCGCCCTCTACACGCGACCCCACCGCCACCGCTCTACACGCGGCCCCACCGCCACCCCTCTACACGCGGCCCCACCGCCACACCTCTACTCCGCCGCCCTCTACACGCGACCCCACCGCCACCGCTCTACACGCGGCCCCACCGCCACCCCTCTACACTCGGCCCCACCGCCACCCCTCTACTCCGCCGCCCCTCTACACGCGGCCCCACCGCCACACCTCTACTCCGCCACCCTCTACACGCGATCCCACAGCCACCGCTCTACACGCGGCCCCACCGCCACCCCTCTACACGCGGCCCCACCGCCACCCCTCTACACGCGGGCCCACCGCCACCCATCTACACGCGGCCCCACCGCCACCCCTCTACCCGCGGCCCCACCGCCACCCCTCTACACGCGGCCCCACTGCCACCCCTCTACTCCGCCACCCCTCTACACGCGACCCCACCGCCGCGTTATGACCTTGCTGCTGCAGTCAGGACCCTGTCGGCGGCGTTATGACGGTTTTCATGTATGTGGTTTTGTATGCTTTGCTTAAAAGCCGACAAACACGTATCTATTAGTTACAGCTGCGGCTGGCGAGAAACGCAGTACAAAAACAGCGCGTTATTGCGCCAATTAATACTGGATAAACCTCTGTGAGGAAATCCAGGAGGCTGCAGATAGAGGTAATATGCCGGCAATGTACACCGGAATTAAGAAGCCCAAGGTATGTGATGTCACTTACAAATCCTATGGGTCAATTCCGGTTCTGGAAGTCTGGTAGAGGATGCTACCAACTGAGCTATATAAGTTCCCTGTTATGGAAGATGGTATCGGTAGCAGTATTTAGGGTTTGGAACACACCTTTTATAGTGAACGAACTAACAGTCCCGAGATATAGTTCGCGCCCGAAGCCATAGCCCGGGGCCATAGTCCACGCCCGAAGCCATAGTCCGAAGCCATAGTCCACGCCCGAAGCCATAGGCCACGCCCGAAGCAATAGTCCGGAGTCATAGTCCACGCCCGGAGCCATAGTCCACGCCCGGAGCCATAGTCCGGAGCCATAGTCCACGCCCGGAGCCATAGCCCGGAGCCATAGTCCACGCCCGGAGCCATAGTCCACGCCCGGAGCCATAGTCCACGCCCGGAGCCATAGTCCGGAGCCATAGTCCACGCCCGGAGCCATAGCCCGGAGCCATAGTCCGGAGCCATAGTCCACGCCAGGAGCCATAACCCGAAGCCATAATCCACGCCCGGAGCCATAGTCCGGAGCCATAGTCCACGCCCGGAGCCATAGTCCGGAGCCATAGTCCGGAGTCATAGTCCACGCCCGGAGCCATAGTCCGGAGTCATAGTCCACGCCCGGAGCCATAGTCCGGAGCCATAGTCCACGCCCGAAGCCATAGTCCGGATCCCTAGTCCCCGCCCGAAGCCATAGTCCGGAGTCATAGTCCACGCCCGAAGCCATAGCCCGGAGCCCTAGTCCACGCCCGAAGCCATAGTCCGGAGCCATAGTCCACGCCCGGAGCCATAGTCAACGCCCGGAGCCGAAGTCCGGAACCATAGTCCACACGCGAACCCACAGTCCGGAGCCATAGTCCACGCCCGGAGCCATAGTCCACGCCCGGAGCCGTAGTCCGGAGCCATAGTCCACGCCCGGAGCCATAGTCAACGCCCGGAGCCATAGTCAACGCCCGGAGCCGAAGTCCGGAACCATAGTCCACACGCGAACCCACAGTCCGGAGCCATAGTCCACGCCCGGAGCCATAGTCCACGCCCGAAGTCATAGTCCGGAGTCATAGTCCACGCCCGAAGCCATAGCCCGGAGCCCTAGTCCACGCCCGAAGCCATAGTCCGGAGCCATAGTCCACGCCCGAAGTCATAGTCCGGAGTCATAGTCCACGCCCGAAGCCATAGCCCGGAGCCCTAGTCCCCGCCCGAAGCCATAGTCCGGAGCCATAGTCCACGCCCGAAGCCATAGTCCGGAGCCCTAGTCCCCGCCCGAAGCCACAGTCCGGAGCCATAGTCCACGCCCGGAGCCATAGTCAACGCCCGGAGCCGAAGTCCGGAACCATAGTCCACACGCGAACCCACAGTCCGGAGCCATAGTCCACGCCCGGAGCCATAGTCCACGCCCGGAGCCGTAGTCCGGAGCCATAGTCCACGCCCGGAGCCGTAGTCCGGAGCCTGTAACACTATAAAAAATAGTCCAGCATACGAAGCCATAGCCGCGCCCGGAGCCAAAGCCCGCACCAGTAGCCCGAAGCCATAGCCGCGCCCGGAGCCATAGCCCGCAGCCATAGCCCCCAGCCATAGACGCCTCCGGAGCCATAGCTCGCAGCCGTAGTTGCCCCCAGCCATAGCCGGGCCCGGAGCCGTAGCACCCAGCCATAGCCGCGCCCGGAGCCATAGCCCGCAGCAGTTGCCTCCAGCCATAGCCGCGCCCGAAGCCATAGCCCGCAGCCGTAGCCCCCAGCCATAGCCGCGCCCGGAGCCGTAGCCTCCAGCCATAGCTGCGTCCGGAGCCATAGCCCGCAGCAGTTGCCTCCAGCCATAGCCGCGCCCGGAGCCGTAGCCCCCAGCCATAGCCGCGCCCGGAGCCATAGCCCGCAGCAGTTGCCTCCAGCCATAGCCGCGCCCGGAGCCATAGCCCGCAGCCGTAGCCGCGCCCGGAGCCATAGCCCGCGGCCGTAGCCTCCAGCCCCACACCCGGAGCAATGGTCCGGCACACGGTGCCATAGTGACAAACAATTTAGGCATTTTGTGATGTCGGATTTTGTTTTTTTTCATAACTCAAAATGTCCCCTAATTATATAATTGCACACTTACGTTTCACACTTTTACACGCATTTATTAGGTTTTTGTGCCCGACCCCCCATTTGTGTCCCCCCCCCCCCCACCCCCCTTGCAAGAATTCCTGCACGCACCCCTGCCAGGCTGAGCAAAAGTCATCTATTGACTCACGTTTCTAGTCGTCGCTCGATATTGAAGTCTGGCATCACAGTGTTGTGCCAACATTTGCTAAAGACGTGTGTTTTATATACTAATGCCGAAGGTGGCCTCTGCGAGAGTGCACAGGACAAGTGGGGACAAGCAAGCTTCACCCCACTGCACTCTGTGTTGGGGGAGGGAGGTGTGGCGGGGGGAACTTAGTGATAGTCCGGGGGGAGGGGCAGCGGCGGGTATAGGAGAGTGGGGGTGGAGGAGAGTTAGGGTTGCGAGTGATGGACGAGATACGGGGGTGGAGGAGAGGGAGGGCTGCGCGTCATGAAAAAGGCAGGGTAGTGGGGGCAGGGCCCGTAAGTCCGAAACGGCCGGGGCCAAATATTTCGCCCTAGAATAGGATATTAGCATGGAGCGGGGCGAAATATTTTGCCCCCGCCGTTCGAACTTATGGGCCCAGGGGTAAGAAATTTGGCAGGACCTGTAGTAGGGCAGTGACGGGTTGCTACGGGGGCGTGGCGGGGGTCGAGTGACGGTATGCTACGGGGGCGTGGCGGGGGTCAGAGTGAGGGGTTGCTACGGGGGCGTGGTGGGGGTGAGAGTGAGCGGTAGCTACGGGGGCGTGGCGGGGGTCGAGTGACGGTATGCTACGGGGGCGTGGCGAGGGTCAGAGTGAGGGTTGCTACGGGGGCGTGCTGGCGGTCAGAGTGAGGGGTTGCTACGGTGGCGTGGCGGGGGTCGAATGACGGGTTGCTACGGGGGCGTGGCGGGGGTCAGAGTGACGGGTTGCTACGGTGGCGTGGCGGGGTTCGCAGCGACGGGTTGCTACGGGGGCGTGGTGGGGGTCAGAGTGACGGGTTGCTACGGGGTCGTGGTGGGGGTCAGAGTGACTGTTTGCTACGGGGGTGTGGCGGGAGTTGGAGTTACGGGTTGCTACAGGGGCGTGGCGGGGGTCAGAGTGATGGGTTGCTACGGGGGCGTGGTGGGGGTCAGAGTGACGGTTGGCTACGGGGGCGTGGTGGGGGTCAGAATGACGGGTTGCTACGGGGGCGTGGTGGGGGTGAGAGTGACGGGTTGCTACGGGGGCGTGGTGGGGTCGGAGTGACGGGTTGTCACGGGGGCGTGGTGGGGGTCAGAGTGACGGGTTGCTACGGATGCGGGGTGGGGGCAGAGTCACGGGTTGCTACGGGGGCGTGGTGGGGGTCAGAGTGACGGGTTGCTACGGATGCGGGGTGGGGGCAGAGTCACGGGTTGCTACGGGGGCGTGGTGGGGGTGAGAGTGACGGGTTGCTACGGGGACGGGGTGGGGGTCAGAGTGACGGGTTGCTACGGGGGCGTGGTGGGGGTCAGAGTGACGGGTTGTTACGGTGGCGTGGCGGGGGTCGCAGTGACGGGTTGCTACGGGGGCGTGGTGGGGGTCAGAGTGACGGGTTGCTACGGGGTCGTGGTGGAGGTCAGAGTGACTGGTTACTACGGGGGCGTGGTGGGGGTTACAGTGACGGGTTGCTACGGGGGCGTGGTGGGGGTCACAGTGACGGGTTGCTCACGGGGCGTGGCGGGGGTCAGAGTGATGGGATGCTACGGGGGCGTGGCGCGGGTCAGAGTGACGGGTTGCTACGGGGACGTGGTGGTGAGTGACTGGTTGCTACGGGGCGTGACGGGTTCAGAGTGACCGGTTGCTACGGAGGCGTGGCGGGGTCACAGTGACGGGTTGCTACAGGGGCGTGGCGGGTTCAGAGTGACGGGTTGCTACGGAGGCGTGGTGGGGGTCACCGTGACGGGTTGCTACAGGGGCGTGGCGTGAATTACTGGCTGTTAAGTGGTTGGGGGTGGCTAAAGAGTGGTGGGGTTATTGACCGAGAGAGAGGATGCGGGGGGGGGGGGTGATTCCTTGTTAATAACTTTGTCGACATACTTTAACCAGGACATGGCAAAGCAGCGACCTGCATCGCTGCCTGCATTCATAACCTTCCGCCGAACCTAATAAAAGGCGGGGGGTTGAAGTGCGTCGGCCACCGAGTGGAGTGACCTGGGCATATACATACCAATATATACATATATACCACATGTATACCAGTATATACATATATACAACATGTATACCAATATATACATATATACCACATGTATACCAACATATACATAAGTACCACATGTATACCAGTATATACAGATATACCACATGTATACCACTTTACCACGTATGTATCTCCTGAAAGACACAAATATATGTTTCCATTGGCTTCAACGAATAGTACGAATAAACTTGATACATTATGTCCATAATGACTGTCACAGCTAGTTGTGACCGGGATTGAGATATTACCATTGCTTTTCAACTATTTTTTTTCTTATATTATGATTTGGTTCATACGCTTGATATTGATATGTTTGGACTAAGAATGGAATATTTCAAAGTGGCTCATATAGGAAGACAACTTGCATTTGATCAATTACTATTTACATCAAAATAAAAAATTCATCTCGCAACTAATTATACCTATATATGACATCGTCTCATGTCTTTCTCGCAGTGGGTCGCCCTGAGGCCGCCCTGCGGCCGCCCTGGGGCCGCCCTGGAGCCGCCCTGGGGCTGCCCTGGGGCCTCCCTGAGCCGCCCTGGAGCCGCCCTGGGGCCTCCCTGGGGCCGCCCTGGTGCCGCCCTGGGGCCGCCCTGGGGCCGCCCTGGGGCCGCCCTGGGGCCTAACTGGGGCCTCCCTGCCATATGACATCGTCTCATGTCTTTCTCGCAGTGGGTCGCCCTGGGCCGCCCTGCGGCCGCCCTGGGGCCGCCCTGGAGCCGCCCTGGGGCCGCCCTGGGGCCTCCCTGAGCCGCCCTGGAGCCGCCCTGGGGCCTCCCTGGGGCCGCCCTGGAGCCGCCCTGGGGCCGCCCTGGGGCCGCCCTGGGGCCGCCCTGGGGTCGCCCTGGGGCCGCCCTGGGGTCGCCCTGGGGCCGCCCTGGGGCCGCCCTGGGGCCGCCCTGGGGCCGCCCTGGGGCCGCCCTGGGGCCGCCCTGGGGCCTAACTGGGGCCTCCCTGCCATATGACATCGTCTCATGTCTTTCTCGCAGTGGGTCGCCCTGGGCCGCCCTGCGGCCGCCCTGGGGCCGCCCTGGAGCCGCCCTGGGGCCGCCCTGGGGCCTCCCTGAGCCGCCCTGGAGCCGCCCTGGGGCCTCCCTGGGGCCGCCCTGGAGCCGCCCTGGGGCCGCCCTGGGGCCGCCCTGGGGTCGCCCTGGGGCCGCCCTGGGGTCGCCCTGGGGCCGCCCTGGGGCCGCCCTGGGGCCTAACTGGGGCCTCCCTGAGGCCGCCCTGGGGCCGCCTTGGGGCCTCCCTGGGGCCGCCCTGGAGCCGCCCTGGGGCCGCCCTGGGGCCTCCCTGGGGCCGCCCTGGGGCCGCCCTGGAGGGTACTCTAGGGGTTGCCCAAGAGATGGGTGCATACAAGTCAAACTCCTCGTCAAACTCCTCGCATTTTTCAATAAAACCTGACCAGGTGAGGACAAGAGTCGGATGACTCTCCGTCTAAGTAGGTCTCACTGTTTTGACTGGCATGCTTGACCTAGTTTCTGAAGACCCTATAATCGGGTGACATGACGTAAAGATAGCGTGAGTCGGCGACGCGGCCAACAAGGTGTAACGCCACCTCCTGGGCGTGCAGAGCTCGGTGGGTGTCAGTTACTCCCTTGTGCGTCTGTTGGGAACGTGCTCCGCCCCACAGCTGGTCACCTTCTGGCAACCAGGGGCAGAAAATCAGTGGGACAGAACCAGGGGCACATAATTATGGGCAAAGAACCAGGGGAATAGAACCAGGGGGTAGAACCAAGGGAATAAAACCAGGGGATAGAACCAGGGGTATAACCAGGGGAATAGAACCAGGGGGTAGAACCAAGGGAATAAAACCAGAGGATAGAACCAGGGGGTAGAACCAGGGGCACAGAACCTAGAGCATAGAATCAGGGGCACATAACCATGGACAAAGAACCAGAGGATAGAGCCGGGGGATTGAACCAGGGGGACTGAATCAGGAACACAGAACCAGGGGGATAGAACCGAGGGGGGGCAGAACCAGATGCACAGAACCGGATGCACAGAACCAAATGCACAGAAGCAGAGACACAGAACCAGGGCAACAAAACCAGATGCACACAACCAGAGGCACAGAACCATGGGTCAGAAAGAGTTGAACAGAACCGGATGCACAGAACCAAATGCACAGAACCAAATGCACAGAACCAAATGCACAGAACCAAATGCACAGAACCAAATGTACGGAACCAGAGGAACCTAACTAGAGAAACAGAATTAGCGAAGCAGAACCAGAGGAACAGAACCAGAGAAACAGAACTAGAGGAACAGAAACAGACACGGTACCAGGGGTCAGAATCAGTGGAACAGAACCAGAGACACCGTACCATTGAATTAGAACCCGGGAAAGAGAACCAGAGACACAGAACCAGAGGGTCAGAACCAGGGGAACAGAACCAGAGACACAGAACCATAGGTTCAGAACCAGAGGAACAGAACCAGAGACACAGAACCAGAGGGTCAGAACCAGGGGAACAGAACCAGAGACACAAAACCATAGGTTCAGAACCAGAGGAACAGAACCAGAGACACAGAACCAGAGGGTCAGAACCAGGGGAACAGAACCAGAGACACAGAACCAGAGGGTCAGCACCAGGGACACGGAACCATGAAATCAGGACCAGGGGTCAGAACCAGGTGTCAAAACCAGAGACACAGAACCACAGACACGGAACCACAGACAAAGAACCACAGACACAGAACCACAGACACAGAATCAGAGACACAGAACCAGGGGTCAGAACCAGGGGTCAGAACCATGGGTCAAAACCAGAGACACAGAACCAGACACAGAACCAGACACAGAACCATGGGTCAGAACCAGATACCCAGAACCAGAGGGAACTGAACCAGGGTGAGCAAACCAGGTCACGTGACTTCTGCCATGTAGCCGTATTGGTCAGGGACAGAAAACCAGGTCACATTATCACTGAGAGCAAGGTCTCCCGAGGTCGAATTGTCATCTTCACTCGCCCGTTATAGATCCTTTCCTGCCCAGAAATCGGTGAAGTCATGATGACTTCTGACACTTGACATGTGTACACACTTGTGACTTGCGTGAGGTTCAGTTAGGAACACCGCGACACCTTTCACTGGCTGTGACCCGGCCTACAGCTGGTCGCAGCAACTTGTTTGACCGGCTGGTTGCCAGCGAGTGGCTGGTGCCCCAAATACAGGCCCCTCGGGTGACTGCTCGTGACCCCGGCCACTGCACCATGTAGGCCACGACCCCCCTCGAGCGCACTCCACCCCTGGAGTAACGGTGACCGTGTTATCAGCGCCAACTGCGCCCCCAACCCCCACCAACTCCTACTGCTTGAGATGATGCAATGCGGGGTGATTAGCAGCGCCACACACCGCACGCACCGACACCAACTCTCATCCTCTACCCAACCCCCATCCATACTGCCAGCCTTCACTTAAACCCGTACCCATACTGCCAGCCTTCACTTAAACCCGTACCCATACTGCCAGCCTTCACTTAAACCCGTACTCATACTGCCAGCCTTCACTTAAACCCGTGCTCATACTGCCAGCCTTCACTTAAACCCGTACTCATACTGCCAGCCTTCACTTAAACCCGTGCTCATACTGCCAGCCTTCACTTAAACCCGTACCCATACTGCCAGCCTTCACTTAAACCCGTGCCCATACTGCCAGCCTTCACTTAAACCCGTACCCATACTGCCAGCCTTCACTTAAACCCGTGCCCATACTGCCAGCCTTCACTTAAACCCGTGCCCATACTGCCAGCCTTCACTTAAACCCGTACCCATACTGCCAGTCTTCACTTAAACCCGTACCCATACTGCCAGCCTTCACTTAAACCCGTACTCATACTGCCAGCCTTCACTTAAACCCGTACTCATACTGCCAGCCTTCACTTAAACCCGTACCCATACTGCCAGCCTTCACTTAAACCCGTACCCATACTGTCAGCCTTCACTTAAACCCGTACTCATACTGCCAGCCTTCACTTGAACCCGTACCCATACTGCCAGCCTTCACTTAAACCCGTACCCATACTGCCAGCCTTCACTTAAACCCGTGCCCATACTGCCAGCCTTCACTTAAACCCGTGCCCATACTGCCAGCCTTCACTTAAACCCGTACCCATACTGCCAGTCTTCACTTAAACCCGTACTCATACTGCCAGCCTTCACTTAAACCCGTACCCATACTGCCAGCCTTCACTTAAACCCGTACCCATACTGCCAGCCTTCACTTAAACCCGTGCCCATACTGCCAGCCTTCACTTAAACCCGTGCCCATACTGCCAGCCTTCACTTAAACCCGTACCCATACTGCCAGTCTTCACTTAAACCCGTACCCATACTGCCAGCCTTCACTTAAACCCGTACTCATACTGCCAGCCTTCACTTAAACCCGTACTCATACTGCCAGCCTTCACTTAAACCCGTACCCATACTGCCAGCCTTCACTTAAACCCGTACCCATACTGTCAGCCTTCACTTAAACCCGTACTCATACTGCCAGCCTTCACTTAAACCCGTACCCATACTGCCAGTCTTCACTTAAACCCGTACCCATACTGCCAGCCTTCACTTGAACCCGTACCCATACTGCCAGCCTTTACTTAAACCCGTACCCATACTGCCAGCCTTCACTTAAACCCGTATCCATACTGCCAGCCTTCACTTAAACCCGTACCCATACTGCCAGCCTTCACTGAAACCCGTACCCATACTGCCAGCCTTCACTTAAACCCGTACTCATACTGCCAGCCTTCACTTAAACCCGTACTCATACTGCCAGCCTTCACTTAAACCCGTACCCATACTGCCAGTCTTCACTTAAACCCGTACTCATACTGCCAGCCTTCACTTAGACCCGTACCCATACTGCCAGCCTTCACTTAAACCCGTACTCATACTGCCAGCCTTCACTTAAACTCGTACTCATACTGCCAGCCTTCACTTAAACCCGTACCCATACTGCCAGCCTTCACTTAAACCCGTACTCATACTGCCAGCCTTCACTTAAACCCGTACCCATACTGCCAGCCTTCACTTAAACCCGTACCCATACTGCCAGCCTTCACTTAAACCCGTACTCATACTGCCAGTCTTCACTTAAACCCGTACTCATACTGCCAGCCTTCACTTAAACCCGTACCCATACTGCCAGTCTTCACTTAAACCCGTACCCATACTGCCAGCCTTCACTTAAACCCGTACCCATACTGCCAGTCTTCACTTAAACCCGTACCCATACTGCCAGTCTTCACTTAAACCCGTACTCATACTGCCAGCCTTCACTTAAACCCGTGCCCATACTGCCAGCCTTCACTTAAACCCGTACCCATACTACCAGCCTTCACTTAAACCCGTACCCATACTGCCAGCCTTCACTTAAACCCGTGCCCATACTGCCAGCCTTCACTTAAACCCGTACCCATACTGCCAGCCTTCACTTAAACCCGTACCCATACTGCCAGCCTTCACTTAAACCCGTACCCATACTGCCAGCCTTCACTTAAACCCGTACCCATACTGCCAGCCTTCACTTAAACCCGTACCCATACTGCCAGCCTTCACTTAAACCCGTACTCATACTGCAAGCCTTCACTTAAACCCGTACCCATACTGCCAGCCTTCACTTAAACCCGTACCCATACTGCCAGCCTTCACTTAAACCCGTACCCATTCTCCTAGCCTTCACTTAAACCCGTACTCATACTGCCAGCCTTCACTTAAACCCGTACCCATACTGCCAGCCTTCACTTAAACCCGTACCCATACTGCCAGTCTTCACTTAAACCCGTACCCATACTGCCAGCCTTCACTTAAACCCGTACCCATACTGCCAGCCTTCACTTAAACCCGTACCCATACTGCCAGTCTTCACTTAAACCCGTACCCATACTGCCAGCCTTCACTTAAACCCGTACTCATACTGTCAGCCTTCACTTAAACCCGTACCCATACTGCCAGCCTTCACTTAAACCCGTACTCATACTGCCAGCCTTCACTTAAACCCGTACCCATACTGCCAGCCTTCACTTAAACCCGTACCCATACTGCCAGTCTTCACTTAAACCCGTACCCATACTGCCAGCCTTCACTTAAACCCGTACCCATACTGCCAGCCTTCACTTAAACCCGTACCCATACTGCCAGTCTTCACTTAAACCCGTACCCATACTGCCAGCCTTCACTTAAACCCGTACTCATACTGTCAGCCTTCACTTAAACCCGTACCCATACTGCCAGCCTTCACTTAAACCCGTACTCATACTGCCAGCCTTCACTTAAACCCGTACCCATACTGCCAGCCTTCACTTAAACCCGTACCCATACTGCCAGCCTTCACTTAAACCCGTACCCATACTGCCAGTCTTCACTTAAACCCGTACCCATACTGCCAGCCTTCACTTAAACCCGTACTCATACTGTCAGCCTTCACTTAAACCCGTACCCATACTGCCAGCCTTCACTTAAACGCGTACTCATACTGCCAGCCTTCACTTAAACCCGTACCCATACTGCCAGCCTTCACTTAAACCCGTACCCATACTGCCAGTCTTCACTTAAACCCGTACCCATACTGCCAGCCTTCACTTAAACCCGTACCCATACTGCCAGCCTTCACTTAAACCCGTACTCATACTGCCAGCCTTCACTTAAACCCGTACCCATACTGCCAGCCTTCACTTAAACCCGTACCCATACTGCCAGCCTTCACTTAAACCCGTACCCATACTGCCAGCCTTCACTTAAACCCGTACCCATACTGCCAGTCTTCACTTAAACCCGTACCCATACTGTCAGCCTTCACTTAAACCCGTACCCATACTGCCAGCCTTCACTTAAACCCGTACCCATACTGCCAGCCTTCACTTAAACCCGTACCCATACTGCCAGCCTTCACTTAAACCCGTACCCATTCTCCCATCCTACACTTAAACCCCACCGGTTTTCCCATCATTCACTTAAGCTCCCATCCATTCTCGCATTATTTACTTAATCCGACACCCATACTCCCATTCTTCACTTAATCCAATACCCATACTCTCATCTTTCACTTAATCACCCACCCATACTCCCATCTTTCACTTAATCACCCACCCATACTCCCACCTTT
Organism: Arenicola marina; assembly: GCA_964019135.1. NCBI lineage: Eukaryota > Metazoa > Annelida > Polychaeta > Arenicolidae > Arenicola > Arenicola marina. The sequence continues at coordinate 5,448,505 of OZ025258.1, read as the reverse complement.
CACTTAATCACCCACCCATGCTCCCATCTTTCACTTAATCCAACACCCAAACTCCCATCCTTCACTTAAAGGCCAACTTCTAGGTAAATTAATTCGTAAAATTAGCATAATATGCCCACAGAGCAGTACATATTGAAGCACTATGGGTGGTTGTGTAAATAATGTGGCTCATACTTTGGTAAGTGTGGGGCGTTTTACTCGGAACTCCTACAGACTCGGACGTCAGCGCTAAACGACCAGAATCGTAGTTTTCGCGCCAAGTGACGTAGGTGCCGTTTCTGGTTCAATTGCTAAATATAGGCAGGTGAATGGTTTATGCAAATATTCAGATGAATTGGTATTTATGAGAAAGGAGGTTACCAGTAAGTGTTCAATATTTTGAATTCATATTATCCAGAGTAGCGTTCTAATAGGCGTTATTTTGTAACGGAATTACACATCAAAAGAAGTAGTATGATTCTGCTTCATGCGCACAGCGCCTTAGCTACTCTGACTAATATGTTTTGATGTTTTAACGCGTCATATGGGATAATGACTAACACTTCTAATAATGAGGCCAAATAAAATTAACGAGTATTACATTTTGATGGCGTAATATATTGGGATTAATATCGTGAAAGTCCCTTTGGACCTAGGAGCTGGCTTTTAAACACCCACCCATACTCTCATCCTTAACTTAATCCCACCCATACTCTCATCATTCACTTAATCCCACCCGTACTCCCATCATTCACTTAATCCCACCCGTACTCCCATCCCTTACTTAATCACACCCGTACTCCCATCATTCACTTAATCCCACCCATACTCTCATCCTTAACTTAATCCCACCCATACTCCCATCATTCACTTAATCCCACCCATACTCTCATCATTCACTTAATCCCACCCGTACTCCCATCATTCACTTAATCCCACCCGTACTCCCATCCCTTACTTAATCCCACCCGTACTCCCATCATTCACTTAATCCCACCCGTACTCCCATCATTCACTTAATCCCACCCGTACTCCCATCATTCACTTAATCCCACCCGTACTCCCATCATTCACTTAATCCCACCCGTACTCCCATCATTTACTTAATCCCACCCGAACTGCCATCATTCACTTAATCCCACCTGTACTCCCATCATTCACTTAATCCCACCCGTACTCCCATCATTTACTTAATCCCACCCGAACTGCCATCATTCACTTAATCCCACCGGTACTCTCATCATTCACTTAATCCCACCCGTACTCCCATCATTCACTTAATCCCACCCGTATTCCCATCCCTTATTTAATCCCAACTGTACTCCCATCATTTACTTAATCCCGCCGTTCTCCCGTCATTCACTTAATCCCACCCGTACTCCCATCATTCACTTAATCCCACCCGTACTCCCATCATTCACTTAATCCCACCCGTACTCCCATCATTCACTTAATCCCGCCGTACTGCCATCATTCACTTAATCCCACCCGTACTCCCATCATTCACTTAATTCCACCCGTACTCCCATCATTCACTTAATCCCATCCGTTCTCCCATCATTCACTTAATCTCACCCGTACTCCCATCCTTTGCGTAATCCCACCCGTACTCTCATCATTCACTTAATCCCGCCGTTCTCCCATCATTCACTTAATCCCACCCGTACTCCCATCATTCACTTAATCCCACCCGTACTCCCATCATTCACTTAATCACACCCGTACTCCCATCATTCACTTAATCACCCCCGTACTCCCATCATTCACTTAATCCCACCCGTACTCCCATCATTCACTTAATCCCACCCGTACTGCCATCATTCACTTAATCACACCCGTACTCTCATCATTCACTTAATCCCACCCGTACTCCCATCATTCACTTAATCCCACCCGTACTCCCATCATTCACTTAATCACACCCGTACTCCCATCATTCACTTAATCCCACCCGTACTCCCATCATTCACTTAATCCCACCCGTACTCTCCTCATTCACTTAATCCCACCCGTACTCCCATCATTCACTTAATCCCACCCGTACTCTCATCATTCACTTAATCACACCCGTTCTCTCATCATTCACTTAATCCCACCCGTACTCCCATCATTCACTTAATCCCGCCGTTCTCCCGTCATTCACTTAATCCCACCCGACTGGCGACAGGAATCTTTCCCGACCAGTTAAAAATGGCCAAGGTAATTCCAATCTTCAAAAAAGAAGATAACACAAATATTGATAACTATAGACCAATATCCCTACTACCAGCTATTTCGAAAATTTTCGAGAAAATTATATTTCAATTCTTGTATGATCATTTTCAGAAGCAAAATCTCTTTAATTCTAGCCAGTATGGCTTCAGAAAAAACCACTCCACTGAACAGGCCACATTGGAACTGATAGACAGAACCATACAAAAGATAGATGAAGGCAAAATTCCTATACATATATATCTGGATTTATCCAAGGCATTTGATACATTAAATCATAACATCCTATTAAACAAGCTTGACCACTATGGTGTATCCGGAACTGCTCTAAATCTTCTCAGAAGTTATCCGAACAATCGCAAACAGTATGTTATGATTGACAACACCAGATCCGAGGTTATGCCTGTCACACGCGGGGTTCCGCAAGGTTCAATTCTAGGACCGCTCCTTTTTATTATATATACAAATGACTTACCTCACGCTTGCGATGTCTTTAAATTCATAGTATACGCTGATGATACTACACTTTTTAGCACACTGGACATATCAATAACAAACAATAACAGTAACAATGAATCTAAAAACATAAATAACGAATTGTCTAAGATAAATAATTGGCTGAAAGTAAATGATCTGTGCTTAAACACAACAAAAACAAAATATATGATATTTTACAAGCCACAGAAAAAAGTAAAACTTCCAGAGTTATATATTGACAATAACAAACTAGAGTGTGTCGACACATTTGATCTGCTTGGTTTAACATTAGATAAACATTTAACATGGCACAGTCACACAAACAAACTTGCCGCAAAATTAGGTAAAGTGGTTGGTATCCTGAGAAGGCTAGGAAATGTTTTCCCGCAAAACATTCTGTATACCATACATATGGCCCTATTTCAGAGTCAGCTATACTACTGTATACTGGCTTGGGGATATCGAGCAGACAGGCTATTCAAAATACAAAAACGAGCAATTAGGATTATAACAAAAAGCAATTATATTGCACATACCGACCCGCTGTTTAAATAAATGACCTACACAATCATAACACAAGACAAAAGCACACATTCCATGTACCGAAAACTAGACACAAATTTAGTGAACTAACGCTGAGACACAGTCTCACCCAACACTTAAATAATACACCCCCGCACATCATCAGCAAAGCATCTACACATTCGCTAGGAAGTTACGCATCTGATATCAAACACCACTTTCTAAATGGTTATCAGGACTATTGTGATGCACAGTATTGTTATGTCTGTAATGTACGTACGAGATAACCCTATCACCATATGTGTTCCTTGTTGTTGTTGCGGCTAACTGTAACTGTAACATATTAGTACCTGTCCCATCGCTAACAGGTTTATATCAATATTGTTTTAATGCAACTGGCCTGTTATGAACTTTCCTTTTGTCTGTTTGCTTTTTTTGTGTTTTTTTTCTTTGTTTTTTTTCGTTTTTCTTGAGGTGGCTCCCATGCTAGCGACTGCTCGGTGGTCTTAATGGGGTCTCCTCGGTCAATCAATCCACACTACTGTGCCTATGTTCGAATTTTCCAATAGTGCGTTTATTTTTGTTCTGTTCTGCTATGTATGATTGACCAAATAAATGATTCTGATTCTGATTCTGATTCTGATTCGTACTCCCATCCCTTACTTAATCCCACCCGTACTTCCATCATTCACTTAATCACACCCGTACTCCCATCATTCACTTAATCCCACCCGTACTCCCATCATTCACTTAATCCCACCCGTACTCCCATCATTCACTTAATCCCACCCGTACTCCCATCATTCACTTAATCCCACCCGTACTCCCATCCCTTACTTAATCCCACCCGTACTTCCATCATTCACTTAATCACACCCGTACTCCCATCATTCACTTAATCCCACCCGTACTCCCATCATTCACTTAATCCCACCCGTACTCCCATCATTCACTTAATCCCACCCGTACTCCCATCATTCACTTAATCCCACCCGTACTCCCATCATTCACTTAATCCCACCCGTACTCCCATCATTCACTTAATCCCACCCGTACTCCCATCATTCACTTAATCCCACCCGTACTCCCATCATTCACTTACTCACACCCGTACTCCCATCATTCACTTAATCCCACCCGTACTCCCATCATTCACTTAATCCCACCCGTACTCCCATCTATTATCTTAAACCCACCTCTTCTCACCTCTACTGTGTTCACTAGAATCCATCATTGCACTAAAGCCATCGCCTACTTCCACTTCCTCGTCATGTCACTTTAAACTGTACCCATGTGCCATAGTTTCACTAAAATTCACCCCTAATCTTAGGAAACCCACCCCACTGCTGCACTTTCCACAAAACCCGCTTATACTTAATTACTTCAATTCACTAAAATCCCGCATATATTCTCGTTAAAGCCCGCCCATTTTATAATATCCGCGTACTACTCTACCGTCCCGTCTCACACCTACCCTACCACACCCTTCCTCACCACGCCCTTTTGTCCCCCCACCCTCCCCAGTCACCGTCACCCTCTCTCTCTCACCACTCCCCTGCTGGCGCCCTGGCTGGCGAACTAGCGAGGCCAGAGTCACAGGCGACCTGTCTTCTCGGCAGCCCCCCTCCCCCACTCAACCCTCTCCCCCCGGTCACACCGCCTTCATTGATAATCTAGCTTGACCCTAGCTAGCCGCCCACTACCACCAGCCCGTGGCCGGCCATCAGCCCCAACCCACCCCTCCACGGGTGGCCGGCCCCTCGGGTGGGTAGGGGGCGAGCCAAGTGGGTACTGTCACCGCACACACCTCGTGCGCCTCGACAGCGTGGCGCAGCTAGCCGCACCGCTCACTGCTAGAAGGCTGCACCGTCTGGCCGTGCAGCCTGCTGTCAGCCTCTCGCTCACGCCAGCAGTCACCCCGCGAGTCACGTTCAGAAACACCACGCTTGCAGTTGACACAGAGTTGTCTTTTTACCGCCATCGCCATGTTTGTCTCCGCGCTGAGCCCCCTGCTTGTGGCTCTGGCCAGCCTGGGATTCGTCTGGATCTACAGGTTCCTGAGACATCCCAAGCGCACCGCTCTCCGGCATCTGCCGGGCCCCAAGGGACTTCCCTTCCTCGGAAACTGCCATCAGCTGACGGCAGGTCAGTAGCGACATTTCCCAGAATGCGTGTATTATTTCCTGTTACTCGGCGTCGGGTGGCAAGTCATTAGTGGCACCCACCCACCCCAGCGCAACATGATCTGAGCTAATCCCCCCACCCCAGCGCAACATGATCTGAGCTAATCCCACCCACCCCAGCGCAACATGATCTGAGCTAATCCCACCCACCCCAGCGCAACATGATCTGAGCTAATCCCACCCACCCCAGCGCAACATGATCTGAGCTAATCCCTCCCACCCACCCTAACATGATCTAAGTTAATCCCCCCAGCCCACCTTAACATGATCTGAGCTAATCCCCCCAACCCACCCTAACATGATCTAAGTTAATCCCCCCACCCCACCTTAACATGATCTGAGCTAATCCCCCAACCCACCCTAACATGATCTAAGTTAATCCCCCCACCCCACCTTAACATGATCTGAGCTAATCCCCCCAACCCACCCTAACATGATATAAGTTAATCCCCCCACCCCACCTTAACATGATCTGAGCTAATCCCCCCAACCCACCCTAACATGATCTGAGCTAATCCCTCCCACCCCAGCGCAACATGATCTGAGCTAATCCCACCCACCCCAGCGCAACATGATCTGAGCTAATCCCTCCCACCCACCCTAACATGATCTAAGTTAATCCCCCCACCCCACCTTAACATGATCTGAGCTAATCCCCCCAACCCACCCTAACATGATCTAAGTTAATCCCCCCACCCCACCTTAACATGATCTGAGCTAATCCCCCCACCCCAGCGCAACATGATCTGAGCTAATCCCTCCCACCCACCCTAACATGATCTAAGTTAATCCCCCCACCCCACCTTAACATGATCTGAGCTAATCCCCCCAACCCACCCTAACATGATCTAAGTTAATCCCCCCACCCCACCTTAACATGATCTGAGCTAATCCCCCCAACCCACCCTAACATGATCTAAGTTAATCCCCCCACCCCACCTTAACATGATCTGAGCTAATCCCCCCAACCCACCCTAACATGATCTAAGTTAATCCCCCCACCCCACCTTAACATGATCTGAGCTAATCCCCCCAACCCACCCTAACATGATCTAAGTTAATCCCCCCAACCCACCCTAACATGATCTAAGCTAATCCCCCCAACCCACCCTAACATGATCTAAGTTAATCCCCCCAACCCACCCTAACATGATCTAAGCTAATCCCCCCAACCCACCCTAACATGATCTAAGTTAATCCCCCCACCCCACCTTAACATGATCTGAGCTAATCCCCCAACCCACCCTAACATGATCTAAGTTAATCCCCCCAACCCACCCTAACATGATCTAAGCTAATCCCCCCAACCCACCCTAACATGATCTAAGTTAATCCCCCCACCCCACCTTAACATGATCTGAGCTAATCCCCCCAACCCACCCGAACATGATCTGAGCTAATCCCTCCACCCCACCCTAACATGATCTGAGTTCATCCTTAACACCCCACCCTAACATGATCTAAGCTAATCCCCCGCCCCACCTTAACATGATCTACGCTAATCCCTTCCACCCCACCCTAACTTGATCTGAGCTAATCCCTCCCACTCCACCTTAACATGATCTGAGCTAATCCCCACGCCACCCAAACATGATCTGAGTTCATCCTTAACACCCCACCCTAATATGATCTGAGCTAATCCCTCCCACCCCACCCTAACACTATCTGAGCTAATCCCTTCCACCCCACCCTAACATGATCTGAGATAATCTCTTCCACCCCACCCTAACATGATCTGAGCTAATCCCTCCCACCCCACCCTAACACTGTCTGAGCTAATCCCTTCCACCCCACCCTAACATGATCTGAGCTAATCCCTCCCACCCCACCCTAACACTATCTGAGCTAATCCCTTCCACCCCACCCTAACACTATCTGAGCTAATCCCTTCCACCCCACTCTAACAGGATCTGAGCTAATCCCTCCCACCCCACCCTAACATGATCTGAGCTAATCCCTCCCACCCCACCCTAACATGATCTGAGCTAATCCCTCCCACCCACCCTAACATGATCTAAGCTAATCCCTTCCACCCCACCCTAACATGATCTGAGCTAATCCCTCCCACCCCACCCTAACATGATCTGAGCTAATCCCTCCACCCCACCCTAACATGATCTGAGTTCATCCTTAACACCCCACCCTAACATGATCTAAGCTAATCCCCCGCCCCACCTTAACATGATCTACGCTAATCCCTTCCACCCCACCCTAACTTGATCTGAGCTAATCCCTCCCACTCCACCTTAACATGATCTGAGCTAATCCCCACGCCACCCAAACATGATCTGAGTTCATCCTTAACACCCCACCCTAATATGATCTGAGCTAATCCCTCCCACCCCACCCTAACACTATCTGAGCTAATCCCTTCCACCCCACCCTAACATGATCTGAGCTAATCTCTTCCACCCCACCCTAACATGATCTGAGCTAATCCCTCCCACCCCACCCTAACACTGTCTGAGCTAATCCCTTCCACCCCACCCTAACATGATCTGAGCTAATCCCTCCCACCCCACCCTAACACTATCTGAGCTAATCCCTTCCACCCCACCCTAACACTATCTGAGCTAATCCCTTCCACCCCACTCTAACAGGATCTGAGCTAATCCCTCCCACCCCACCCTAACATGATCTGAGCTAATCCCTCCCACCCCACCCTAACATGATCTGAGCTAATCCCTCCCACCCACCCTAACATGATCTAAGCTAATCCCTTCCACCCCACCCTAACATGATCTGAGCTAATCCCTCCCACCCCACCCTAACATGATCTGAGCTAATCCCTCCACCCCACCCTAACATGATCTGAGCTAATCCCTCCCACCCCACCCTAACATGATCTGAGCTAATTCCTCCCACCCCACCCTAACATGATCTGAGCTAATCCCTCCCACCTACCCTAACATGATCTAAGCTAATCCCTCCACCCCACCCTAATATGATCTGAGCTAATCCCTCCCACCCCACCCTAACACTATCTGAGCTAATCCCTTCCACCCCACCCTAACATGATCTGAGCTAATCCCTTCCACCCCACCCTAACACTATCTGAGCTAATCCCTTCCACCCCACCCTAACAGGATTTGAGCTAATCCCTCCCACCCCACCCTAACACTATCTGAGCTAATCCCTTCCACCCCACCCTAACAGGATCTGAGCTAATCCCTCCCACCCCACCCTAACACTATCTGAGCTAATCTCTTCCACCCCACCCTAACACTATCTGAGCTAATCCCTCACACCCCACCTAACATGATCTGAGCTAATCCCTCCCACCCCACCCTAATATGATCTGAGCTAATCCCTCCCACCCCACCCCGACATGATCTGAGCTAATCCCTCCCACCCCACCCTAACACTATCTGAGCTAATCCTTTTCACCCCACCCTAATATGATCTGAGCTAATCCCTCCCACCCCACCCCGACATGATCTGAGCTAATCCCTCCCACCCCACCCTAACACTGTCTGAGCTAATCCCTTCCACCCCACCCTAACATGATCTGAGCGAATCCCTCCCACCCCACCCTAACACTATCTGAGCTAATCCCTTCCACCCCACCCTAACACTATCTGAGCTAATCCCTTCCACCCCACTCTAACATGATCTGAGCTAATCCCTCCCACCCCACCCTAACATGATCTGAGCTAATCCCTCCCACCCACCCTAACATGATCTGAGCTAATCCCTCCCACCCCACCCTAACATGATCTGAGCTAATCCCTCCCACCCACCCTAACATGATCTAAGCTAATCCCTTCCACCCCACCCTAACATGATCTGACCTAATCCCTCCCACCCCACCCTAACATGATCTGAGCTAATCCCTCCACCCCACCCTAACATGATCTGAGCTAATCCCTCCCACCCCACCCTAACATGATCTGAGCTAATTCCTCCCACCCCACCCTAACATGATCTGAGCTAATCCCTCCCACCTACCCTAACATGATCTAAGCTAATCCCTCCACCCCACACTAATATGATCTGAGCTAATCCCTCCCACCCCACCCTAACACTATCTGAGCTAATCCCTTCCACCCCACCCTAACATGATCTGAGCTAATCCCTTCCACCCCACCCTAACACTATCTGAGCTAATCCCTTCCACCCCACCCTAACAGGATTTGAGCTAATCCCTCCCACCCCACCCTAACACTATCTGAGCTAATCCCTTCCACCCCACCCTAACAGGATCTGAGCTAATCCCTCCCACCCCACCCTAACACTATCTGAGCTAATCCCTTCCACCCCACCCTAACACTATCTGAGCTAATCCCTCACACACCCCCTAACATGATCTGAGCTAATCCCTCCCACCCCACCCTAATTTGATCTGAGCTAATCCCTTCCACCCACCCGAACATGATCTGAGCTAATTCTTTTCACCCCACCCTAATATGATCTGAGCTAATCCCTCCCACCCCACCCCGACATGATCTGAGCTAATCCCTCCCACCCCACCCTAACACTATCTGAGCTAATCCTTTTCACCCCACCCTAATATGATCTGAGCTAATCCCTCCCACCCCACCCCGACATGATCTGAGCTAATCCCTCCCACCCCACCCTAACATGATCTGAGCTAATCCCTCCCACCCCACCCTAACACTATCTGAGCTAATCCCTCCCACCCCACCCCGACATGATCTGAGCTAATCCCTTCCACCCACCCTAACACTATCTGAGCTAATCCTTTTCACCCACCCTAATATGATCTGAGCTAATCCCTCCCACCCCACCCCGACATGATCTGAGCTAATCCCTCCCACCCCACCCTAACACTATCTGAGCTAATCCCTCCCACCCCACCCTAACACTATCTGAGCTAATCCCTTACACCCCACCCTAACATGATCTGAGCTAATCCCTCCCACCCCACCCTAATTTGATCTGAGCTAATCCCTTCCACCCACCCGAACATGATCTGAGCTAACCCTCCCACCCCACCCTAATATGATCTGAGCTAATCCCTCCCACCCTACCCTAACACTATCTGAGCTAATCCCTTCCACCCACCCGAACATGATCTGCGCTAACCCTCCCACCCCACCCTAATATGATCTGAGCTAATCCCTCCCACCCCACCCTAACACTATCTGAGCTAATCCCTTCCACCCCACCCTAACATGATCTGAGCTAATCCCTCCCACCCCACCCTAATATGATCTTAGCCAATCCCTCCCACACCACCCTAACACTATCTGAGCTAATCCCTCCCGCCCCACCCTACCATGATCTGAGCTAATCCCTCCCACCCCCACCTAACACTATCTGAGCTAATCCCTTCCACCCCACCCTAATATGATCTAAGCGAATCCCTTCCACCCACCCGAACATGATCTGAGCTAACCCTCCCACCCCACCCTAATATGATCTGAGCTCATCCCTTGCACCCCACCTAACATGATCTGAGCTAATCCCTCCCACCCCACCCTAACATGATCTTAGCTAATCCCCCCACCCACCCTAACATGATTTAATCTAATCGCTCCCACCCCACCCTAACATGATCTGAGCTAATCCACCCACCCCACCCTAACATGATCTGAGCTAATCCCTCCCACCCCACCCTAATATGATCTGAGCTAATCCCTCCCACCCACCCTAACATGATCTGAGCTAATCCCTCCCACCCCACCCTAATATGATCTAAGCTAATTCCTCCCACCCCACCCTAATATGATCTGAGCTAATCCCTCCCACCCCACCCTAATATGATCTAAGCTAATCCCTCCCACCCCACCCTAACATGATCTGAGCTAATCCCTCCCACCCCACCCTAATATGATCTGAGCTAATCCCTCCCACCCCACCCTAACACTATCTGAGCTAATTCCTCCCACCCCACCCTAACATGATCTGAGCTAATCCCTCCCACCCCACCCTAACACTATCTGAGCTAATTCCTCCCACCCCACCCTAACACTATCTGAGCAAATCCTCTCAGATGGATGGGAGCGGGGTTGGATGGGCGAGGTAGCATGGTAGGGAATAGGGGTTCGGCGGGTGGGGGCTGGGTGGGAGAGGGAGAGGGAGCGGGGTGCGAGGGGTGGATTTGGGAAGCAGCTGGATGGAAAGGGCGGGAGCTGGATGGGGGAGGGTGCGGGGGAGGGTGCGGGTGCTGGATGGGGGCGGTGGAGGGACGGGGTGGGGGGGCGGGGGCTGAATGGAAAGGGCGGGGGCTGGATGGGGACAGTGGAGGGATGGGGGGTGCGGGAGCTGGATGGGGACAGTGGAGGGATGGGGGGTGCGGGGGCTGGATGGGGGCAGTGGAGGGATGGGGGGTGCGGGGGCTGGATGGGGGCAGTGGAGGGATGGGAGGGGCGGGTGCTGGATGGGGGCAGTGGAGGGATGGGAGGGGCGGGTGCTGGATGGGTGCAGTGGAGGGATGGGAGGGGCGGGTGCTGGATGGGGGGGATGGAGGGATGGGGGGTGCGGGGGCTGGATGGGGGCAGTGGAGGGATGGGAGGGGCGGGTGCTGGATGGGGGCAGTGGAGGGATGGGAGGGGCGGGTGCTGGATGGGGGGGATGGAGGGATGGGGGGTGCGGGGGCTGGATGGGGGCAGTGGAGGGATGGGAGGGGCGGGTGCTGGATGGGTGCAGTGGAGGGATGGGGGTGCGGGGCTAGATGGGCGGGGAGAACTGGATGGTGGGGTGGGGTGGGTGGATGAGGGAGAGTGCGGGATAGGGCTTTATCCCTAATGGAATAAATCCACCCACCGCGACAGTCTCTTCAATATCATGCAGGACGAAACGAGGTTGGCTATTCCGGTCAAGGTTGCAGCGACGTCAGACATAAACTAGGTCACCATGATAAAGGCAGTCCACATTGATGCATCCGTTTCGTGAAATATTCATCAAAAAGAGTTACCACATAATGATGATAGAATAATATGCATACATTATGTACTGTGATTTGTTCTTATGCCAGATATTGCTGATTTTGTTGTGACGCCAATATATCTTCGATTACATTTATTTCCAATGTTCGCGTGTGTTCCAGGATGTGTGCTAAGCATAAAAGCGGTGTCTAAATCCTGTTACTTATAAATTTAAAACACTAAAATTGTCTTTAACCTCCCTATTATTGCCTTAATAAGGGATTAAAATCAAAATAGCGGCCATTTTGTAAATAGACTCAAAGCCCGAAAACTGGAGGGGTATGGAGTGGTGTCGATTTTAGGGTAAAGGAATTTTACTATTTGCCTAATTTTCGACACTCTAGCTATTTTTGTAATATAAAAAAATCGTTACTTTTGATCAGATGAACCGCATACACAAATATTGCTGTAAGCTATATTGAATTGTGTTGGTGGCAAAAACTTAAATAAATTTGGGAGCAAGAATTGCTATGACCTGAAAATTATTTAGGTTTATACGACGATAACTTCTATTCGGTAATTGATTTAAAATACATAATTATTTTAACTAAAGTTAAGAATTATATATAGACACAAATTAGGTTAATCCCAAACTTTCATAACACTTAATACTTGTCTTGTAATCAGGTGAGATATGGTTATGCATAAATGTGAACTATTCTAGGGTGTTGAAATTAGGCAAAGGGCAGCAACTTTCCCTTATATAGATAATAGCCAACGAACGCAGTTTAGCCGGCTTAGTCGGCTAAAGTGATAATGTAAATGATGGACGATTTTGGCCAACTAAGCCCCGTTGCAGGCTAATCTGCGTTCGTGAAACAGGACATGAGTTATAATGAATAATAACGAAATGGGAAAAATGTCATGTTTAAATTGTCGGGAATAGGCGCGAGACTACTCTTGTACGTGTTAACTGGTGTCATATATTGCTGATGTAAGCGGAGCGCCCTCTGTCGGGAGATTGGTTTTAACAGTGTAGGTGGAGCACGTGACCGGAAACACAAGTCCCTCGCGTAAAATTCATCAAAGACACAAATATATGGGTATGTGATGTCATGAGTCTTGCATGAATCTCAGTTGCCAATGAGATTGGTTTGAGAACCCATGTGAAGGAAAATAAACATGTGTAAGAGCAGATATGACCTATTGTTGGTCTAAGATGTCCGTAACAACCAGTGATAAAAATTGAATGTGCGCGACAGGCCTGTAAACACGATGATTTGTGAAGTCCTGAAGATTCACAGAAAAAATGGAGCAGACTGCATCTGGCCATAGTTTTTGATCTGGGTCCAAGGGCATCAAACGAGACGGCTTAGAAGTATGAAACAACTAGTTTTTGTTTAGTTATGGTCAAAACGAGAAAATAAACGGTCTGGTCTTCCCCTATGTTTGTGAGTAGATGTGTCAGATCTGTCAAGCCGTATCGACGCTCATGGGATCTTTATTATAATGTTCAGTTGAGAACAAGTCATTCACACCAAGAAAACCGATGATAAAATTCGCAGCCCCACTTCATCTTTAGGGTAAACTAGCCGCCGTCTAGCGCTGTTTCAGCATGTAGTCCGCTTATTATAATAACTGTAAAGTCGGATACTGCGTGTAGTCCGCTTAGCTGTAAAGTTGGATACTGCATGTAGTTCGCTTAGCTGTCAAGGTGGATACTGCGTGTAGTCCGCTTAGCTGTAAAGTTGGATACTGCGTGTAGTCCGTTTAGCTGTAAAATTGGATACTGCGTGGTCTGCTTAGCTGTAAAGTTGGATACTGCGTGTAGTCCGCTTAGCTGTAAAGTTGGACACTGCGTATAGTCAGCTTAGCTGTAAAGTTGGATACTGCGTGTAGTCCGCTTAGCTGTAAAGTTGGATACTGCGTGTAGTCCGCTTAATTGTAAAGTTGGATACTGCGTGTAGTCCGCTTAGCTGTAAAGTTGGATACTGCGTGTAGTCCGCTTAGCTGTAAAGTTGGATACTGTGTGTAGTCCGCTTAGCTGTAAAGTTGGATACTGCGTGTAGTCCGCTTAGCTGTAAAGTTGGATAGTGCGTGTAGTCCGCTTAATTGTAAAGTTGGATACTGCGTGTAGTCCGCTTAGCTGTAAAGTTGGATACTGCGTGTAGTCCGCTTAGCTGTAAAGTTGGATACTGCGTGTAGTCCGCTTAGCTGTAAAGTTGGATACTGCGTGTAGTCCGCTTAGCTGTAAAGTTGGATACTGCGTGTAGTCCGCTTAGCTGTACAGTTGGATACTGCGTGTAATCCGCTTAGCTGTAAAGTTGGATACTGCGTGTAGTCCGCTTAGCTGCAAAGTTGGACACTGCGATAATTGGTGTCAAGCGCTGTTTCCGCATGTACGCTGCGGTAACTAATGTCTGCCGGATGTGGGATGTTGTTGCTTTGATGACGGTTCGGGCATTGCTACCAGTATGACTACCGGCTTGCCACAGATATCTGGTATGGTGTTGAATTCGGCGATAAGGCGTTGGGACAAATGTTACATGTATTAGTGTTGGCACCCAGCCAGGTATTGGTGATTATGCGGGAACAGCGATAAGCATAAAGCGACGATGTTGACACATGTTCAAGGCGGCTGCTGGCGCAAATGTGCTGGTGCATGCAGCGGGTGCATCGGGTGGGACAGACGGACAGCTTCATTTTTTAGTATAGATCTCTACAAGGGAGTAAAGTCGAAATAGGTTCCCTTGAGAAATGAGGATCGAAGATTTTCCTTCTTATAAACGACGAGTTTTCTCCCATTATTTTGCTAGATTTTCAAAAACAATTCCTATATTTCTTCCTATATGTTTTGATAAGCTTCTGGGAGACCTGGTAAAAATTAATTACACACCGTACGTCGGGAAGCAAATAACGCCATGAGAGCTGTCTAATGAGGGACACGCCCAGAGTAAACACCTCCATGGTGCTCACAGCGCGCGGGATCTGTGGCCCGTGTAACCAACACAGTGTCGCCGGCTACAGCGCTTTATCGGAGAAAATCGCCCATCTTTCACGTAGTAACTTTAGCCGACTAAGCCCTTTAGTCGGCTAAATTGAGCTAGTGAAATCCGGCACAGCTTAAGTGTAGCTAAGCTTACAGCACATCAGCTGCCATCGAAAGCAGATAGGACGAGTGACTCTAGTAGAGACTGGCTGTGGTAGAGACTGACTCTGGTAGAGACTGGCTGAGGTAGAGACTAGCTGTGGTAGAGACTGGCTGAGTAGAGACTGGCTGTGGTAGAGACTGGCTGTGGTAGAGACTGGCTGTGGTAGAGACTGGCTGAGGTAGAGACTGGCTGTGGTAGAGACTGGCTGTGGTAGAGACTGGCTGAGGTAGAGACTGGCTGTGGCAGAGACTGGCTGTGGCAGATACTGGCTGTTGTAGAGACTGGCTGTGGTAGAGACTGGAAGGAGTGGCTGTGGTAGAGACTGGAAGGAGTAACTCTAGTAGAGACTGGCTGTGGTAGAGACTAGGAGTGGCTGTGGTAAAGACTGGCTGGGGTAGAGACTGGAAGGAGCGGCTGTGGTAGAGACTGGCTGTGGTAGAGACTGGCTGTGGTAGAGACTGACTGTGGTAGACTGGAAAGAATGGCTCTAGTAGAGACTGGCTGTGGTAGAGACCGACTGTGGTAGACTGGAAGGCCTGGCTCTAGTGGAGACTGGCTGTGGTAGAGACTAGGAGTGGCTGTGGTAAAAACTGGCTTGGGTAGAGACTGGAAGGAGCGGCTGTGGTAGAGACTGGCTGTGGTAGAGACTGGCTGTGGTAGAGACTGGCTGTGGTAGAGGCTGACTGTGGTAGACTGGAAAGAATGGCTCTAGTAGAGACTGGCTGTGGTAGAGACCGACTGTGGTAGAGCCTGAAATGACTGACTCTGGTAGAGACTGGCTCTGGTAGAGCCTGGCTGTGGTAGACTGGAAGGAATGGCTCTAGTAGAGACTGGCTGTGGTAGAGACTAGGAGTGGCTGTGGTAAAGACTGGCTGGGGTAGAGACTGGAAGGAGCGGCTGTGGTAGAGACTGGCTCTAGTAGAAACTGGCTGTGGTAGAGACTGGCTGTGGTAGAGACTGGAAGGAGTGGCTCTAGTAGAGACTGGCTCTGGTAGAGACTAGAAAGAGTGGCTGTGGTAGAGACTGGCTGTGGTAGACTGGTCGGAGTGGCTCTAGAAGAGACCGGCTCTAGTAGAGACTGGCTGTGGTAGAGATTGGAAACAGTGGCTGTGGTAGTGACTAGAAGGAGTGGCTCTGGTAGAGACTGGCTGTGGTATAGACTGGCTGTGGTAGAGACAGGCTGTGGTAGAGAGTGGAAGGAGTAACTCTAATAGAGACTGGCTGTGGTAGAGACTAGAAGAAGTGGCTGCGGTACAGATCGGCTGAGGTAGCGACTGGAAGAAGTGGCTGAGGTAGAGACTGGCTGAGGTAGAGACTGGCTGTGGTAGGGACTGGCTGAGGTAGAGACTGGCTGTGGTAGGGACTGGCTGAGGTAGAGACTGGCTGTGGTAGAGACTGGCTGTGGTAGAGACTGGCTGGTGTAGAGCCTGGCTGTGGTAGGGACTGGCTGTGGTAGAGACTGGCTGAGGTAGGGACTGGCTGTGGTAGGGACTGGCTGTGGTAGAGACTGGCTGTGGTAGGGACTGGCTGTGGTAGAGACTGGCTGTGGTAGAGACTGGCTGTGGTAGGGACTGGCTGTGGTAGAGACTGGCTGTGGTAGAGACTGGCTGTGGTAGGGACTGGTTGTGGTAGAGACTGGCTGTGGTAGGGACTGGCTGTGGTAGAGACTGGCTGTGGTAGGGACTGGCTGGTGTAGAGCCTGGCTGTGGTAGGGACTGGCTGTGGTAGGGACTGGCTGGTGTAGAGCCTGGCTGTGGTAGAGACTGGCTGTGGTAGGGACTGGCTGTGGTAGAGACTGGCTGTGGTAGGGACTGGCTGGTGTAGAGCCTGGCTGTGGTAGAGGCTGGCTGTGGTAGACTGAAAGGAATGGCCCTGGTAGAGACTGGCTCTAGTAGAGGCTAGCTGTGGTAGAGCCTGGCTGTGGTAGAGACTGAAAGTAGTGGCTCTAGTGGATACTGGCTGTGGTAGAGCCTGGCTGTGGTAGAGGCTGAAAGGAGTGGCTCTGGTAGAGACTGGCTGTGGTAGAGACTGGCTGTGGTAGAGCCTGGTTGTGGTAGAGATTGGAAGGAGTGGCTCTGGTAGAGACTGGCTGTGGTAGACTGGAAGGAGTGGCTCTGGTAGAGACCGGCTCTAGTGGAGACTGGCTGTGGTAGAGACAGGCTGTGGTAGAGACTGGAAAGAGCGGCTCTGGTAGAGACTGGCTGTGGTAGAGACTGGCTGGGAAAGAGACTGGAAGGAGTGGCCCTGGTAGAGACTGGTGTCGTTCCGCACTGGCTGATGCTAGCTGATGTCCAGTGCTGACCACAGGACCAGTACCACTGTGTGGCCCGGCCGGCCGGCCAACCCCAGCCAGACCAATACATACTGGCGGAACGTAGCACATGGGACCCCTTTACATGATAGAGCCGGAAAAAATCACCTCCTCGTTAAAGCTCCGGGTCCGACTCAAGTCAAACGAGATTTCGCTTCTATATTCATATGTCAATACCATTAAGAAAGATGGTGCAATATTGCGTTGTGGTTTTACGACGCTAAGGACGCGAATAAATCACCGACGACTCACCATATGTGGTGCAGGCAGGTTGGCCTCCATTTAGGCCATGTCGTTGGACTCAGTATGTCAATTAATTTTTTCTGTGTGCCGCCTGTGATGTGGCCCGCCCAAAAAACCGTTGGCGTGTCATGTCATGACCTGGCTACCAGTTTGTTAAAGGTGTTGTTAAAACAAACATTGCGGGAAGGGGTTTCGCGAGTTCTGTGGGAGGCACACTCAAACGTGACCGATCGCCATATGAATATTGTCTAAGTCAGCCGGTAGAGTATCAGACCGCTGATTTCCCAGGTGTGTGTGTCGAGCTCTTACACTCACCGGACGCAAGAAGTCTTCTCTAGAAAATCACTCGTTCCAGAAAACTGATCGATCCTAATCTGTCCCTCGAGGACTGATAGGGATAGGGACCACGCCCGTTCGCGGGGTCACGGGTGTCATAACATCCTTCAGCTATATCCTCCATCTTTGCTTAGGCGTTGCTTAAAAAAAACAGGTCCGCTACATATACAAATTGGTTGTAAACATGGAGAATACCAACACAATGTTGGCTGTGCTCCGTGTTCTCACAGCACTGGCGAATGCTATATATAGTACAGTGCTGCCCTCTTTAGGCCGACCCATTAATCACCCATGTGGACAGGGCAGACGTTTGTACTGCGCATGCGCGATTCCTTCACCAGATAAAACTTTTGCCTCAAATGGTGTCCGCGGCATTCAGCAGCGAAGTGAACTTCTGATGATACCTCATGTCAATCTGCTAGCAATCCCCCACACTCACATACTTCCACTCACCATTGAGAGCATGTCAATCTGCTAGCAATCCCCGACACTCACATACTTCCACTCACCATTGGGAGCATGTCAATCTGCTAGCAATCCCCCACACTCACATACTTCCGCTCATCATTGGGAGCATGTCAATCTGCTAGCAATCCCCGACACTCACATACTTCCACTCACCATTGGGAGCATGTCAATCTGCTAGCAATCCCCCACACTCACATACTTCCACTCACCATTGGGAGCATGTCAATCTGCTAGCAATCCCCCACACTCACATACTTCCACTCACCATTGAGAGCATGTCAATCTGCTAGCAATCCCCCACACTCACATACTTCCACTCACCATTGGGAGCATGTCAATCTGCTAGCAATCCCCCACACTCACATACTTCCACTCACCATTGAGAGCATGTCAATCTGCTAGCAATCCCCCACACTCACATACGTCCACTCACCATTGAGAGCATGTCAATCTGCTAGCAATCCCCCACACTCACATACTTCCACTCACCATTGGGAGCATGTCAATCTGCTAGCAATCCCCCACAATCACATACTTCCGCTCATCATTGGGAGCATGTCAATCTGCTAGCAATCCCCCACACTCACATACTTCCACTCACCATTGGGAGCATATCAATCTGCTAGCAATCCCCCACACTCACATACTTCCACTCACCATTGGGAGCATGTCAATCTGCTAGCAATCCCCCACACTCACATACTTCCACTCACCATTGGGAGCATGTCAATCTGCCAGCAATCCCCCACACTCACATACTTCCACTCACCATTGGGAGCATGTCAATCTGCTAGCAATCCCCCACACTCACATACTTCCACTCACCATTGGGAGCATGTCAATCTGCTAGCAATCCCCCACACTCACATACTTCCACTCACCATTGGGAGCATGTCAATCTGCTAGCAATCCCCCACACTCACATACTTCCACTCACCATTGGGAGCATGTCAATCTGCTAGCAATCCCCCACACTCACATACTTCCACTCACCATTGGGAGCATGTCAATCTGCTAGCAATCCCCCACACTCACATACTTCCACTCACCATTGGGAGCATGTCAATCTGCTAGCAATCCCCCACACTCACATACTTCCACTCACCATTGGGAGCATGTCAATCTGCTAGCAATCCCCCACACTCACATACTTCCACTCACCATTGGGAGCATGTCAATCTGCTAGCAATCCCCCACACTCACATACTTCCACTCACCATTGAGAGCATGTCAATCTGCTAGCAATCCCCCACACTCACATACTTCCACTCACCATTGGGAGCATGTCAATCTGCTAGCAATCCCCCACACTCACATACTTCCACTCACCATTGAGAGCATGTCAATCTGCTAGCAATCCCCCACACTCACATACTTCCACTCACCATTGGGAGCATGTCAATCTGCTAGCAATCCCCCACACTCACATACTTCCGCTCATCATTGGGCGCATGTCAATCTGGTAGCAATCCCCCACACTCACATACTTCCACTCACCATTGGGAGCATGTCAATCTGCTAGCAATCCCCCACACTCACATACTTCCACTCACCATTGGGAGCATGTCAATCTGCTAGCAATCCCCCACACTCACATACTTCCACTCACCATTGGGAGAATGTCAATCTGCTAGCAATCCCCCACACTCACATACTTCCATTCACCATTGGGGGCATGTCAATCTGCTAGCAATCCCCCACACTCACATACTTCCACTCACCATTGGGAGCATGTCAATCTGCTAGCAATCCCCCACACTCACATACTTCCACTCACTATTGGGAGCATGTCAATCTGCTAGCAATCCCCCACACTCACATACTTCCACTCACTATTGGGAGCATGTCAATCTGCTAGCAATCCCCCACACTCACATACTTCCACTCACCATTGGGAGCATGTCAATCTGCTAGCAATCCCCCACACTCACATACTTCCACTCACCATTGGGAGCATGTCAATCTGCTAGCAATCCCCCACACTCACATACTTCCACTCACCATTGGGAGCATGTCAATCTGCTAGCAATCCCCCACACTCACATACTTCCACGCACCATTGGGAGCATGTCAATCTGCTAGCAATCCCCCACACTCACATACTTCCTCTCACCATTGGGAGCATGTCAATCTGCTGGCAATCCCCCACACTCACATACTTCCACTCACCATTGAGAGCATGTCAATCTGCTAGCAATCCCCCACGCTCACATACTTCCACTCACCATTGGGAGCATGTCAATCTGCTAGCAATCCCTCACACTCACATACTTCCACTCACCATTGGGAGCATGTCAATCTGCTAGCAATCCCCCACACTCCCATACTTCCACTCACCATTGGGAGCATGTCAATCTGCTAGCAATCCCCCACACTCACATACTTCCACTCACCATTGGGAGCATGTCAATCTGCTAGCAATCCCCACACTCACATACTTCCACTCACCATTGGGAGCATGTCAATCTGCTAGCAATCCCCCACACTCACATACTTCCGCTCATCATTGGGCGCATGTCAATCTGGTAGCAATCCCCCACACTCACATACTTCCACTCACCATTGGGAGCATGTCAATCTGCTAGCAATCCCCCACACTCACATACTTCCACTCACCATTGGGAGCATGTCAATCTGCTAGCAATCCCCCACACTCACATACTTCCACTCACCATTGGGAGCATGTCAATCTGCTAGCAATCCCCCACACTCACATACTTCCATTCACCATTGGGGGCATGTCAATCTGCTAGCAATCCCCCACACTCACATACTTCCACTCACCATTGGGAGCATGTCAATCTGCTAGCAATCCCCCACACTCACATACTTCCACTCACTATTGGGAGCATGTCAATCTGCTAGCAATCCCCCACACTCACATACTTCCACTCACTATTGGGAGCATGTCAATCTGCTAGCAATCCCCCACACTCACATACTTCCACTCACCATTGGGAGCATGTCAATCTGCTAGCAATCCCCCACACTCACATACTTCCACTCACCATTGGGAGCATGTCAATCTGCTAGCAATCCCCCACACTCACATACTTCCACTCACCATTGGGAGCATGTCAATCTGCTAGCAATCCCCCACACTCACATACTTCCACTCACCATTGGGAGCATGTCAATCTGCTAGCAATCCCCCACACTCACATACTTCCTCTCACCATTGGGAGCATGTCAATCTGCTGGCAATCCCCCACACTCACATACTTCCACTCACCATTGAGAGCATGTCAATCTGCTAGCAATCCCCCACGCTCACATACTTCCACTCACCATTGGGAGCATGTCAATCTGCTAGCAATCCCCCACACTCCCATACTTCCACTCACCATTGGGAGCATGTCAATCTGCTAGCAATCCCCCACACTCACATACTTCCACTCACCATTGGGAGCATGTCAATCTGCTAGCAATCCCCCACACTCACATACTTCCACTCACCATTGGGAGCATGTCAATCTGCTAGCAATCCCCCACACTCACATACTTCCACTCACCATTGGGAGCATGTCAATCTGCTAGCAATCCCCCACTCTCACATACTTCCACTCACCATTGGGAGCATGTCAATCTGCTAGCAATCCCCCACACTCACATACTTCCACTCACCATTGGGAGCATGTCAATCTGCTAGCAATCCCCCACACTCACATAAATCCACTCACCATTGGGAGCATGTCAATCTGCTAGCAATCCCCCACACTCACATACTTCCACTCACTATTGGGAGCATGTCAATCTGCTAGCAATCCCCCACACTCACATACTTCCACTCACCATTGGGAGCATGTCAATCTGCTAGCAATCCCCCACACTCACATATTTCCACTCACCATTGGGAGCATGTCAATCTGCTAGCAATCCCCCACACTCACATACTTCGAATCACCATTGGGAGCATGTCAATCTGCTAGCAATCCCCCACACTCACATACTTCCACTCACCATTGGAAGCATGTCAATCTGCTAGCAATCCCCCACACTCACATATTTCCACTCACCATTGGGAGCATGTCAATCTGCTAGCAATCCCCCACACTCACATACTTCCACTCACCATTGGGAGCATGTCAATCTGCTAGCAATCCCCCACACTCACATACTTCCACTCACCATTGGAAGCATGTCAATCTGCTAGCAATCCCCCACACTCACATACTTCCACTCACCATTGGGAGCATGTCAATCTGCTAGCAATCCCCCACACTCACATACTTCCACTCACCATTGAGAGCATGTCAATCTGCTAGCAATCCCCCACACTCACATACTTCCACTCACCATTGGGAGCATGTCAATCTGCTAGCAATCCCCCACACTCACATACTTCCGCTCATCATTGGGCGCATGTCAATCTGGTAGCAATCCCCCACACTCACATACTTCCACTCACCATTGGGAGCATGTCAATCTGCTAGCAATCCCCCACACTCACATACTTCCACTCACCATTGGGAGCATGTCAATCTGCTAGCAATCCCCCACACTCACATACTTCCACTCACCATTGGGAGCATGTCAATCTGCTAGCAATCCCCCACACTCACATACTTCCATTCACCATTGGGGGCATGTCAATCTGCTAGCAATCCCCCACACTCACATACTTCCACTCACCATTGGGAGCATGTCAATCTGCTAGCAATCCCCCATACTCACATACTTCCACTCACTATTGGGAGCATGTCAATCTGCTAGCAATCCCCCACACTCACATACTTCCACTCACTATTGGGAGCATGTCAATCTGCTAGCAATCCCTCACACTCACATACTTCCACTCACCATTGGGAGCATGTCAATCTGCTAGCAATCCCCCACACTCACATACTTCCACTCACCATTGGGAGCATGTCAATCTGCTAGCAATCCCCCACACTCACATACTTCCACTCACCATTGGGAGCATGTCAATCTGCTAGCAATCCCCCACACTCACATACTTCCACTCACCATTGGGAGCATGTCAATCTGCTAGCAATCCCCCACACTCACATACTTCCTCTCACCATTGGGAGCATGTCAATCTGCTGGCAATCCCCCACACTCACATACTTCCACTCACCATTGGGAGCATGTCAATCTGCTAGCAATCCCCCACGCTCACATACTTCCACTCACCATTGGGAGCATGTCAATCTGCTAGCAATCCCCCACACTCACATACTTCCACTCACCATTGGGAGCATGTCAATCTGCTAGCAATCCCCCACACTCCCATACTTCCACTCACCATTGAGAGCATGTCAATCTGCTAGCAATCCCCCACACTCACATACTTCCACTCACCATTGGGAGCATGTCAATCTGCTAGCAATCCCCCACACTCACATACTTCCACTCACCATTGGGAGCATGTCAATCTGCTAGCAATCCCCCACACTCACATACTTCCACTCACCATTGGGAGCATGTCAATCTGCTAGCAATCCCCCACTCTCACATACTTCCACTCACCATTGGGAGCATGTCAATCTGCTAGCAATCCCCCACACTCACATACTTCCACTCACCATTGGGAGCATGTCAATCTGCTAGCAATCCCCCACACTCACATACTTCCACTCACCATTGGGAGCATGTCAATCTGCTAGCAATCCCCCACACTCACATACTTCCACTCACCATTGGGAGCATGTCAATCTGCTAGCAATCCCCCACACTCACATACTTCCACTCACCATTGGGAGCATGTCAATCTGCTAGCAATCCCCCACACTCACATACTTCCACTCACCATTGGGAGCATGTCAATCTGCTAGCAATCCCCCACACTCACATACTTCCACTCACCATTGGGAGCATGTCAATCTGCTAGCAATCCCCCACACTCACATACTTCCACTCACCATTGGGAGCATGTCAATCTGCTAGCAATCCCCCACACTCACATACTTCCACTCACCATTGGGAGCATGTCAATCTGCTAGCAATCCCCCACACTCACATACTTCCAATCACCATTGGGAGCATGTCAATCTGCTAGCAATCCCCCACACTCACATACTTCCACTCACCATTGGGAGCATGTCAATCTGCTAGCAATCCCCCACACTCACATACTTCCACTCACCATTGGGAGCATGTCAATCTGCTAGCAATCCCCCACACTCACATACTTCCAATCACCATTGGAAGCATATCAATCTGCTAGCAATCCCCCACACTCACATACTTCCACTCACCATTGGGAGCATGTCAATCTGCTAGCAATCCCCCACACTCACATACTTCCACTCACCATTGGGAGCATGTCAATCTGCTAGCAATCCCCCACACTCACATACTTCCACTCACCATTGGGAGCATGTCAATCTGCTAGCAATCCCCCACACTCACATACTTCCACTCACCATTGGGAGCATGTCAATCTGCTAGCAATCCCCCACACTCACATACTTCCAATCACCATTGGGAGCATGTCAATCTGCTAGCAATCCCCCACACTCACATATTTCCACTCACCATTGGAAGCATGTCAATCTGCTAGCAATCCCCCACACTCACATATTTCCACTCACCATTGGGAGCATGTCAATCTGCTAGCAATCCCCCACACTCACATACTTCCACTCACCATTGGGAGCATGTCAATCTGCTAGCAATCCCCCACACTCACATACTTCCATTCACCATTGGGGGCATGTCAATCTGCTAGCAATCCCCCACACTCACATACTTCCACTCACCATTGGGAGCATGTCAATCTGCTAGCAATCCCCCACACTCACATACTTCCACTCACCATTGGGAGCATGTCAATCTGCTAGCAATCCCCCACACTTACATACTTCCACTCACCATTGGGAGCATGTCAATCTACTAGCAATCCCCCACACTCACATACTTCCACTCACCATTGGGAGCATGTCAATCTGCTAGCAATCCCCCACACTCACATACTTCCACTCACCATTGGGAGCATGTCAATCTGCTAGCAATCCCACACACTCACATACTTCCACTCACCATTGGGAGCGTGTCAATCTGCTAGCAATCCCCCACACTCACATACTTCCACTCACCATTGGGAGCATGTCAATCTGCTAGCAATCCCCCACACTCACATACTTCCAATCACCATTGGGAGCATGTCAATCTGCTAGCAATCCCCCACACTCACATACTTCCACTCACCATTGGAAGCATGTCAATCTGCTAGCAATCCCCCACACTCACATACTTCCACTCACTATTGGGAGCATGTCAATCTGCTAGCAATCCCCCACACTCACATACTTCCAATCACCATTGGGAGCATGTCAATCTGCTAGCAATCCCCCACACTCACATACTTCCACTCACCATTGGGAGCATGTCTCAGCACATATTAACATTTTAAAAAAAGTACTAAATGAAGAAGCTTATATCTTAGGTTTCACCATCTATAAACGGAAACAATTGAGCACCATGGGCTCTGGTGTAAAATATGTTTGAGACATGATGACCTACAACGCGGAGCGACATTCCACGAGATCACGCTGCATATCATTAAAAAACCATGTGACTCGTTATCACACGCCCTGAGAGGTTTACATTGAGTGCACGAGCGGAGAACGCTCACGTGCTCACGTGTCTTGTGGAGGTCGTGCACTCTGTGTCTGTTCGTCCCTCTTCCACCCAGCGACCTACACCTCTCAGCGGCACAGTACTGCTTACGGTCTCTTTATGGCCGATACCAATAGAGATCGTATTACATGAAGTCATACTGCTATAACTACGCTAAGGAACAATAATAACACATTCAAACACCACCCCCCTTCTTGCCCCATCACCCCCTTCCTCCTCCTCCCCCCCCCCCTATCGGTAGGCTCAGGGGTATGTACTATAACTAGTGCGCACCAGAGATCACTATTGGTCGATTAGTTCATTATGTCTTATTATTTGTTCACCCGGGTCAAGACAAGGTACTGTTTAGTGTAGGATTGCTTTGGCAATTTTCCAAAGATGCTATTGTTATTATGGTGCGTATATAGGCGTGCGACGGCCTGTGGGGGATGGCCGGTGTGTGAGCAGGGCACAGCCTGTGGGGGATGGCCGGTGTGTGAGCAGGGCACCGCCTGTGGGGGATGGCCGGTGTGTGAGCAGGGCACCGCCTGTGGGGGATGGCCGGTGTGTGAGCAGGGCACCGCCTGTGGGGGATGGCCGGTGTGTGAGCAGGGCACCGCCTGTGGGGGATGGCCGGTGTGTGAGCAGGGCACCGCCTGTGGGGGATGGCCGGTGTGTGAGCAGGGCACCGCCTGTGGGGGATGGCCGGTGTGTGAGCAGGGCACCGCCTGTGGGGGATGGCCGGTGTGTGAGCAGGGCACCGCCTGTGGGGGATGGCCGGTGTGTGAGCAGGGCACCGCCTGTGGGGGATGGCCGGTGTGTGAGCAGGGCACCGCCTGTGGGGGATGGCCGGTGTGTGAGCAGGGCACCGCCTGTGGGGGATGGCCGGTGTGTGAGCAGGGCACCGCCTGTGGGGGATGGCCGGTGTGTGAGCAGGGCACCGCCTGTGGGGGATGGCCGGTGTGTGAGCAGGGCACCGCCTGTGGGGGATGGCCGGTGTGTGAGCAGGGCACCGCCTGTGGGGGATGGCCGGTGTGTGAGCAGGGCACCGCCTGTGGGGGATGGCCGGTGTGTGAGCAGGGCACCGCCTGTGGGGGATGGCCGGTGTGTGAGCAGGGCACCGCCTGTGGGGGATGGCGGTGTGTGAGCAGGGCACCGCCTGTGGGGGATGGCCGGTGTGTGAGCAGGGCACCGCCTGTGGGGGATGGCCGGTGTGTGAGCAGGGCACCGCCTGTGGGGGATGGCCGGTGTGTGAGCAGGGCACCGCCTGTGGGGGATGGCCGGTGTGTGAGCAGGGCACCGCCTGTGGGGGATGGCCGGTGTGTGAGCAGGGCACCGCCTGTGGGGGATGGCCGGTGTGTGAGCAGGGCACCGCCTGTGGGGGATGGCCGGTGTGTGAGCAGGGCACCGCCTGTGGGGGATGGCCGGTGTGTGAGCAGGGCACCGCCTGTGGGGGATGGCCGGTGTGTGAGCAGGGCACCGCCTGTGGGGGATGGCCGGTGTGTGAGCAGGGCACCGCCTGTGGGGGATGGCCGGTGTGTGACCGCCTGTGGGGGATGGCCGGTGTGTGAGCAGGGCACCGCCTGTGGGGGATGGCCGGTGTGTGAGCAGGGCACGGCCTGTGGGGGATGGCCGGTGTGTGAGCAGGGCACCGCCTGTGGGGGATGGCCGGTGTGTGAGCAGGGCACCGCCTGTGGGGGATGGCCGGTGTGTGAGCAGGGCACCGCCTGTGGGGGATGGCCGGTGTGTGACCGCCTGTGGGGGATGGCCGGTGTGTGAGCAGGGCACCGCCTGTGGGGGATGGCCGGTGTGTGAGCAGGGCACCGCCTGTGGGGGATGGCCGGTGTGTGAGCAGGGCACCGCCTGTGGGGGATGGCCGGTGTGTGAGCAGGGCACCGCCTGTGGGGGATGGCCGGTGTGTGAGCAGGGCACCGCCTGTGGGGGATGGCCGGTGTGTGAGCAGGGCACCGCCTGTGGGGGATGGCCGGTGTGTGAGCAGGGCACCGCCTGTGGGGGATGGCCGGTGTGTGAGCAGGGCACCGCCTGTGGGGGATGGCCGGTGTGTGAGCAGGGCACCGCCTGTGGGGGATGGCCGGTGTGTGAGCAGGGCACCGCCTGTGGGGGATGGCCGGTGTGTGAGCAGGGCACCGCCTGTGGGGGATGGCCGGTGTGTGAGCAGGGCACCGCCTGTGGGGGATGGCCGGTGTGTGAGCAGGGCACCGCCTGTGGGGGATGGCCGGTGTGTGAGCAGGGCACCGCCTGTGGGGGATGGCCGGTGTGTGACCGCCTGTGGTGGATGGCCGGTGTGTGAGCAGGGCACCGCCTGTG
Source organism: Arenicola marina (assembly GCA_964019135.1). NCBI lineage: Eukaryota > Metazoa > Annelida > Polychaeta > Arenicolidae > Arenicola > Arenicola marina. Next base: position 5,419,902 of record OZ025258.1, on the reverse strand, counting down.
GGGGATGGCCGGTGTGTGAGCAGGGCACCGCCTGTGGGGGATGGCCGGTGTGTGAGCAGGGCACCGCCTGTGGGGGATGGCCGGTGTGTTAGCAGGGCACCGCCTGTGGGGGATGGCCGGTGTGTGACCGCCTGTGGGGGATGGCCGGTGTGTGAGCAGGGCACCGCCTGTGGGGGATGGCCGGTGTGTGAGCAGGGCACCGCCTGTGGGGGATGGCCGGTGTGTGAGCAGGGCACCGCCTGTGGGGGATGGCCGGTGTGTGACCGCCTGTGGGGGATGGCCGGTGTGTGAGCAGGGCACCGCCTGTGGGGGATGGCCGGTGTGTGAGCAGGGCACGGCCTGTGGGGGATGGCCGGTGTGTGAGCAGGGCACCGCCTGTGGGGGATGGCCGGTGTGTGAGCAGGGCACCGCCTGTGGGGGATGGCCGGTGTGTGAGCAGGGCACCGCCTGTGGGGGATGGCCGGTGTGTGAGCAGGGCACCGCCTGTGGGGGATGGCCGGTGTGTGAGCAGGGCACCGCCTGTGGGGGATGGCCGGTATGTGAGCAGGGAACCGCCTGTGGGGGATGGCCGGTGTGTGAGCAGGGCACCGCCTGTGGGGGATTGCCGGTGTGTGAGCAGGGCACCGTCTGTGGGGGATGGCCGGTGTGTGTGGGGGATGGCCGGTGTGTGAGCAGGGCACCGCCTGTGGGGGATGGCCGGTGTGTGTGGGGGATGGCCGGTGTGTGAGCAGGGCACCGCCTGTGGGGGATGGCCGGTGTGTGAGCAGGGCACCGCCTGTGGGGGATGGCCGGTGTGTGAGCAGGGCACCGCCTGTGGGGGATGGCCGGTGTGTGTGGGGGATGGCCGGTGTGTGTGGGGGATGGCCGGTGTGTGTGGGGGATGGCCGGTGTGTGTGGGGGATGGCCGGTGTGTGTGGGGGATGGCCGGTGTGTGAGCAGGGCACCGCCTGTGGGGGATGGCCGGTGTGTGAGCAGGGCACCGCCTGTGGGGGATGGCCGGTGTGTGACCGCCTGTGGGGGATGGCCGGTGTGTGACCGCCTGTGGGGGATGGCCGGTGTGTGAGCAGGGCACCGCCTGTGGGGGATGGCCGGTGTGTGAGCAGGGCACCGCCTGTGGGGGATGGCCGGTGTGTGAGCAGGGCACCGCCTGTGGGGGATGGCCGGTGTGTGAGCAGGGCACCGCCTGTGGGGGATGGCCGGTGTGTGACCGCCTGTGGGGGATGGCCGGTGTGTGACCGCCTGTGGGGGATGGCCGGTGTGTGAGCAGGGCACCGCCTGTGGGGGATGGCCGGTGTGTGAGCAGGGCACCGCCTGTGGGGGATGGCCGGTGTGTGACCGCCTGTGGGGGATGGCCGGTGTGTGACCGCCTGTGGGGGATGGCCGGTGTGTGACCGCCTGTGGGGGATGGCCGGTGTGTGAGCAGGGCACCGCCTGTGGGGGGTGGCCGGTGTGTGAGCAGGGCACCGCCTGTGGGGGATGGCCGGTGTGTGAGCAGGGCACCGCCTGTGGGGGATGGCCGGTGTGTGAGCAGGGCACCGCCTGTGGGGGATGGCCGGTGTGTGAGCAGGGCACCGCCTGTGGGGGATGGCCGGTGTGTGAGCAGGGCACCGCCTGTGGGGGATGGCCGGTGTGTGAGCAGGGCACCGCCTGTGGGCGATGGCCGGTGTGTGAGCAGGGCACCGCCTGTGGGGGATGGCGGTGTGTGAGCAGGGCACCGCCTGTGGGGGATTGCCGGTGTGAGCAGGGCACAGCCTGTGGGGGATGGCCGGTGTGTGAGCAGGGCAGCGCCTGTGGGGGATGGCCGGTGTGTGAGCAGGGCACCGCCTGTGGGGGATGGCCGGTGTGTGAGCAGGGCACCGCCTGTGGGGGATGGCCGGTGTGTGAGCAGGGCACCGCCTGTGGGGGATGGCCGGTGTGTGAGCAGGGCACCGCCTGTGGGGAATGGCCGGTGTGTGACGGCCTGTGGGGGATGGCCGGTGTGTGAGCAGGGCACCGCCTGTGGGGGATGGCCGGTGTGTGACGGCCTGTGGGGGATGGCCGGTGTGTGAGCAGGGCACCGCCTGTGGGGGATGGCCGGTGTGTGAGCAGGGCACCGCCTGTGGGGGATGGCCGGTGTGTGAGCAGGGCACGGCCTGTGGGGGATGGCCGGTGTGTGAGCAGGGCACCGCCTGTGGGGGATGGCCGGTGTGTGAGCAGGGCACCGCCTGTGGGGGATGGCCGGTGTGTGAGCAGGGCACCGCCTGTGGGGGATGGCCGGTGTGTGAGCAGGGCACGGCCTGTGGGGGATGGCCGGTGTGTGACGGCCTGTGGGGGATGGCCGGTGTGTGAGCAGGGCACCGCCTGTGGGGGATGGCCGGTGTGTGAGCAGGGCACCGCCTGTGGGGGATGGCCGGTGTGTGAGCAGGGCACCGCCTGTGGGGGATGGCCGGTGTGTGAGCAGGGCACGGCCTGTGGGGGATGGCCGGTGTGTGAGCAGGGCACCGCCTGTGGGGGATGGCCGGTGTGTGAGCAGGGCACCGCCTGTGGGGGATGGCCGGTGTGTGAGCAGGGCACCGCCTGTGGGGGATGGCCGGTGTGTGAGCAGGGCACGGCCTGTGGGGGATGGCCGGTCTGTGACGGCCTGTGGGGGATGGCCGTTGTGTGAGCAGGGCACCGCCTGTGGGGGATGGCCGGTGTGTGAGCAGGGCACCGCCTGTGGGGGATGGCCGGTGTGTGACCGCCTGTGGGGGATGGCCGGTGTGTGAGCAGGGCACCGCCTGTGGGGGATGGCCGGTGTGTGAGCAGGGCACGGCCTGTGGGGGATGGCCGGTGTGTGAGCAGGGCACCGCCTGTGGGGGATGGCCGGTGTGTGAGCAGGGCACCGCCTGTGGGGCATGGCCGGTGTGTGAGCAGGGCACCGCCTGTGGGGGATGGCCGGTGTGTGACCGCCTGGGGGGGATGGCCGGTGGTGAGCAGGGCACCGCCTGTGGGGGATGGCCGGTGTGTGAGCAGGGCACGGCCTGTGGGGGATGGCCGGTGTGTGAGCAGGGCACCGCCTGTGGGGGATGGCCGGTGTGTGAGCAGGGCACGGCCTGTGGGGGATGGCCGGTGTGTGACGGCCTGTGGGGGATGGCCGGTGTGTGAGCAGGGCACCGCCTGTGGGGGATGGCCGGTGTGTGAGCAGGGCACCGCCTGTGGGGGATGGCCGGTGTGTGAGCAGGGCACCGCCTGTGTTGGATGGCCGGTGTGTGAGCAGGGCACGGCCTGTGGGGGATGGCCGGTGTGTGAGCAGGGCACGGCCTGTGGGGGATGGCCGGTGTGTGAGCAGGGCACCGCCTGTGGGGGATGGCCGGTGTGTGAGCAGGGCACGGCCTGTGGGGGATGGCCGGTGTGTGAGCAGGGCACCGCCTGTGGGGGATGGCCGGTGTGTGAGCAGGGCACCGCCTGTGGGGGATGGCCGGTGTGTGAGCAGGGCACCGCCTGTGGGGGATGGCCGGTGTGTGAGCAGGGCACCGCCTGTGGGGGATGGCCGGTGTGTGAGCAGGGCACGGCCTGTGGGGGATGGCCGGTGTGTGAGCAGGGCACCGCCTGTGGGGGATGGCCGGTGTGTGAGCAGGGCACCGCCTGTGGGGGATGGCCGGTGTGTGAGCAGGGCACCGCCTGTGGGGGATAGCCGGTGTGTGACCGCCTGTGGGGGATGGCCGGTGTGTGAGCAGGGCAACACCTGTGGGGGATGGCCGGTGTGTGACGGCCTGTGGGGGATGGCCGGTGTGAGCAGGGCACAGCCTGTGGGGGATGGCCTGTGTGTGAGCAGGGCACAGCCTGTGGGGGATGGCCGGTGTGTGAGCAGGGCACAGCCTGTGGGGGATGGCCGGTGTGTGACGGCCTGTGGGGGATGGCCGGTGTGAGCAGGGCACAGCCTGTGGGGGATGGCCGGTGTGTGAGCAGGGCACAGCCTGTGGGGGATGGCCGGTGTGTGAGTAGGGCACCGCCTGTGGGGGATGGCCGGTGTGTGACGGCCTGTGGGGGATGGCCGGTGTGAGCAGGGCACAGCCTGTGGGGGATGGCCGGTGTGTGAGCAGGGCACAGCCTGTGGGGGATGGCCGGTGTGATCCGGGCACGGCCTGTGGGGGATGGCCGGTGTGTGAGCAGGGCACCGCCTGTGGGGGATGGCCGGTGTGTGAGCAGGGCACCGCCTGTGGGGGATGGCCGGCGTGTGAGCAGGGCACCGCCTGTGGGGGATGGCCGGTGTGTGAGCAGGGCACCGCCTGTGGGGGATGGCCGGTGTGTGAGCAGGGCACCGCCTGTGGGGGATGGCCGGTGTGTGAGCAGGGCACCGCCTGTGGGGGATGGCCGGTGTGTGAGCAGGGCACCGCCTGTGGGGGATGGCCGGTGTGTGAGCAGGGCACCGCCTGTGGGGGATGGCCGGTGTGTGAGCAGGGCAACGCCTGTGGGGGATGGCCGGTGTGTGAGCAGGGCACCGCCTGTGGGGGATGGCCGGTGTGTGAGCAGGGCACCGCCTGTGGGGGATGGCCGGTGTGTGACCGCCTGTGGGGGATGGCCGGTGTGTGAGCAGGGCACCGCCTGTGGGGGATGGCCGGTGTGTGAGCAGGGCACCGCCTGTGGGGGATGGCCGGTGTGTGAGCAGGGCACCGCCTGTGGGGGATGGCCGGTGTGTGAGCAGGGCACCGCCTGTGGGGGATGGCCGGTGTGTGAGCAGGGCACCGCCTGTGGGGGATGGCCGGTGTGTGAGCAGGGCACCGCCTGTGGGGGATGGCCGGTGTGTGAGCAGGGCACCGCCTGTGGGGGATGGCCGGTGTGTGAGCAGGGCACCGCCTGTGGGGGATGGCCGGTGTGTGAGCAGGGCACCGCCTGTGGGGGATGGCCGGTGTGTGAGCAGGGCACCGCCTGTGGGGGATGGCCGGTGTGTGAGCAGGGCACCGCCTGTGGGGGATGGCCGGTGTGTGTGGGGGATGGCCGGTGTGTGAGCAGGGCACCGCCTGTGGGGGATGGCCGGTGTGTGTGGGGGATGGCCGGTGTGTGAGCAGGGCACCACCTGTGGGGGATGGCCGGTGTGTGAGCAGGGCACCGCCTGTGGGGGATGGCCGGTGTGTGAGCAGGGCACCGCCTGTGGGGGATGGCCGGTGTGTGTGGGCGATGGCCGGTGTGTGTGGGGGATGGCCGGTGTGTGTGGGGGATGGCCGGTGTGTGTGGGGGATGGCCGGTGTGTGAGCAGGGCACCGCCTGTGGGGGATGGCCGGTGTGTGAGCAGGGCACCGCCTGTGGGGGATGGCCGGTGTGTGACCGCCTGTGGGGGATGGCCGGTGTGTGAGCAGGGCACCGCCTGTGGGGGATGGCCGGTGTGTGACCGCCTGGGGGGGATGGCCGGTGGTGAGCAGGGCACCGCCTGTGGGGGATGGCCGGTGTGTGAGCAGGGCACGGCCTGTGGGGGATGGCCGGTGTGTGAGCAGGGCACCGCCTGTGGGGGATGGCCGGTGTGTGAGCAGGGCACGGCCTGTGGGGGATGGCCGGTGTGTGACGGCCTGTGGGGGATGGCCGGTGTGTGAGCAGGGCACCGCCTGTGGGGGATGGCCGGTGTGTGAGCAGGGCACCGCCTGTGGGGGATGGCCGGTGTGTGAGCAGGGCACCGCCTGTGTTGGATGGCCGGTGTGTGAGCAGGGCACGGCCTGTGGGGGATGGCCGGTGTGTGAGCAGGGCACGGCCTGTGGGGGATGGCCGGTGTGTGAGCAGGGCACCGCCTGTGGGGGATGGCCGGTGTGTGAGCAGGGCACGGCCTGTGGGGGATGGCCGGTGTGTGAGCAGGGCACCGCCTGTGGGGGATGGCCGGTGTGTGAGCAGGGCACCGCCTGTGGGGGATGGCCGGTGTGTGAGCAGGGCACCGCCTGTGGGGGATGGCCGGTGTGTGAGCAGGGCACCGCCTGTGGGGGATGGCCGGTGTGTGAGCAGGGCACGGCCTGTGGGGGATGGCCGGTGTGTGAGCAGGGCACCGCCTGTGGGGGATGGCCGGTGTGTGAGCAGGGCACCGCCTGTGGGGGATGGCCGGTGTGTGAGCAGGGCACCGCCTGTGGGGGATAGCCGGTGTGTGACCGCCTGTGGGGGATGGCCGGTGTGTGAGCAGGGCAACACCTGTGGGGGATGGCCGGTGTGTGACGGCCTGTGGGGGATGGCCGGTGTGAGCAGGGCACAGCCTGTGGGGGATGGCCTGTGTGTGAGCAGGGCACAGCCTGTGGGGGATGGCCGGTGTGTGAGCAGGGCACAGCCTGTGGGGGATGGCCGGTGTGTGACGGCCTGTGGGGGATGGCCGGTGTGAGCAGGGCACAGCCTGTGGGGGATGGCCGGTGTGTGAGCAGGGCACAGCCTGTGGGGGATGGCCGGTGTGTGAGTAGGGCACCGCCTGTGGGGGATGGCCGGTGTGTGACGGCCTGTGGGGGATGGCCGGTGTGAGCAGGGCACAGCCTGTGGGGGATGGCCGGTGTGTGAGCAGGGCACAGCCTGTGGGGGATGGCCGGTGTGATCCGGGCACGGCCTGTGGGGGATGGCCGGTGTGTGAGCAGGGCACCGCCTGTGGGGGATGGCCGGTGTGTGAGCAGGGCACCGCCTGTGGGGGATGGCCGGCGTGTGAGCAGGGCACCGCCTGTGGGGGATGGCCGGTGTGTGAGCAGGGCACCGCCTGTGGGGGATGGCCGGTGTGTGAGCAGGGCACCGCCTGTGGGGGATGGCCGGTGTGTGAGCAGGGCACCGCCTGTGGGGGATGGCCGGTGTGTGAGCAGGGCACCGCCTGTGGGGGATGGCCGGTGTGTGAGCAGGGCACCGCCTGTGGGGGATGGCCGGTGTGTGAGCAGGGCAACGCCTGTGGGGGATGGCCGGTGTGTGAGCAGGGCACCGCCTGTGGGGGATGGCCGGTGTGTGAGCAGGGCACCGCCTGTGGGGGATGGCCGGTGTGTGACCGCCTGTGGGGGATGGCCGGTGTGTGAGCAGGGCACCGCCTGTGGGGGATGGCCGGTGTGTGAGCAGGGCACCGCCTGTGGGGGATGGCCGGTGTGTGAGCAGGGCACCGCCTGTGGGGGATGGCCGGTGTGTGAGCAGGGCACCGCCTGTGGGGGATGGCCGGTGTGTGAGCAGGGCACCGCCTGTGGGGGATGGCCGGTGTGTGAGCAGGGCACCGCCTGTGGGGGATGGCCGGTGTGTGAGCAGGGCACCGCCTGTGGGGGATGGCCGGTGTGTGAGCAGGGCACCGCCTGTGGGGGATGGCCGGTGTGTGAGCAGGGCACCGCCTGTGGGGGATGGCCGGTGTGTGAGCAGGGCACCGCCTGTGGGGGATGGCCGGTGTGTGAGCAGGGCACCGCCTGTGGGGGATGGCCGGTGTGTGTGGGGGATGGCCGGTGTGTGAGCAGGGCACCGCCTGTGGGGGATGGCCGGTGTGTGTGGGGGATGGCCGGTGTGTGAGCAGGGCACCACCTGTGGGGGATGGCCGGTGTGTGAGCAGGGCACCGCCTGTGGGGGATGGCCGGTGTGTGAGCAGGGCACCGCCTGTGGGGGATGGCCGGTGTGTGTGGGCGATGGCCGGTGTGTGTGGGGGATGGCCGGTGTGTGTGGGGGATGGCCGGTGTGTGTGGGGGATGGCCGGTGTGTGAGCAGGGCACCGCCTGTGGGGGATGGCCGGTGTGTGACCGCCTGTGGGGGATGGCCGGTGTGTGAGCAGGGCACCGCCTGTGGGGGATGGCCGGTGTGTGAGAAGGGCACGGCCTGTGGGGGATGGCCGGTGTGTGAGCAGGGCACCGCCTGTGGGGGATGGCCGGTGTGTGAGCAGGGCACCGCCTGTGGGGGATGGCCGGTGTGTGAGCAGGGCACCGCCTGTGGGGGATGGCCGGTGTGTGAGCAGGGCACCGCCTGTGAGGGATGGCCGGTGTGTGAGCAGGGCACCGCCTGTGGGGGATGGCCGGTGTGTGAGCAGGGCACCGCCTGTGGGGGATGGCCGGTGTGTGAGCAGGGCACCGCCTGTGGGGGATGGCCGGTGTGTGACCGCCTGTGGGGGATGGCCGGTGTGTGAGCAGGGCACCGCCTGTGGGGGATGGCCGGTGTGTGAGCAGGGCACCGCCTGTGGGGGATGGCCGGTGTGTGAGCAGGGCACCGCCTGTGGGGGATGGCCGGTGTGTGAGCAGGGCACCGCCTGTGGGGGATGGCCGGTGTGTGTGGGGGATGGCCGGTGTGTGAGCAGGGCACCGCCTGTGGGGGATGGCCGGTGTGTGAGCAGGGCACCGCCTGTGGGGGATGGCCGGTGTGTGTGGGGGATGGCCGGTGTGTGAGCAGGGCACCGCCTGTGGGGGATGGCCGGTGTGTGAGCAGGGCACCGCCTGTGGGGGATGGCCGGTGTGTGAGCAGGGCACCGCCTGTGGGGGATGGCCGGTGTGTGAGCAGGGCACCGCCTGTGGGGGATGGCCGGTGTGTGAGCAGGGCACCGCCTGTGGGGGATGGCCGGTGTGTGAGCAGGGCACCGCCTGTGGGGGATGACCGGTGTGTGTGGGGGAGGGCCGGTGTGTGAGCAGGGCACCGCCTGTGGGGGATGGCCGGTGTGTGAGCAGGGCACCGCCTGTGGGGGATGGCCGGTGTGTGACCGCCTGTGGGGGATGGCCGGTGTGTGAGGAGGGCACCGCCTGTGGGGGATGGCCGGTGTGTGAGCAGGGCACCGCCTGTGGGGGATGGCCGGTGTGTGAGCAGGGCACCGCCTGTGGGGGATGGCCGGTGTGTGAGCAGGGCACCGCCTGTGGGGGATTGCCGGTGTGTGAGCAGGGCACCGCCTGTGGGGGATGGCCGGTGTGTGTGGGGGATGGCCGGTGTGTGAGCAGGGCACCGCCTGTGGGGGATGGCCGGTGTGTGTGGGGGATGGCCGGTGTGTGAGCAGGGCACCGCCTGTGGGGGATGGCCGGTGTGTGTGGGGGATTGCCGGTGTGTGAGCAGGGCACCGCCTGTGGGGGATGGCCGGTGTGTGAGCAGGGCACCGCCTGTGGGGGATGGCCGGTGTGTGAGCAGGGCACCGCCTGTGGGGGATGGCCGGTGTGTGTGGGGGATGGCCGGTGTGTGTGGGGGTTTCCCGGTGTGTGTGTGGGGGATGGCCGGTGTGTGAGCAGGGCACCGCCTGTGGGGGATTGCCGGTGTGTGAGCAGGGCACCGCCTGTGGGGGATGGCCGGTGTGTGACCGCCTGTGGGGGATGGCCGGTGTGTGACCGCCTGTGGGGGATGGCCGGTGTGTGACCGCCTGTGGGGGATGGCCGGTGTGTGAGCAGGGCACCGCCTGTGGGGGATGGCCGGTGTGTGAGCAGGGCACCGCCTGTGGGGGATGGCCGGTGTGTGACCGCCTGTGGGGGATGGCCGGTGTGTGACCGCCTGTGGGGGATGGCCGGTGTGTGAGCAGGGCACCGCCTGTGGGGGATGGCCGGTGTGTGAGCAGGGCACCGCCTGTGGGGGATGGCCGGTGTGTGACCGCCTGTGGGGGATGGCCGGTGTGTGACCGCCTGTGGGGGATGGCCGGTGTGTCAGCAGGGCACCGCCTGTGGGGGATGGCCGGTGTGTGAGCAGGGCACCGCCTGTGGGGGATGGCCGGTGTGTGAGCAGGGCACCGCCTGTGGGGGATGGCCGGTGTGTGAGCTGGGCACCGCCTGTGGGGGATGGCCGGTGTGTGAGCAGGGCACCGCCTGTGGGGGACGGCCGGTGTGTGAGCAGGGCACCGCCTGTGGGGGATGGCCGGTGTGTGAGCAGGGCACCGCCTGTGGGGGATGGCCGGTGTGTGAGCAGGGCACCGCCTGTGGGGGATGGCCGGTGTGTGAGCAGGGCACCGCCTGTGGAGGATGGCGGTGTGTGAGCAGGGCACCGCCTGTGGGGGATTGCCGGTGTGAGCAGGGCACAGCCTGTGGGGGATGGCCGGTGTGTAGGCAGGGCAGCGCCTGTGGGGGATGGCCGGTGTGTGAGCAGGGCACCGCCTGTGGGGGATGGCCGGTGTGTGAGCAGGGCACCGCCTGTGGGGGATGGCCGGTGTGTGAGCAGGGCACCGCCTGTGGGGGATGGCCGGTGTGTGAGCAGGGCACCGCCTGTGGGGGATGGCCGGTGTGTGACGGCCTGTGGGGGATGGCCGGTGTGTGAGCAGGGCACCGCCTGTGGGGGATGGCCGGTGTGTGAGCAGGGCACCGCCTGTGGGGGATGGCCGGTGTGTGAGCAGGGCACCGCCTGTGGGGGATGGCCGGTGTGTGAGCAGGGCACGGCCTGTGGGGGATGGCCGGTGTGTGACGGCCTGTGGGGGATGGCCGGTGTGTGAGCAGGGCACCGCCTGTGGGGGATGGCCGGTGTGTGAGCAGGGCACCGCCTGTGGGGGATGGCCGGTGTGTGAGCAGGGCACCGCCTGTGGGGGATGGCCGGTGTGTGAGCAGGGCACGGCCTGTGGGGGATGGCCGGTGTGTGAGCAGGGCACCGCCTGTGGGAGATGGCCGGTGTGTGAGCAGGGCACCGCCTGTGGGGGATGGCCGGTGTGTGAGCAGGGCACCGCCTGTGGGGGATGGCCGGTGTGTGAGCAGGGCACGGCCTGTGGGGGATGGCCGGTGTGTGACGGCCTGTGGGGGATGGCCGGTGTGTGAGCAGGGCACCGCCTGTGGGGGATGGCCGGTGTGTGAGCAGGGCACCGCCTGTGGGGGATTGCCGGTGTGTGAGCAGGGCACCGCCTGTGGGGGATGGCCGGTGTGTGACCGCCTGTGGGGGATGGCCGGTGTGTGACCGCCTGTGGGGGATGGCCGGTGTGTGACCGCCTGTGGGGGATGGCCGGTGTGTGAGCAGGGCACCGCCTGTGGGGGATGGCCGGTGTGTGAGCAGGGCACCGCCTGTGGGGGATGGCCGGTGTGTGAGCAGGGCACCGCCTGTGGGGGATGGCCGGTGTGTGACCGCCTGTGGGGGATGGCCGGTGTGTGACCGCCTGTGGGGGATGGCCGGTGTGTGAGCAGGGCACCGCCTGTGGGGGATGGCCAGTGTGTGAGCAGGGTACCGCCTGTGGGGGATGGCCGGTGTGTGAGCAGGGCACCGCCTGTGGGGGATGGCCGGTGTGTGAGCAGGGCACCGCCTGTGGGGGATGGCCGGTGTGTGAGCAGGGCACCGCCTGTGGGGGATGGCCGGTGTGTGAGCAGGGCACCGCCTGTGGGGGATGGCCGGTGTGTGAGCAGGGCACCGCCTGTGGGGGATGGCCGGTGTGTGAGCAGGGCACCGCCTGTGGAGGATGGCGGTGTGTGAGCAGGGCACAGCCTGTGGGGGATTGCCGGTGTGAGCAGGGCACAGCCTGTGGGGGATGGCCGGTGTGTGAGCAGGGCACCGCCTGTGGGGGATGGCCGGTGTGTGAGCAGGGCACCGCCTGTGGGGGATGGCCGGTGTGTGAGCAGGGCACCGCCTGTGGGGGATGGCCGGTGTGTGAGCAGGGCACCGCCTGTGGGGGATGGCCGGTGTGTGAGCAGGGCACGGCCTGTGGGGTATGGCCGGTGTGTGAGCAGGGCACCGCCTGTGGGGGATGGCCGGTGTGTGAGCAGGGCACCGCCTGTGAGGGATGGCCGGTGTGTGAGCAGGGCACCGCCTGTGGGGGATGGCCGGTGTGTGAGCAGGGCACGGCCTGTGGGGGATGGCCGGTGTGTGACGGCCTGTGGGGGATGGCCGGTGTGTGAGCAGGGCACCGCCTGTGGGGGATGGCCGGTGTGTGAGCAGGGCACCGCCTGTGGGGGATGGCCGGTGTGTGAGCAGGGCACCGCCTGTGGGGGATGGCCGGTGTGTGAGCAGGGCACCGCCTGTGGGGGATGGCCGGTGTGTGAGCAGGGCACGGCCTGTGGGGGATGGCCGGTGTGTGAGCAGGGCACCGCCTGTGGGAGATGGCCGGTGTGTGAGCAGGGCACCGCCTGTGGGGGATGGCCGGTGTGTGAACAGGGCACCGCCTGTGGGGGATGGCCGGTGTGTGAGCAGGGCACGGCCTGTGGGGGATGGCCGGTGTGTGACGGCCTGTGGGGGATGGCCGGTGTGTGAGCAGGGCACCGCCTGTGGGGGATGGCCGGTGTGTGAGCAGGGCACCGCCTGTGGGGGATGGCCGGTGTGTGAGCAGGGCACCGCCTGTGGGGGATGGCCGGTGTGTGAGCAGGGCACGGCCTGTGGGGGATGGCCGGTGTGTGAGCAGGGCACCGCCTGTGGGGGATGGCCGGTGTGTGAGCAGGGCACCGCCTGTGGGAGATGGCCGGTGTGTGAGCAGGGCACCGCCTGTGGGGGATGGCCGGTGTGTGAGCAGGGCACCGCCTGTGGGGGATGGCCGGTGTGTGAGCAGGGCACGGCCTGTGGGGGATGGCCGGTGTGTGACGGCCTGTGGGGGATGGCCGGTGTGTGAGCAGGGCACCGCCTGTGGGGGATGGCCGGTGTGTGAGCAGGGCACCGCCTGTGGGGGATGGCCGGTGTGTGAGCAGGGCACCGCCTGTGGGGAATGGCCGGTGTGTGAGCAGGGCACGGCCTGTGGGGGATGGCCGGTGTGTGAGCAGGGCACCGCCTGTGGGGGATGGCCGGTGTGTGAGCAGGGCACGCCCTGTGGGGGATGGCCGGTGTGTGACGGCCTGTGGGGGATGGCCGGTGTGTGAGCAGGGCACCGCCTGTGGGGGATGGCCGGTGTGTGAGCAGGGCACCGCCTGTGGGGGATGGCCGGTGTGTGAGCAGGGCACCGCCTGTGGGGGATGGCCGGTGTGTGAGCAGGGCACGGCCTGTGGGGGATGGCCGGTGTGTGAGCAGGGCACGGCCTGTGGGGGATGGCCGGTGTGTGAGCAGGGCACCGCCTGTGGGGGATGGCCGGTGTGTGAGCAGGGCACGGCCTGTGGGGGATGGCCGGTGTGTGAGCAGGGCACCGCCTGTGGGGGATGGCCGGTGTGTGAGCAGGGCACCGCCTGTGGGGGATGGCCGGTGTGTGAGCAGGGCACCGCCTGTGGGGGATGGCCGGTGTGTTAGCAGGGCACCGCCTGTGGGGGATTGCCGGTGTGTGAGCAGGGCATGGCCTGTGGGGGATGGCCGGTGTGTGAGCAGGGCACCGCCTGTGGGGGATGGCCGGTGTGTGAGCAGGGCACCGCCTGTGGGGGATGGCCGGTGTGTGACCGCCTGTGGGGGATGGCCGGTGTGTGAGCAGGGCACCGCCTGTGGGGGATGGCCGGTGTGTAACGGCCTGTGGGGGATGGCCGGTGTGAGCAGGGCACAGCCTGTGGGGGATGGCCGGTGTGTGAGCAGGGCACAGCCTGTGGGGGATGGCCGGTGTGTGACGGCCTGTGGGGGATGGCCGGTGTGTGAGCAGGGCACCGCCTGTGGGGGATGGCCGGTGTGAGCAGGGCACAGCCTGTGGGGGATGGCCGGTGTGTGAGCAGGGCACAGCCTGTGGGGGGTGGCCGGTGTGTGAGCAGGGCACCGCCTGTGGGGGATGGCCGGTGTGTGACGGCCTGTGGGGGATGGCCGGTGTGAGCAGGGCACAGCCTGTGGGGGATGGCCGGTGTGTGAGCAGGGCACAGCCTGTGGGGGATGGCCGGTGTGAGCAGGGCACCGCCTGTGGGGGATGGCCGGTGTGTGAGCAGGGCACAGCCTGTGGGGGATGGCCGGTGTGAGCAGGGCACCGCCTGTGGGGGATGACCGGTGTGTGAGCAGGGCACCGCCTGTGGGGGATGGCCGGTGTGAGCAGGGCACGGCCTGTGGGGGATGGCCGGTGTGTGAGCAGGGCACCGCCTGTGGGGGATGGCCGGTGTGTGAGCAGGGCACCGCCTGTGGGGGATGGCCGGCGTGTGAGCAGGGCACCGCCTGTGGGGGATGGCCGGTGTGTGAGCAGGGCACCGCCTGTGGGGGATGGCCGGTGTGTGAGCAGGGCACCGCCTGTGGGGGATGGCCGGTGTGTGAGCAGGGCACCGCCTGTGGGGGATGGCCGGTGTGTGAGCAGGGCACCGCCTGTGGGGGATGGCCGGTGTGTGAGCAGGGCACCGCCTGTGGGGGATGGCCGGTGTGTGAGCAGGGCACCGCCTGTGGGGGATGGCCGGTGTGTGACCGCCTGTGGGGGATTGCGGTGTGTGAGCAGGGCCCCGCCTGTGGGGGATGGCCGGTGTGTGAGCAGGGCACGGCCTGTGGGGGATGGCCGGTGTGTGAGCAGGGCACCGCCTGTGGGGGATGGCCGGTGTGTGAGCAGGGCACCGCCTGTGGGGGATGGCCGGTGTGTGAGCAGGGCACCGCCTGTGGGGGATGGCCGGTGTGTTAGCAGGGCACCGCCTGTGGGGGATTGCCGGTGTGTGAGCAGGGCATGGCCTGTGGGGGATGGCCGGTGTGTGAGCAGGGCACCGCCTGTGGGGGATGGCCGGTGTGTGAGCAGGGCACCGCCTGTGGGGGATGGCCGGTGTGTGACCGCCTGTGGGGGATGGCCGGTGTGTGAGCAGGGCACCGCCTGTGGGGGATGGCCGGTGTGTAACGGCCTGTGGGGGATGGCCGGTGTGAGCAGGGCACAGCCTGTGGGGGATGGCCGGTGTGTGAGCAGGGCACAGCCTGTGGGGGATGGCCGGTGTGTGACGGCCTGTGGGGGATGGCCGGTGTGTGAGCAGGGCACCGCCTGTGGGGGATGGCCGGTGTGAGCAGGGCACAGCCTGTGGGGGATGGCCGGTGTGTGAGCAGGGCACAGCCTGTGGGGGGTGGCCGGTGTGTGAGCAGGGCACCGCCTGTGGGGGATGGCCGGTGTGTGACGGCCTGTGGGGGATGGCCGGTGTGAGCAGGGCACAGCCTGTGGGGGATGGCCGGTGTGTGAGCAGGGCACAGCCTGTGGGGGATGGCCGGTGTGAGCAGGGCACCGCCTGTGGGGGATGGCCGGTGTGTGAGCAGGGCACGGCCTGTGGGGGATGGCCGGTGTGTGAGCAGGGCACGGCCTGTGGGGGATGGCCGGTGTGTGAGCAGGGCACCGCCTGTGGGGGATGGCCGGTGTGTGAGCAGGGCACGGCCTGTGGGGGATGGCCGGTGTGTGAGCAGGGCACCGCCTGTGGGGGATGGCCGGTGTGTGAGCAGGGCACCGCCTGTGGGGGATGGCCGGTGTGTGAGCAGGGCACCGCCTGTGGGGGATGGCCGGTGTGTTAGCAGGGCACCGCCTGTGGGGGATTGCCGGTGTGTGAGCAGGGCATGGCCTGTGGGGGATGGCCGGTGTGTGAGCAGGGCACCGCCTGTGGGGGATGGCCGGTGTGTGAGCAGGGCACCGCCTGTGGGGGATGGCCGGTGTGTGACCGCCTGTGGGGGATGGCCGGTGTGTGAGCAGGGCACCGCCTGTGGGGGATGGCCGGTGTGTAACGGCCTGTGGGGGATGGCCGGTGTGAGCAGGGCACAGCCTGTGGGGGATGGCCGGTGTGTGAGCAGGGCACAGCCTGTGGGGGATGGCCGGTGTGTGACGGCCTGTGGGGGATGGCCGGTGTGTGAGCAGGGCACCGCCTGTGGGGGATGGCCGGTGTGAGCAGGGCACAGCCTGTGGGGGATGGCCGGTGTGTGAGCAGGGCACAGCCTGTGGGGGGTGGCCGGTGTGTGAGCAGGGCACCGCCTGTGGGGGATGGCCGGTGTGTGACGGCCTGTGGGGGATGGCCGGTGTGAGCAGGGCACAGCCTGTGGGGGATGGCCGGTGTGTGAGCAGGGCACAGCCTGTGGGGGATGGCCGGTGTGAGCAGGGCACCGCCTGTGGGGGATGGCCGGTGTGTGAGCAGGGCACAGCCTGTGGGGGATGGCCGGTGTGAGCAGGGCACCGCCTGTGGGGGATGACCGGTGTGTGAGCAGGGCACCGCCTGTGGGGGATGGCCGGTGTGAGCAGGGCACGGCCTGTGGGGGATGGCCGGTGTGTGAGCAGGGCACCGCCTGTGGGGGATGGCCGGTGTGTGAGCAGGGCACCGCCTGTGGGGGATGGCCGGCGTGTGAGCAGGGCACCGCCTGTGGGGGATGGCCGGTGTGTGAGCAGGGCACCGCCTGTGGGGGATGGCCGGTGTGTGAGCAGGGCACCGCCTGTGGGGGATGGCCGGTGTGTGAGCAGGGCACCGCCTGTGGGGGATGGCCGGTGTGTGAGCAGGGCACCGCCTGTGGGGGATGGCCGGTGTGTGAGCAGGGCACCGCCTGTGGGGGATGGCCGGTGTGTGAGCAGGGCACCGCCTGTGGGGGATGGCCGGTGTGTGACCGCCTGTGGGGGATTGCGGTGTGTGAGCAGGGCCCCGCCTGTGGGGGATGGCCGGTGTGTGAGCAGGGCACGGCCTGTGGGGGATGGCCGGTGTGTGAGCTGTGGGGGATGGCCTGTGTGTGAGCAGGGCACCGCCTGTGGGGGATGGCCGGTGTGTGAGCAGGGCACCGCCTGTGGGGGATGGCCGGTGTGTGAGCAGGGCACGGCCTGTGGGGGATGGCCGGTGTGTGAGCTGTGGGGGATGGCCGGTGTGTGAGCTGTGGGGGATGGCCGGTGTGTGAGCTGTGGGGGATGGCCGGTGTGTGAGCTGTGGGGGATGGCCGGTGTGTGAGCTGTGGGGGATGGCCGGTGTGTGAGCTGTGGGGGATGGCCGGTGTGTGAGCTGTGGGAGATGGCCGGTGTGTGAGCAGGGCACAGCCTGTGGGGGATGGCCGGTGTGTGAGCTGTGGGGGATGGCCGGTGTGTGAGCTGTGGGGGATGGCCGGTGTGTGAGCTGTGGGGGATGGCCGGTGTGTGAGCAGGGCACACCAACAGCTGTCATTAACAGTGAGTAATATCATCGACCCATAACAATTACAATTAGATTGATTACAACAACAATGTAAGCGTTCGATCACGATTGCGATTGCCCTGCACTCTCGACGGACTCTTTATTAAACAGGCCAGCCATGGTTTCAGCCTGATTACCACAGCTCCCTGTTTTGCTATGTACGGCGTCACATTATGTAATGACATATGCGCCCAGTTCACGATTGATGTATTTCCGACTTAATGTGTCAAATGACTCTTAAAAGTCTGTAAAACTATTAGCTACGAGATAATGAGGTATGATGTCATAGATTATGTTTTCCTCGTTCGGGGTAGGACTGATTCCAAAGATATTATCTTGCTGATATTCTCCCTTAAGACGTGTTTCCATTGGACAGTATCATGTCGATATATATAGATCATCAGACAATGACGAGATGGTTCGAGAGTTGTGTCTCCCCTGAATTCCGCACCCTTGCAAACAGGGCTATGCCATCGTTTCTCTCAGAGCGCCATGGGCGCAATGCAGTAGCCTACAGGTGTTATCAGCAAGTATTATTCAGATATTAATCAGAACATACTGGATAATCATCCCATATGTTGACTTTTTTCCATGCAGCCACTCGCTGTCCTTCATATATAGCTGACTGTTTGACTCGTCAGAGCAAGTGATCGATAGACTTCTCGAACGTGCTATCACTTGTCCTTCCGGCCAATGGGTCTTCGGCCAAGTGTCAGCGTACCAGTCATATTGGCTTTGGGGAGTTTTGTACTTTTGCGACTAATATTCTGGGGCTTCAGAAGTGTTGAGAGTGGCGGCTTGCTCGCACATCGATCCTGCATGACGTGTCGATAACTATTTTCTTTAAATTACGAATGGGTGTCGTTTCCATTTGTTCGGATTATACTTTGGCCTTTCTGGGCAACATAATGTGTAATTGATTCTACAGCTTAAGTTGCTACTTGGTCGCGCAATTTTAGTTCCGAAAATATGTGTTCAATATTTGGCCTGACTTGTTTTCGCCTCCAGCCAACTTGGGAGGCTTTTATTCGTAATAGCTCACGTTGTACATTTAACAGTTACTGTAACGGATTTAGTGGACCTGCCTGAGCAATCGAACTGCAAGTGAGAATTTATGCATACTTCTGTTGTTTCCTCGGAATCGAGTTTTGCCGGTAAAGACTTGCGGACCGTGAGCAGGAGATAATTATTTTCCCAGGGCGGGTCATTATTGTACAAGAGCGGGTCATTATAGCTCCGTCACACTAATGACCCACCCAAGGAAAATAATGACCCGGTACTTACGCGGGTCCTGTTTTTGTACTGTGGTTGTTCTCCATACGCCAACATTGACAAATGTTGCAATGTGCAACAGGAAAATTATCCGGGGACAACTAGGTCGGAAGGAAACAGAAAGTCAAGCTCCCCGCACGGTGGCGCTACGCAAGCTCTGCTTTTACCGCTGCTGTCGGCCGGAGGCAAATTTCACGATTCTTGAAAAACGGTCAAATCAGCTGTAATTTTCTGCAACATTATAGATTTCAACAATCAAACATAAAAATAACGAGCTTTGCGTATTTAATACGGCAAAACACATCTTGTTCCCTTTCGAAAAAGTTATAATTGTGACCGAACTCTTTCTTTTCATCACCTGATTTCATGCGTTATTAGGCTTAGGCTGGGTCTCAGCACTAATTTGTAGAAATGCGCGACGCATTTTCCCTATCAATCTGCGCAGCGCCGCCCTGGCGAGCAAGTGTGAAAATGCATTCAGGACGTAGGCGACAACAGAGATATAATGGAGCCCTAGCGGAGTGAGTCGAAGGCAGAGAGTGACAGAAAGTGTGGGGGGCATTGGGTCACAGTTAGCGAAAATAATGTTTACTATGAACATGTTTCCTTATAAATACTTGAATAGTCCACAATACCTAGATCTAATGGCACAATGCTTCTCCAGACATATGTAACGCAGCACCGTCGGAAGAAAGATGAAGTTGGGGGGGGGGGGCAGACGCAGCTCAGACGGGCGACCGAGGAGGAGCGGGGGGGCGCTTTGAAATCTGACGAGCGGGGGCAAAGGGGGACACTGAACGGAGGGGAGGGGGGGGGGGTGCTGAACACTTGCCACCGGTACAGCCAAGGCATGCGATATTGTTTCAATCGAAGTAGACTTGTCCTCCATCCCTATAAACGCTTATTACAAAGAACGCACCACTATCACGTTTGGCTCTTTCGACGACCAGATCTTTCGTCTGCGCATACTTCTCTTCCAACTCTGGGGCCCGAGGCAACAATCTGCGTTCTTAACAAAACGTCTTTATCCACTGCGTACATCAGTCTTGTTCTTAGGGGTCACCTCGTGGCCTAGTAGGTAGATTCGGCTATTGTCAAGTGTGTTCTGCTAGGCCAGCCAAAGCGGACGGTGCGTGATTCGAACATAACCTGTGCAAATCCCAATGTTTGTGCGGTATAAAGATCCCATGATTTTCTTTGGATAGCGTATGCTGAAGATATAGCTCCACTTTTCCTTGACCCTTCCCCTTGTCGCAGAATGGCCCATACTACACAGGTTAAAGCGTCATTTAATTAAATAAATTGGCGTTTAGGCCGCTTTTGTACATATAATGGGAAAACTGGGCCAAGGGACGATGAAGGATGAATGAATGAAACATGCCCGGGATTCGAAACCAGGACCTAGCCCTATTGATCTGCAATCTAGGGCGCTAATAATTCTGGTAGGGAGGCCCCACCCAAACAGATTTATAATTAAGCAGACGCTGGGCTGCATGAGCATCTTTGTTTCCCTCCGATCTCACTGCTATATGTTATATAAACCTGTTCTATATCATCAGCAATGTATGACAGACAAAAACCGTCATGTCCCTCTTTCCGGCGAGTGAAAGATCATAATACTCTACTAAATCCAAGCCTTGAGAAAATACATTTTGTGTCATTTCCTCCATTTGAGACAGGAAAAGCTAAATTACTGCACGAATTGAGGACATTAGAGTTATTGCCCCTTTGTTGTGAAAAAATGTAACGTTGTCCTAACGTTGTGAAGACGCTCCCGACACCCGTTTTCTCACCATTTTTGTATTTGATAGACGCAGCCAATTTGTATTAGTCACTACACACGGCAAATGTATTGTTTTTATGGGATATAGGCTAGAACCTATTAGTTCAATGTTTGCGACAAAACGTTGCAACAACGTTGTCCTGATGTTAACTTTGAGATGACGTGATTACAACCAAAAACCAACGTTGTGCGAACGTTGTGTGGTTTGGTGGAATAATATCCCAGACAGTTTAGTGGTGATGGACACATGGCAGTGGCAGGAATTGACAATTAAGCAATTGTTTGGAATCTTATTTGCTGTGGTTTTTATTTCTTTATATCAGGCAAGGATATAAATAAAACGATTGAAACGCTTAATGGAGATTTAAAGCAAATACAGTACTGGTTACAAATTAATCAGCTTGCTCTGAATCTCGACAAAACTAAATTCATGGTTTTTAAACCCAAGCGAAAGAAAATTGGTATCCAGAGCAATGTCATTATTTCTAGCCAAATTGTTGGGCAAACTACTACCACGAATTTTTTGGGTGTACAATTAGATTGTGACCTGCTGTGGAAACAACATATAGATTATATTAAAAGCAAATTGGCAAGGGCGCTTGGAATAATCACTTGTGCAAGGAACATTTTAACCAGTGACACCCTCCGGATTTTATATAATTGTTTTGTATCTGCATATCTATCATATTGTATTGAAGTATGGGGGAGCCTCGTGTAATAGCTATTTAGCCCCTCTTATCATTTTCCAGAAAAAAACAGTTCGCATATTGTCTGGAGTTAATAAATGGGCCCATTCAGCACCGTTATTCGTAATGAATAAGATTCTACCGCTCACATCATTATACGAGCTCAGCGTTTTAGTATTTATATTTAAACAATACAATGGATTATCATAAAAGATTTGTTTACAAGAAATGCTGACATACACACGCATAACACTAGAAGGTCGCAGCTATTACATGTTCCTAAACATAAGTGTCAATTGACGAAAATATCTATGAAATATAATGGGATAAATATATTTAATAAATGGTTTGGTAAGTTAAACTTTCAATCATCGCTTCACCTTTTTCAGAGAAATACTAAGGATAGTTTTCTAAAGACACTCGATAAGAGTGATTCAACTAATGTTAACGTAAATTGAATGTGTAAGTAGCCATAATTTGATGTGTATTGCAACGCAACGATTGGGCCAAATCGATATACAATTTAGATTGTCGAATTACTGTTTTCATTTTCCCCATCAGGGGGTGGGGGGGCGGCACCATTTATTTAGGTACTGTCCAGGCGCAGTGAGCAGCTGCGACCACGGGGATGAGGTGCTGGTATAGTTGTGCAGAAGCTATAGGGACTGTGCCCCCTTCTTCTGAGAAGGGGGGGCACGTGCCTTTCTTCACCTACTGCCCCCACCCCCCCCCCCCCTCCTTGATCCGCTACTGCATGTATCTGGAATAACCACCGTGGCCTGACGGTGTGTCTGATCCCGAGAAAGAGACTTAGAACAGCATTGGGTGTCAGACAGCTCTCTCAGGTCGGCGGTTAGGCTGGGAACCGGCCTAGAGCTGCTCGCAGCATACTAGGCCGGTAACTAGTAATTTTTAAGCCTTTGTGATTGGTCGAGCGCCAGTGGTCGTGCAGATGCTATGGCAAGCCAAAATGAATTTTCAGACCTTCAAGAAATTAACCATAAAATTGTTGTATGCATGTCTTTACATGAGTTGGACATATGTCCTATTATTTAAAGCAATGTATTCCGTAATCTTTTTTATTACCAACCTTCTCCATGTCAAATAAGTACATTCTGTCTTGAATTAAAATTCTGAAAGCCTGCGGGCTATCGGGAGAAAAGCATTTTGGTCAACGGAGCAGATGTTGGTGGCCGGCTTTATATCCCTGCTTGCCTGTTCGCAGTTCGCTATTTTGTGTGCGATGTCGACCGCGGCTCGCTATCACGTCCGTGGGCGATAAAAATGAACCGCGCAGTTTTATGTTGAAATGTTTGTTTTACAGACTCAAAGAGATATGAAACATATGCATCATAAATTGTGAGATACCTTTATTCTTGATTCTAAAATGTACAAAATTTAAGATGGCGCATGTAAGCATATTGCTTTAAAAACATATTACAATGTGAAGTAAATTGGATAATAAATTGGATTTCACATAGCATATGAAACACGGAAATCGACCATCGAACGAATATTTTATGTTTATGCATAGGTTTTTTGGGTTGATGAATTAAACAGAAGATATTTCTGTGTATCTAGGTGCAACGCATCCTCTAGTTCCACGATGGCGGACAAAGGCCAGCAAACATGCTCAATATCTTAAAAACTAAGAGGCGCAGGGTCCCTATATAGGGAAATGGCTGATGCGTTGTTCTTGAATATCCAGTGAGGACTTATTTTCCCTTTGCTTACACAAAAACCTATGGACAGACATCAAAATAACAGTTTTATCCTTCTTATTGTGAGTCCAAGATATCGCTTATAATTGGTGACATTGTCCACCATTTAAAAACATGGCCGCCGGGGATCAAATCTGACCCGACACTTAACTAAATTCGATTAGACATGAATTTCTAACATGTGAGCCAAATTTCATCCTTTTACCACAAAATGACATGACATCCTGTAGTACCATTCGGTAATACTTCATGTGTTTAATGGCCAGCTAGGAAAGATCTAAAACACACGTTCATTATTGAAATGTAGTATTGCAAACGAGGGAAGACGGACGCGCACACACGTACAAACGTATGTAAGTGTTTTCTTTCTTTTTAATAATTTAAAACACGTGGTAAGGCGTCTGACACCTACCCGCAATCTCGAACTTGATCATGTTCATACTGTCTCCTCTCCGCAAGGTCTCACGATCAGTTGCATTCATCAGTCGATTAAATTCCACTTCGGCTTTCCATGGTTTCGAGGTCAGACCCCCGTCTTATAAGTCAGCATATGTCGGGGCGGGGTGCAGGCGAAGGCCGGGGGAGGGGCCTTTACTATTGGTACCGTGGGTATAGTTGGGTGAGGACTGGTACGGCCTGGTACGTGGGCGTGTCTCCCTGTTCATTGAGCGCAGGCACCGCACGGAGCGCTCTCTCCCATTGCATAACATAACATCGTGAAATACGCAAAACGCTTTATTTGAGCAAGTGTCTGAGTCTGGAGTGACACTCTCATTGTCTGTTTATTCAGGACACTTAAACCACGTTTGCTCATATCGCGTCAATGGGAGAAGGAAGGAAGAGTGGAGCCATGTCCCCGGGGGGAACCCCCAACTTTTTCCGAAGAAGGACATGGGATCTTTATCCTGCGACCACACAGACATGGCCACAGCAGGGCTCGAACCACCGACCCACGTGCCGTTAGGCTCTCAGGTGACCAGAGCACTCAATGCGAGCGCTCTAACCCACTGAGCTATCGAGGCGGCCCCGAGTCACACCGTGAGAGCATTCCCATTGTTCTCTCGTGACATTACTTTTCGGTCTTGTAGTAAGTTTCATAGAAATGCGGATTTTAATAAGTTTATGACCTCGGAACACATTACCGGATTTAACAATGGGTCCTCGGGCTTATTACCCGGTAATGTTGTGTTCCTTGGACCTTAACATACACATAAACATTTCAGGTTATTTAAACGAATGATGTTTTTATGGACAACAATATGTTTCTGTTGCGCTCGACCTGATCGCTGTTTCATCAGATTCACTCTTTCAAAGCCCAAACCGTTGCCATGTGTGCCAGAATATATCTCAGCAAAGTATATACTGGGGGGTGCAGTATTAGAGGGGCGTGTTGCTGCAGTCTCTCAGTAAAGTAAATACTGGGGGGTGCAGTTAGAGAGGGGCGTGTTGCTGCAGTCTCTCAGCAAAGTATATACTGGGGGGTGCAGTAATAGAGGGGCGTGTTGCTGCAGTCTCTCAGTAAAGTATATACTCGGGGGTGCAGTAATAGAGGGGCGTGTTGCTGCAGTCTCAGCAAAGTACATACTGGGGGGTGCAGTAATAGAGGGGCCTGTTGCTGCAGTATCTCAGCAAAGTATATACTGGGGGGTGCAGTAATAGAGGGGCGTGTTGCTACAGTCTCTCAGCAAATTATTACTGGGGGGTGCAGTAATAGAGCGGCGTGTTGCTGCAGTCTCTCAGTAAAGTATATACTGGGGGTGCAGTAATAGAGGGGCGTGTTGCTGCAGTCTCTCAGTAAAGTATATACTGGGGGGTGCAGCAATAGAGGGGCGTGTTGCTGCAGTCTCGCAGTAAAGTATATACTGGGGGGTGCAGTAATAGAGGGGCGTGATGCTGCAGTCTCTCAGTAAAGTATATACTGGGGGGTGCAGTAATAGAGGGGCGTGTTGCTGCAGTCTCTCAGTAAAGTATATACTGGGGGGTGCAGCAATAGAGGGGCGTGTTGCTGCAGTCTCGCAGTAAAGTATATACTGGGGGGTGCAGTAATAGAGGGGCGTGATGCTGCAGTCTCTCAGTAAAGTATATACTGGGGGGTGCAGTAATAGAGGGGCGTGTTGCTGCAGTCTCTCAGTAAAGTATATACTGGGGGGTGCAGTAATAGAGGGGCGTGTTGCTGCAGTCTCTCAGTAAAATATATACTGGGGGGTGTGCAGTAATAGAGGGGCGTGTTGCTGCAGTCTCTCAGTAAAGTATATACTGGGGGGTGCAGTAATAGAGGGTGCTGCAGTCTCTCAATAAAGTATATACTGGGGGTGCAGTAATAGAGGGGCGTGTTGCTGCAGTCTCTCAGCAAATACTGGGGGGTGCAGTAATAAGAGGGGCCTGTTGCTGCAGTCTCTCAGTAAAGTATATACTGGGGGGTGCAGCAATAGAGGGGCGTGTTGCTGCAGTCTCTCAGCAAAGTATATACTGGGGGGTGCAGTAATAGAGGGGCCTGTTGCTGCAGTCTCTCAGTAAAGTATATACTCGGGGGTGCAGTAATAGAGGGGCGTGTTGCTGCAGTCTCAGCAAAGTACATACTGGGGGGTGCAGTAATAGAGGGGCCTGTTGCTGCAGTATCTCAGCAAAGTATATACTGGGGGGTGCAGTAATAGAGGGGCGTGTTGCTACAGTCTCTCAGCAAATTATTACTGGGGGGTGCAGTAATAGAGCGGTGTGTTGCTGCAGTCTCTCAGTAAAGTATATACTGGGGGTGCAGTAATAGAGGGGCGTGTTGCTGCAGTCTCTCAGTAAAGTATATACTGGGGGGTGCAGCAATAGAGGGGCGTGTTGCTGCAGTCTCTCAGTAAAGTATATACTGGGGGGTGCAGTAATAGAGGGGCGTGTTGCTGCAGTCTCTCAGTAAAGTATATACTGGGGGGTGCAGTAATAGAGGGGCGTGTTGCTGCAGTCTCTCAGTAAAATATATACTGGGGGCGCGTGTTGCTGCAGTCTCTCAGTAAAGTATATACTGGGGGGTGCAGTAATAGAGGGGCGTGTTGCTGCAGTCTCTCCGTAAAGTATATACTGGGGGGGGGCAGTAATAGAGGGGCGTGTTGCTGCAGTCTCTCAGTAAAATATATACTGGGGGTGCAGTAATAGAGGGGCGTGTTGCTGCAGTCTCTCAGTAAAGTATATACTGGGGGGTGCAGTATTAGAGGGGCGTGTTGCTGCAGTCTCTCAGTAAAGTAAATACTGGGGGGTGCAGTAATAGAGGGGCGTGTTGCTGCAGTCTCTCAGCAAAGTATATACTGGGGGGTGCAGTAATAGAGGGGCGTGTTGCTGCAGTCTCTCAGTAAAGTATATACTGGGGGGTGCAGTAATAGAGGGGCGTGTTGCTGCAGTCTCTCAGTAAAATATATACTGGGGGGGTGTGCAGTAATAGAGGGGCGTGTTGCTGCAGTCTCTCAGTAAAGTATATACTGGGGGGTGCAGTAATAAAGGGGGGGGGGTTGCTGCAATGTGTGAGGTTTTACATCATAGATCACACTGGTGTGGTACATCATAGATCACAGTGAGGTGGTACACCATAGATCACAGTGAGGGGGGTCACCATAGATCACAGTGAGGTGGTACACCATAGATCACAGTGAGGGGGGTCACCATAGATCACAATGAGGTGGTGCACCATAGATCACAGTGAGGTGGTACACCATAGATCACAGTGAGGTGGTACACCATAGATCACAGTAAGGTGGTACACCATAGATCACAGTGAGGTGGTACACCATAGATCACACTGGTGTGGTACATCATAGATCACAGTGAGGTGGTACACCATAGATCACAGTGAGGGGGTACACCATAGATCACAGTGAGGTGGTACACCATAGATCACAGTGAGGTGGTACACCATAGATCACAGTGAGGTGGTACACCATGATCACAGTGAGGTGGTACACCATAGATCACAGTGAGGTGGTACACCATAGATCACAGTGAGGTGGTACACCAAAGATCACAATGAGGTGGTACACCATAGATCACAGTGAGGTGGTACACCATGGATCACAGTGAGGTGGTACACCATGGATCACAGTGAGGTGGTACACCATAGATCACGGTGAGGGGGTACACCATATGTCACAATGAGGTGGTACACCATAGATCACAGTGAGGTGGTACACCATAGATCACAGTGAGGTGGTACACCATAGATCACAGTGAGGTGGTACACCATAGATCACAGTGAGGTGGTACACCATGATCACAGTGAGGTGGTACACCATAGATCACAGTGAGGTGGTACACCATAGATCACAGTGAGGTGGTACACCAAAGATCACAATGAGGTGGTACACCATAGATCACAGTGAGGTGGTACACCATGGATCACAGTGAGGTGGTACACCATGGATCACAGTGAGGTGGTACACCATAGATCACGGTGAGGGGGTACACCATATGTCACAATGAGGTGGTACACCATAGATCACAGTGAGGTGGTACACCATAGATCACAGTGAGGTGGTACACCATAGATCACAGTGAGGTGGTACACCATATGTCACAATAAATTGGTACACTATAGATCACAGTGAAGTGGTACACCATAGATCACAGTGAGGGGGTACACCATAGATCACAGTGAGGTGGTACACCATAGATCACAATGAGGTGGTACACCATAGATCACAGTGAGGTGGTACGCCATAGATCACAGTGAGGTGGTACACCATAGATCACAGTGAGGTGGTACACCATATGTCACAATGAATTGGTACACTATAGATCACAGTGAGGTGGTACACCATAGATCACAGTGAGGGGGTACACCATAGATCACAGTGAGGTGGTACACCATAGATCACAGTGAGGTGGTACACCATATGTTACAATGAATTGGTACACTATAGATCACAGTGAGGTGGTACACCATAGATCACAGTGAGGTGGTACACCATAGATCACAGTGAGGTGGTACACAATAGATCACAGTGAGGTGGTACACCATAGATCACAGTGAGGTGGTACACTATAGATCACAGTGAGGTGGTACACTATAGATAACAGTGAGGTGGTACACCATAGATCACAGTGAGGGGGTACACCATAGATCACAGTGAGGGGGTACACCATATGTCACAATGAATTGGTACACTATAGATCACAGTGAGGTGGTACACCATAGATCACAGTGAGGTGGTACACCATAGATCACAGTGAGGTGGTACACCATAGGTCACAGTGAGGGGGTACACCATAGATCACAGTGAGGGGGTACACCATAGATCACAGTGAGGTGGTACACCATAGATCACAATGAGGTGGTACACCATAGATCACAGTGAGGTGGTACACCATAGATCACAGTGAGGGGGTACACCATATGTCACAATGAATTGGTACGCTATAGATCACAGTGAGGTGGTACACCGTAAATCACAGTGAGGTGGTACACCATAGATCACAGTGAGGTGGTACACCATAGATCACAGTGAGGTGGTACACCATAGATCACAATGAGGTGGTACACCATAGATCACAGTGAGGTGGTACACCATAGATCACAATGAGGTGGTAAACCATAGATCACAGTGAGGGGGTACACCATAGATCACAGTGAGGTGGTACACCATAGATCACAGTGAGGTGGTACACCATAGATCACAGTGAGGTGGTACACCATAGATCACAGTGAGGTGGTACACATAGATCACAGTGAGGTGGTACACCATAGATCACAGTGAGGTGGTACACCATAGATCACAGTGAGGTGGTACACCATAGATCACAGTGAGGGGGTACACCATAGATCACAATGAATTGGTACACTATAGATCACAGTGAGGTGGTACACCATAGATCACAGTGAGGTGGTACGCCATAGATCACAGTGAGGTGGTACACCATAGATCACAGTGAGGTGGTACACCATAGATCACAGTGAGGTGGTACACCATAGATCACAGTGAGGTGGTACACCATAGATCACAATGAGGTGGTACACCATAGATCACAGTGAGGTGGTACACCATAGATCACAGTGAGGTGGTACACCATAGATCACAGTAAGGTGGTACACCATAGATCACAGTGAGGTGGTACACCATAGATCACAGTGAGGTGGTACACCATAGATCACAATGAGGTGGTACACCATAGATCACAGTGAGGTGGTACACCATAGATCACAGTGAGGTGGTACACCATAGATCACAGTGAGGTGGTACACCATAGATCACAGTGAGGTGGTACACCATAGATCACAGTGAGGTGGTACACCATAGATCACAGTGAGGTGGTACACCATAGATCACAGTGAGGTGGTACACCATAGATCACAGTGAGGTGGTACACCATAGATCACAATGAGGTGGTACACCATAGATCACAGTGAGGTGGTACACCATAGATCACAGTGAGGTGATACACCATAGATCACAGTGAGGTGGTACACTATAGATCACAATGAGGTGGTACACCATAGATCCCAGTGAGGTGGTACACCATAGATCACAATGAGGTGGTACACCATAGATCACAGTGAGGTGGTACACCATAGATCACAGTGAGGTGGTACACCATAGATCACAGTGAGGTGGTACACCATAGATCACAGTGAGGGGTGTCACCATAGATCACAGTGAGGGGGTACACCATGGATCACAATGAGGTGGTACACCATAGATCACAGTGAGGGGGGTCACCATAGATCACAGTGAGGTGGTACACCATAGATCACAGTGAGGTGGTACACCATAGATCACAGTGAGGTGGTACACCATAGATCACAGTGAGGTGGTACACCATAGATCACAGTGAGGTGGTACACCATAGATCACAGTGAGGTGGTACACCATGTGACAGTGAGGTGGTACACGATAGATCACAGTGAGGTGGTACATTATAGATATGCTTCAGACATAGGATTGCAGTGAAAGATATTTGCATGTTTTTTTGCGTTGTGTAATGCGAAAGACCAACTTGAATGCGTAGGAAGGCTTCGGAGTCCCACTTTTCATCCATTCATTTTATTGTGTATTTTGCCACACCTGAGGTCGCCTCAGTTTGCCATCAGACATTAAGACGATTGCAGTTCGGTAACCTCCCGGGTACCAGACAGCTTCCATTTCGTTAGAAAAAATGTCAGACCAAGATGAAACATGATGACATTCACCTATAAATAGGGTATCTCTCTGAGAAAGGTAAGTAAACATGTCAGCGTGACCCCGATAGATACATCGGGGGGAATTGGGTCAGACATACACCTCTGTTCTTCTGCACATAGCCAAGGCTCTATCATCTCTTTAAAGACACCGAGACCTTGCCGAGTAGGACGTTGGTCCGCTTTTTGATAACGTACGACAGCAAACATGGCAGAGACCTTTCCGCACCAACCACACGGCGTCCATCACACAGCGTCCATCACAACGTCCATCGCAGCGTCCATCACACAGCGTCCATCACAGCGTCCATCACACAGCGTCCATCACAGCGTCCATCACACAGCGTCCATCACAGCGTCCATCACACAGCGTCCATCTCACAGCGTCCATCACACAGCGTCCATCACACGGCGTCCATCACAGCGTTCATCACACAGCGTCCATCACACAGCGTCCATCACACAGCGTCCATCACACAGCGTCCATCACTCAGCGTCCATAACATGGCGTCCATCACACGGCGTCCATCACACAGCGTCCATTACAGCGTCCATCACACAGCGTCCATCACAGCGTCCATCACACAGCGTCCGTCACACAGCGTCCATCACACAGCGTCCATCACAGCGTCCATCACAGCGTCCATCACACAGCGTCCATCACAGCGTCCATCACACAGCGTCCATCGCATAACGTTCATCACAGCGTCCATCACACAGCGTCCATCAAAGCGTCCATCACACAGCGTCCATCACTGCGTCCGTCACACAGCGTCCATCACAGTGTCCATCACACGGCGTCCATCACACAGCGCCCATCACTCAGCGTCCATCACACAGCGTCCATCACAGCGTCCATCACAGCGTCCATCATACAGCGTCCATCACACGGCGTCCATCACACAGCGGCCATCACTCAGCGTCCATTTACACAGCGTCCATCACAGCGGCCATCACAGCGTCCATCACAGCGTCCCTGGAGCCCAGCCGCATGCATTTTTTTCAGTGGCGATAATGAAGCTGCCTTTATCCACTGTTGCTATTGATAGATTGATGTTACTGTTCGCAGTGAGACATTGGTTGTCTTGGTATTGTTCGCATTGAGAGATTGGTTGTCTTGGTATTGTTCGCATTGAGAGATTGGTTGTCTTGGTATTGTTCGCATTGAGAGATTGGTTGTCTTGGTATTGTTCGCATTGAGAGATTGGTTGTCTTGGTATTGTTCGCAGTGAGAGATTGGTTGTCTTGGTATTGTTCGCAGTGAGAGATTGGTTGTCTTGGTATTGTTCGCAGTGAGAGATTGGTTGTCTTGGTATTGTTCGCAGTGAGAGATTGGTTGTCTTGGTATTGTTCGCAGTGAGAGATTGGTTGTCTTGGTATTGTTCGCAGTGAGAGATTGGTTGTCTTGGTATTGTTCGCAGTGAGAGATTGGTTGTCTTGGTATTGTTCGCAGTGAGAGATTGGTTGTCTTGGTATTGTTCGCAGTGAGAGATTGGTTGTCTTGGTATTGTTCGCAGTGAGAGATTGGTTGTCTTGGTATTGTTTGCAGTGAGAGATTGGTTGTCTTGGTATTGTTCGCAGTGAGAGATTGGTTGTCTTGGTATTGTTCGCAGTGAGAGATTGGTTGTCTTGCTATTGTTCGCAGTGAGAGATTGGTTGTCTTGGTATTGTTCGCAGTGAGAGATTGGTTGTCTTGGTATTGTTTGCAGTGAGAGATTGGTTGTCTTGGTATTGTTCGCAGTGAGAGATTGGTTGTCTTGGTATTGTTCGCAGTGAGAGATTGGTTGTCTTGGTATTGTTCGCAGTGAGAGATTGGTTGTCTTGGTATTGTTCGCAGTGAGAGATTGGTTGTCTTGGTATTGTTCGCAGTGAGAGATTGGTTGTCTTGGTATTGTTCGCAGTGAGAGTTTGGTTGTCTTGGTATTGTTCGCAGTGAGAGATTGGTTGTCTTGGTATTGTTCGCAGTGAGAGTTTGGTTGTCTTGGTATTGTTCGCAGTGAGAGATTGGTTGTCTTGGTATTGTTCGCAGTGAGAGTTTGGTTGTCTTGGTATTGTTCGCAGTGAGAGATTGGTTGTCTTGGTATTGTTCGCAGTGAGAGTTTGGTTGTCTTGGTATTGTTCGCAGTGAGAGTTTGGTTGTCTTGGTATTGTTCGCAGTGAGAGATTGGTTGTCTTGGTATTGTTCGCAGTGAGAGATTGGTTGTCTTTGTATTGTCCCCGAGTGTACTCCACAGCCTCTGGTGGGGAGTTGGGGTGGGGGCGGAGGGCCTTGTATCACACCATCAGGCCGTGAAGGTCAGGTGGTCCGCAGTGAATAAAAGGCCCCCTCTCATTGGCTGTGGGATCTCACGCGCCCAGATGAAGAATGACCGGTAGTTCTATGCTGAAGCGGGCTTCGACATTCAGGTGGCCTTTATGCGACCCTACCGGAGCGTATGCTTGTCAACACACTCCGTGTCCTAGATGGGGAGCAGGGCAGTGATCTTTAAAAAGGGGGGAGGGCGGGCAGTAACGTACGTGGGCCACAGTTTAGTGGGCTGTCTAGCATGTGGGTTTATTCCATTTCGAGCTGTTTTAATGGTAGGACCGTCTCCAGTCTATCCACCGTAAGGTCCTCCCCACCGTACGGCACCTCCCACCGTACGGCCCCTCCCACCGTGCGGCCCCTCCCACCCCCTCCCACCGTGCTACCCCTCCCACCGTGAGGCCCCTCCCACCGTACGGCCCCTCCCACCGTACGGCCCCTCCCACTGTGCGGCCCCTCCCACCCCCTCCCACCGTGCGACCCCTCCCACCGTAAGGTCCTCCCCACCGTGCGGCCCCTCCCACCGTACGGCCCCTCCCACCCCCTCCCACCGTACTGCCCCTCCTACTGTGCGGCCCCTCCCACCCCCTCCCAACGTGCGACCCCTCCCACCGCACGGCCCCTCCCACCCCCTCCCACCGTGCGACCCCTCCCACCGTAAGGTCCTCCCCACCGTGCGGCCTCTTCCACCGCACGGCCCCTCCCACCCCCTCCCACCGTGCGACCCCTCCCACCGTAATGTCCTCCCCACCGTGCGGCCCCTCCCACCGTACGGCCCCTCCCACCGTGCGACCCCTCCCACCGTAAGGTCCTCCCCACCGTGCGGCCTCTTCCACCGCACGGCCCCTCCCACCCCCTCCCACCGTGCGACCCCTCCCCCGTAATGTCCTCCCCACCGTGCGGTCCCTCCCACCGTACGGCCCCTCCCACCGTGCGGTCCCTCCCACCGTGCGGCCCCTCCCACCGTGCGGCCCCTCCCACCGTGCGGCCCCTCCCACTCCCTCCCACCGTGCGACTCCTACCACCGTACGGCCTCTTCCACCGCACGGCCCCTCCCACCCCCTCCCACCGTGCGACCCCTCCCCCGTAATGCCCTCCCCACCGTGCGGCCCCTCCCACCGTACCGCCCCTCCCGCCGTGCGGCCCCTCCCACCGTGCGGCCCCTCCCACCGTGCGACCCCTCCCACCGTGCGACCTCTCCCACCGTATGGTCCTCCCCACCGTGCGACCCCTCCCACCGTACCGCCCCTCCCACCGTGCGGCCCCTCCCACCGTGCGGCCCCTCCCACCGTGCGACCCCTCCCACCGTGCGACCCCTCCCACCGTAAGGTCATCCCCACCGTGCGGCCCCTCCCACCGTACGGCCTCTCCCACCGTGCGGCCCCTCCCACCCCCTCCCACCGTGCGACCCCTCCCACCGTACGGCCCCTCCCACCGTGCGGCCCCTCCCACCGTGCGGCCCCTCCCACCGTGCGACCCCTTTCACCGTGCGGCCCCTCCCACCGTGCGGCCCCTCCCACCGTGTGACCCCTCCCACCATGCGGCCCCTCCCACCCCCTCCCACCGTGCGACCTCTCCCACCGTAAAGTCCTCCCCACCGTGCGGCCCCTCCCACCCCTTCCCACCGTGCGAGCCCTTCCACCGTAAGGTCCTCCCCACCGTGCGGCCCCTCCCACCGTACCGCCCCTCCCGCCGTGCGGCCCCTACCACGGTACGGCCTCTTCCACCGCACGGCCCCTCCCACCCCCTCCCACCGTGCGACCCCTCCCCCGTAATGTCCTCCCCACCGTGCGGCCCCTCCCACCGTACCGCCCCTCCCGCCGTGCGGCCCCTCCCACCGTGCGGCCCCTCCCACCGTGCGACCCCTCCCACCGTGCGACCTCTCCCACCGTATGGTCCTCCCCACCGTGCGACCCCTCCCACCGTACTGCCCCTCCCACCGTGCGGCCCCTCCCACCGTGCGGCCCCTCCCACCGTGCGACCCCTCCCACCGTGCTGCCGCTCCCACCCCCTCCCACCGTGCGACTCCTCCCACCGTAAGGTCCTCCCCACCGTGCGGCCCCTCCCACCCCCTCCCACCGTGCGACTCCTCCCACCGTAAGGTCCTCCCCACCGTGCGGCCCCTCCCACCGTGCGGCCCCTCCCACCGTGCGACAACTTCCACCGTAAGGTCATCCCCACCGTGCGGCCCCTCCCACCCCCTCCCACCGTGCGACCCCTCCCACCGTAATGTCCTCCCCACCGTGCGGCCCCTCCCACCGTACGGCCCCTCCCACCGTGCGGCCCCTCCCACCGTGCGACCCCTTTCACCGTGCGGCCCCTCCCACCGTGCGGCCCCTCCCACCGTGTGACCCCTCCCACCGTGCGGCCCCTCCTACCCCCTCCCACCGTGCGACCTCTCCCACCGTAAGGTCCTCCCCACCGTGCGGCCCCTCCCACCCCCTCCCACCGTGCGACCCCTCCCACCGTAAGGTCCTCCCCACCGCACGGCCCCTCCCACCCCCTCCCACCGTGCGACCCCTCCCACCGTGCGGCCCCTCCCACCCCCTCCTACCGTGCGACCTCTCCCACCGTATGGTCCTCCCCACCGTGCGACCCCTCCCACCGTACGGCCCCTCCCACCGTGCGGCCCCTCCCACGGTGCGGCCCCTCC
Organism: Arenicola marina; assembly: GCA_964019135.1. Lineage (NCBI taxonomy): Eukaryota > Metazoa > Annelida > Polychaeta > Arenicolidae > Arenicola > Arenicola marina. The sequence goes on along the minus strand of OZ025258.1, from coordinate 5,385,575 downwards.
CACCCCCTCCCACCGTGCGACCCCTCCCACCGTGCGGCCTCTCCCACCCCCTCCCACCGTGCGACCTCTCCCACCGTAAGGTCCTCGACACCGTGCGGCCCCTCTCACCCCCTCCCACCGTGCGACCTCTCCCACCGTAAGGTCCTCCGCACGGTGCGGCCCCTCCCACCCCCTCCCACCGTGCGGCCCCTCCCACCTCCTCCCACCCTCTCCCACTGCACGGCCCCCCCCACCGTACGGCCCCTCCCACTCCCTCCCACCGTGCGACCCCTCCCACCGTAAGGTCCTCCCCACCGTGCGGCCCCTTCCACCCCCTCCCACCGTGCGACCCCTCCCACCGTAAGGTTCTCCCCACCGCAGGCCCCTCCCACCCCCACCCACCATGCGACTCCTCCCACCGTAAGGTCCTCCCCACCGTGCGGCCCCTCCCACCCCCTCCCACCGTACGGCCCCTCCCACCGTGCGACCCCTCCCACCGTACGGACCTCCCACTGTGCGGCCCCTCCAACCCCCTCCCACCGTAAGGTCGTCCCCACCGTACGGCCCCTCCCACCCCCTCCCACCGTGCGACCTCTCCCACCGTAAGGTCCTCTCCACCGTGCGGCCCCTCCCACCGTACGGCCCCTCCCACCGTGCGGCCCCTCCCACCCCTCCCACCGTGCAACCCCTCCCACCGTGCGGCCCCTCCCACCGTACGGCCCCTCCCACCGTACGGCCCCTCCCACCGTACGGCCCCTCCCACCCCCTCCCACCGTGCGACCCCTTCCACCGTGCGGTCCCTCCCACCGTGCGGCCCCTCCCACCCCCTCCCACCGTGCGGCCCCTCCCTCCCACTCCCACCGTGCGGCCGCTCCCACCGTACGGCCCCTCCCACCGTACGGCCCCTCCCACCGTGCGGCCCCTCCAACCCCCTCCCACCGTGCGACCCCTTCCACCGTACAGCCCCTCCCACCGGGCGGCTCCTCCCACCGTGCGGCCCCTCCCACCGTGCGACCCCTCCCACCGTAAGGTCCTCCCCACCGTGCGGCCCCTACCACCGTACGGCCCCTCCCACCGTGCGGCCCCTCCAACCCCCTCCCACCGTGCGGCCCCTCCCACCCCCTCCCACCGTGCGACTCCTCCCACCGTAAGGTCCTCCCCACCGTGCGGCCCCACCCACCCCCTCCCACCGTACGGCCCCTCCCACCGTACGGCCCCTCCCACCCCCTCCCACCGTGCGACCCCTTCCACCGTGCGGTCCCTCCCACCGTGCGGCCCCTCCCACCCCCTCCCACCGTGCGGCCCCTCCCTCCCACTCCCACCGTGCGGCCCCTCCCACCGTACGGCCCCTCCCACCGTACGGCCCCTCCCACCGTGCGGCCCCTCCAACCCCCTCCCACCGTGCGACCCCTTCCACCGGTACAGCCCCTCCCACCGTGCGGCTCCTCCCACCGTGCGGCCCCTCCCACCGTGCGACCCCTCCCACCGTAAGGTCCTCCCCACCGTACGGCCCCTACCACCGTACGGCCCCTCCCACCGTGCGGCCCCTCCAACCCCCTCCCACCGTGCGGCCCCTCCCACCCCCTCCCACCGTGCGAACCCTCCCACCGCACGGCCCCTCCCGACGTACGGCCCCTCCCACCCCCTCCCACCGTGCGATCCCTCCAACCGTAAGGTCCTCCCCACCGTGCGGCCCCTCCCACCCCCTCCCACCGTGCGACCCCTCCCACCGTAAGGTCCTCCCCACCGCACGGCCCCTCCCACCCCCTCCCACCGTGCGACTCCTCCCACCGTAAGGTCCTCCCCACCGTGCGGCCCCACCCACCCCCTCCCACCGTACGGCCCCTCCCACCGTGCGACCCCTCCCACCGTAAGGTCCTCCCCACCGTGCGGCCCCTCCCACCGTGCGGCCCCTCCCACCACCGTGCGGCCCCTCCCACCGTAAGGTGCTCCCCACCGTGCGGCCCCTCCCACCCCCTCCCACCGTAAGGTCGTCCCCACCGTACGGCCCCTCCCACCCCCTCCCACCGTGCGACCCCTCCCACCGTAAAGTCCTCCCCACCGTACGGCCCCTACCACCGTACGGACCTCCCACTGTGCGGCCCCTCCAACCCCCTCCCACCGTAAGGTCGTCCCCACCGTACGGCCCCTCCCACCCCCTCCCACCCTGCGACCTCTTCCACCGTAAGGTCCTCCCCACCGTGCGGCCCCTCCCACCGTATGGCCCCTCCCACCGTGCGGCCCCTCCCACCCCTCCAACCGTGCGACCCCGCCCACCGTACGGCCCCTCCCACCGTGCGGCCCCTCCCACCCCCTCCCACCGTGCGGCCCCTCCCACCGTACGGCCCCTCCCACCGTACGGCCCCTCCCACCGTACGGCCCCTCCAACCGTACGGCCCCTCCCACCCCCTCCTACCGTGCGACCCCTTCCACCGTGCGGTCCCTCCACCGTACGGCCCCTCCCACCGTGCGGCCCCTCCCACCGTACGGCCCCTCCCACCGTACGGCCCCTCCCACCGTACGGCCCCTCCCACCCCCTCCTACCGTGCGACCCCTTCTACCGTGCGGTCCCTCCCACCGTACGGCCCCTCCCACCGTACGGCCCCTCCCACCGTACGGCCCCTCCTACCGTACGGCCCCTCCCACCTCCTCCTACCGTGCGACCCCTCCCACCCCCTCCCACCGTACGGCCCCTCCTACCGTACGGCCCCTCCCACCCCCTCCTACCGTGCGGCCCCTCCCACCGTACGGCCCCTCCCACCGTACGGCCCCTCCCACCGTACGGCCCCTCCTACCGTACGGCCCCTCCCACCCCCTCCTACCGTGCGACCCCTTCCACCGTGCGGTCCCTCCCACCGTACGGCCCCTCCCACCGTACGGCCCCTCCCACCCCCTCCTACCGTGCGACCCCTTCCACCGTGCGGTCCCTCCCACCGTACGGCCCCTCCCACCGTACGGCCCCTCCCACCGTACGGCCCCTCCCACCCCCTCCTACCGTGCGACCCCTTCCACCGTGCGGCCCCTCCCACCGTACGGCCCCTCCACCGTGCGGCCCCTCCCACCGTGCGACCCCTCCCACCGTGCGGCCCCTCCCACCGCAAGGTCCTCCCCACCGTGCGGCCCCTCCCACCCCCTCCCACCGTACGACCCCTCCCACCGTAAGGTCCTCCCCACCGTGCGGCCCCTCCCACCGTATGGCCCCTCCCACCGTGCGGCCCCTCCCACCGTGCGACCCCTCCCACCGTGCGGCCCCTCCCACCGTGCGACCCCTCCCACCGTAAGGTCCTCCCCACCGTGCGGCCCCTCCCACCGTACGGTCCCTCCCACCGTGCAGCCCTCCCACCCCTCCCACCGTGCGACCCCTCCCACCGTACGGCCCCTCCCTCCGTGCGGCCCCTCCCACCCCCTCCCACCGTGCCGCCCTTCCCACCGTACGGCCCCTCCCACCGTGCGGCCCCTCCCACCCGTGCGACCCCTCCCACCGTGCGGCCCCTCCCACCCCCTCCCACCGTACGGCCCCTCCCACCGTGCGGCCCCTCCCACCCCCTCCCACCGTGCGGCCCCTCCCACCGTAAGGTCCTCCCCACCGTGCGGCCCCTCCCACCCCCTCCCACCGTACGACCCCTCCCACGGTAAGGTCCTCCCAACCGTACGGCCCCTACCACCGTAAGGCCCCTCCCACCGTGCGACCCCTCCCACCGTAAGGTCCTCCCCACCGTGCGGCCCCTCCCACCGTACGGCCCCTCCCACCGTGCGGCCTCTCCCACCCCTCCCACCGTGCGACCCCTCCCACCGTACGGCCCCTCCCTCCGTGCGGCCCCTCCCACCCCCTCCCACCGTACGGCCCTTCCCACCGTGCGGCCCCTCCCACCGTGCGACCCCTCCCACCGTGCGGCCCCTCCCACCCCCTCCCACCGTACGGGCCCTCCCACCGTGCGGCCCCTCCCATCGTACGGCCCCTCCCACCGTACGGCCCCTCCCACCGTGCGGCCACGCCCACCCCCTCCCACCATGCGGCTTCTCCCACCGTGCGGCCCTCCCACCGTACGGCCCCTCCCACCGTACGGCCCCTCCCACCGTACGGCCCCTCCCACCGTGCGGCCCCTCGCGCCGTACGACCCCTCCCACCGTAAGGCCCCTCCCACCGTACAGCCCATCCGTCCATCAAACACCTCGCCATCCAGTACAACCATCCCACCAGTACACCCACCAGTATACCCCCCAGTACACCCAACCCCCCAGTACACCCACCCCACCGGTATACCCACCCACCAGTATACCCACCCCACCAGTATACCCACCCCACCAGCATACCTTTCCCCCAGTATACCCACCCCGCCAGTACATCCACCCCTCCAGTATACCCACCCCACCAGTATGCCCACCCACCCAGTATACCAACCCCACCAGTGTAACCACCCCGCCAGTATACCCACCCTACCAGTATACCCCCCAGTATACCAACACTACCAGTACACCCACCCCACCAGTGTACACCCCACCCCTAGTATACCCACCCCCAGTATGCCCACCCTACTAGTATACCCACTCCACCAGTACGCCCACCCTACCAGTATATCCACCCCACCAGTACGCCCCCCCCCCCTCCCAGCATACACCCCACCAGTATACCTTCCCCCCAGTATATCCACCCCGACAGTATACCCAACCCCCCGCGGTATACCCTCCCCGCCCGTATCCCCCCCCCCCTCGCCAGTATACCTAACCAACCAGTATATCCCCCCCCCCCCGGTATGCTCACTAAGCCAGTATACCCTCCCCACCAGTATACCCACCCCGCCAGTATACCCTCCCCGCCAGTATAGCCTCCCCGCTAGTATACCCACCCCGCCAGTATACCCACTCCGCCAGTATACCCACCCCGCCAGTATACCCACCCCACCAATATACCCTCCCCGCCAGTATGCCCACCCCGCCAGTATACCCACTCCGCCAGTATACCCACCCCACCATTATACCCACTCTGCCAGTATACCCACCCGCCAGTATACCCACTCCGCCAGTATACCCACCCCACCAGTATACCCACCCCACCATTATACCCACCAGTATACCCACCCCGCCAGTATACCCACTCCGCCAGTATACCCACCCCGCCAGTATACCCACCCCACCAATATACCCTCCCCGCCAGTATGCCCACCCCGCCAGAATACCCACTCCGCCAGTATACCCACCCCACCAGTATACCCACTCTGCCAGTATACCCACCCGCCAGTATACCCACTCCGCCAGTATACCCACCCCACCAGTATACGCGCCCCACAAGTACACCCACCCCACCAGGATACCCTCCCCGCCCGTATACAAACCCACCAGTATACCCACTCCGCCAGTATACCCACCCCACCAGTATACCCACCCCACCAGTATACCCAGCCCACCAGTATACCCACCCCACCAGTATATCCACCCCACCAGTATACCCTCCCCGCCACTATACCCACCCCACAAGTATACCCATCCCGCCAGTATACCCACCCCACCAGTATACCCAGCCCACCAGTATACCCACCCCACCAGTATATCCACCCCACCAGTATACCCTCCCCGCCAGTACACCCACTCCACCAGTATACCCACCCCACCAGTATACGCGCCCCACAAGTACACCCAGCCCACCAGGATACCTTCCCGCCACTATACCCACCCCACAAGTATACCCATCCCGCCAGTATACCCACCCCACCAGTATACCCACCCCACCAGTATACCCCCTACCCAACCAGTACACCCCCTCCCCACTATGCACCCCCCAGTATAGCTACCCTACCAGTATACCCGCCCCACAAGTACCCCCCCCCCACTAGTATATCCCCCCCCCCCACCCACAGTACACCCCCTACCCCACCAGTACACCCACTGGTCTGAGGGTCACCTTACGCTGTCCACTGATGATGGACCCTCCCTTTGCAGGCTCGTCCCGCTACACCTTCCACCAGTGGGCCAAGCAGCACGGACCCATCTACAAGATGAACGTCCTGGGCAAGGACTTCGTCGTCGTTTCGGACTTCGACCACATCTACGATGTCCTGGTCCGGAAGGGCTCCGTCATGGCCGGACGAGCAGACTACTTCCGAGTCAACTTCTTGTTCCAGAACAACGGCCTGAGCCAGATCAATCCTGACGGCTCCTGGCGAGTCCAGCGCAGCCTGGGGCAGCGCTGCCTCAAGCAGTTCGGCGAGGGCCTCGCCCGGATCGAGGCCATCAACGGACGACTGATCCAGGACGCCCTGGAGACGCTGGCCGCCAGCGGGTGTCAGCCCCTGGATCCCCACGACCTCATCTACGACATCACCCTGAAGTCGATCTCGACCCTGATCATCGGGCGCCAGGTGACCAAGCAGGACCCGCTGTTCCACCTCCTGAACGACTACGGGCGCGAGGCCCTCCACGCCCTCACCGTGCAGCCCCGCTTCCTCCTCATCGATATGTTCCCCTTCCTCGTCCAGTGGCCTCTGAAGGGCAGTCGGCAGCTACAACACGTGATCCAGCTGCAGCGAGAGGCGTGCATGCTGATCAAAGCTCGCGTGAGCGAGGATAAGGCCGGCGAGAGTTTCGCGGGATATCTCATGCGCTCAGCCGAGAGTTCCCTCGACGTGTCTAACTCTCGCCGTGAGGGGGTCACCTTCACCGAGGAGGACGCCGGCCTCCTGTGCGTCGCCATGGTGACCAGCGGTCACGTGACCACGCACGCCACATTCTACGCCATACTGAACGTGTTGGCGCATCACTCTGAGATCCAAGAGAGACTGTGGGAGGAAGGCGCGAAACTCCAGATCAAAGAAGGTGAGATACCCTGTCACTGGTCAGTGTGACCCCCACACAGTCTATGGCTCACTGTGCTAAACCTCTGCCTCACTGTGCTTAACCTCTGTCTCATTGTGCCTAACCTCTGACTCACTGTGCTAAACATCTGCCGTACTGTGAATAATTTCTGCCCCATTGTGCTTGACCTCTGACTCACTGTGCTTAACATCTGCCTCACTGTGCTTAACCTCTGCCTCACTGTGTTTAACTCCTGCCTCACTGTGCTTAACTTCTGTCTCACTGTGCTTAACTTCTGACTCACTGTGCTTAACATCTGCCTCACTGTGTTTAACTCCTGCCTGACTGTGCTTAACTTCTGTCTCACTGTGCTTAACTTCTGACTCACTGTGCTTAACATCTGCCTTACTGTTCTTAACCTCCGCCTTACTGTGCTTAACCTCCGCCTCACTGTGCTTAACCACTGCCTCACTGTGCTTAACCACTGCCTCACTGTTTTAACCTTTGCCTAAAGGCAAGAGGCGGAAGACATCAAATACACCATAACACACCAATCCATTTCTGTTTGGGAAATGGCGCTCTGTTTTTAATAATTAAGTATAGTTGATGCGTCCGCTCCAGAATAAATTTGTTAATTAATTAACTCCAGTTTACGTCATTCATTGAAGAATTATGTCTACAGTGGCGATACATTCATGCATAATACGCACGTAAATTTATTTGCTTAAGATTTCTAAAGCGGGCTTCACTAAGCTGCACTAAGAGTAATATGTACTAGGTATCATTGCATGCTTCCTGACTTTGCTGTTTCACTCGATGGCTGTGTCTAAAGTTGTGTCATTCTTGGGCCGCTTGTCTCAGGGGTTCATTGTCTCGGGTTAACCTTACTGGACAACAGCCTAGCCTCAGACTCAACCCTATCTTAAGTCATATGTCACTGATTAGTATATCATTTGTTTATACAAACTTACAGCGCGGTAGTATAAATAAAAATCATTAGTCGTTAAATAAAAATGTTTTGTATGTGAATAATTGTTTATCGTAACGAATCGACATAAACCCTATCTTGTGAATATTGTCAGTATTCCATGCTGTACTTGCAGGTGACGTCATCGGCTTGCGGGAGAAAGCCAACTTGCCGTTGCTACAGGCAACCATTCTGGAGTCTCTGCGCTACTTCACGGCGCTGCCGCTAGGGGTCCCGCGGCGCAGCACCCAGGATACGGACATCATGGGTCACGTGATACCAAAGGACACCTACATGTTCATCAACCTGTGGACGCTGCACCACGACCCGGAATTCTGGGGCGATCCGGAGAGATTCCGGCCGGACCGCTTCCTGGACGCCGCCGGTCACGTGGTTCCCGCCGACCATGACACCCGCAAGCACTTGATGCCCTTTACGGCGGGGGTTCGAGTCTGCATGGGGGAGCAGTTCGCCCTCAACCGCCTTTTACTGTGGACCGCCAACATCGTGAAGCAGTTCCGCATCCTCCCAGCCGAGGACAATCCGACAGAGCTGGTCCGGGAGGACGCCTTCGTGGAGGAGACGCTCATGCGCGCCAAGCGCTACCGCGTCCGCTTTCAGACGCGCTGATGGACAGGACCCGCTACCGCGTCCGCTTCCAGACGCGCTGATGGACAGGACCCGCTACCGCGTCCGCTTCCAGACGCGCTGATGGACAGAACCCGCTACCGCGTCCGCTTCCAGACGCGCTGATGGACAGAACCCGCTACCGCGTCCGCTTCCAGACGCGCTGATGGACAGAACCCGCTACCGCGTCCGCTTCCAGACGCGCTGATGGACAGAATTCCAGGCTCCCGGACATTCAAGGAGCGAATTATTTCAAAAGTGCGATTATGAAATTTGTATTGCTTGCATTGAATGACGTCGTGTTAGGTATCAGGTCAAAGTTCCTCAACCAGGCTTGACTATATCTGTAAACCTCATCAGTTCCGCTCACTACATCTGTAAACCTCTTCAGTTCCGCTCACTACATCTGTAAACCTCTTCAGTTTCGCTCACTACATCTGTAAACCTCTTCAGTTTCGCTCACTACATCTAAAAACATCTTCAGTTTCGCTCACAAAATCTAAAAACATCTTCTGTTCCGCTCACTACATCTGTAAACCTCTTCAGTTCCGTTCACTACATCTAAAAACATCTTCTGTTCCGCTCACTACATCTGAAAACCTCTTTGGTTCCGCTCATTACCTCTGTACACCTCTTCAGTTCCGCTCATTACATCTGTAAACCTCTTCAGTTCCGCTCACTACATCTGTAAACCTCTTCAGTTTCGCTCACTACATCTGAAAACCTCTTTGGTTCCGCTCATTACCTCTGTACACCTCTTCAGTTCCGTTCACTACATCTAAAAACATCTTCTGTTCCGCTCACTACATCTGAAAATATCTTCTGTTCCGCTCATTACATCAGCAAACATCTTCAGTTCCGCTCACTACATCCACAAATATTTTCAGTTCCGCTCACATCTGTAAACCTCTTCAGTTCCGTTCACTACATCTAAAAACATCTTCTGTTCCGCTCACTACATCTGAAAACCTCTTTGGTTCCGCTCATTACCTCTGTACACCTCTTCAGTTCCGCTCATTACATCTGTAAACCTCTTCAGTTTCGCTCACTACATCTGAAAACCTCTTCAGTTTTGCTCACTACATCAGCAAACATCTACAGTTACGCTCCCTACATCTGTAAACCTCTTCAGTTCCGCTCGCTACATCTGTATACGTCTTCAGTTCCGCTCACATCTGTAAACCTCTTCAGTTCCGCTCACTACATCTGTAAACCTCTTCAGTTTCGCTCACTACATCTGTAAACCTTCAGTTTCGCTCATTACATCTGTAAACCTCTTCTGTTCCGCTCATTACATCAGCAAACATCTTCAGTTCCGTTCACTACATCTAACAACATCTTCTGTTCCGCTCACTACATCTGAAAACCTCTTTGGTTCCGCTCATTACCTCTGTACACCTCTTCTGTTCCGCTCACTACATCTGAAAACCTCTTTGGTTCCGCTCATTACCTCTGTACACCTCTTCTGTTCCGCTCACTACATCTGAAAACCTCTTTGGTTCCGCTCATTACCTCTGTACACCTCTTCAGTTCCGTTCACTACATCTGAAAATCTCTTCTGTTCCGCTCATTACATCAGCAAACATCTTCAGTTCCGCTCACTACATCCACAAATATTTTCAGTTCCGCTCACATCTGTAAACCTCTTCTGTTCCGTTCACTACATCTAAAAACATCTTCTGTTCCGCTCACTACATCTGAAAACCTCTTTGGTTCCGCTCATTACCTCTGTACACCTCTTCAGTTCCGCTCATTACATCTGTAAACCTCTTCAGTTTCGCTCACTACATCTGAAAACCTCTTCAGTTTTGCTCACTACATCAGCAAACATCTTCAGTTCCGCTCCCTACATCTGTAAACCTCTTCAGTTCCGCTCGCTACATCTGTATACGTCTTCAGTTCCGCTCACATCTGTAAACCTCTTCAGTTCCGCTCACATCTGTAAACACTTTCAATTCCGCTCGCTACATCTGTAAACGTCTTCAGTTCCGCTCACATCTGTAAACTTCTTCAGTTCCGCTCACTACATCTGAAAACCTCTTCAGTTCCGCTCGCTACATATGTAAACCTCTTCTGTTCCGCTCACATCTGTAAACCTTTTCAGTTCCGCTCACTACATCAGTAAACCTCTTCAGTTCCGCTCACTACATCAGTAAACCTCTTCAGTTTTGCTCACTACAACAGTAAACCTCTTCAGTTCCGCTCACTACATCAGCAAACCTCTTCAGTTCCGCTCACTACATCAGTAAGTATCTTCAGCCATACATTCATAAATTGAAGAGGGTGTGTTTTGTGCGATGCGTAGTGATTGTAATTGTAACATTTATTTACCGAAAGCAATGACTGAAAAGTGCAGGGTTTCCAAATATTGGTTTCTTTGTTTTCAAATAACATTCTCCTCAATATACCGTTTGGATTAGTTGTTTTTACAAACTGTACATAACGTGTGTAATCTTGACTGTGACATGCTGACGTCATTCTAGGTGTATATATATCTTCCGGCCTGCCATACAATGAGTGCAGTACCGCGACTGCTTGTTCAACAAGCCGCAAACGAACTCATTTGACGATTTCACTCAGTTTACTCAATGTTATTGAAAATTTAATAGTGGATTTGTTATCCACATGAATATGAACCATATCTACAGATATCTGAGATATCTCATATAATATATACTTGTTGGCTACATAACATTTGCACGTGCATTTTAGCCTGGTAAAATAATATCAAAATATGTATGTAGGTCAAGTCAAGGTCATCCTGACCCCGGAGCCCCAGGTCGTGTCCGATGACGTCATGTATTTTGTCTGATTATTGCAAGGATATATATTCATGTCACTAAGATGTATTGTCAGTTGCTTACTTGGCATCCCAACAAATATCTATTATCAATTGCATTAAAGTCCACAACACATAAATCTGTGACGTAGTACACACTTCCGACAGTCCATAAGCTGGCAGCTAATGGTGGCCACAGTTATCACACCACTTGATTTACATATCAGTTTCATGACCTTAGCGTCTATTATTATTTATATACGTAACTGTAAATGGAAACTGATATTCACAAAAATTGCTCTGCCAAGGTAGTTACATTGATCAAAAGTTAGACTTTATCAACACTCTAGAGCTTATAATATGTCACTTAACCGTATCCTTCACGAACTACAGGGATCATATTGCAAATGTACGTATGTGACGTCACTGTGTATGTTGTTAAGTGGCCACAGAGTGCGTACTCTCCAGTGGCGATCGCCGGTCACTATATCGTTATCAGTTTATGAACGGCTACGATGATTTCCATGTTACTCATAGCTGTATGTATAAGTGGTTCGGTATTGGTTATGTCGTGTCAGACGGCCACGTGGGCAGTGACCAATATAGTCAAGCCTGCGTGAAGTAGCCAAGAGTAAACATTATTCACTGTGTACTCTGTTGTCAGGCCTGGGTTCGCTACCCCCGTGAAGTAGCCAAGAGTAAAGAGTATTCACTGTGTACTCTATTGTCAGGCCTGGGTTCGCCACCCCCGTAAAGTAGCCAAGAGTAAAGAGTATTCACTGTGTACTCTGTTGTCAGGCCTGGGTTCGCTACCCCCGTGAAGTAGCCAAGAGTAAAGAGTATTCACTGTGTACTCTATTGTCAGGCCTGGGTTCGCTACCCCCGTGAAGTAGCCAAGAGTAAAGAGTATTCACTGTGTACTCTATTGTCAGGCCTGGGTTCGCCACCCCCGTAAAGTAGCCAAGAGTAAAGAGTATTCACTGTGTACTATGTTGTCAGGCCTGGGTTCGCCACCCCCGTAAAGTAGCCAAGAGCAAACATTATTCACTGTGTACTCTGTTGTCAGGCCTGGGTTCGCTACCCCCGTGAAGTAGCCAAGAGCAAACATTATTCACTGTGTACTCTGTTGTCAGGCCTGGGTTCGCTACCCCCGTGAAGTAGCCAAGAGCAAACATTATTCACTGTGTACTCTGTTGTCAGGTCTCGATCGGTTCGCTGTAATAAGACATGCATATCACATTGGTTCGAGTGCCAGGCTAGCTGGCCTCCACACAACTCTCCCGCCTTCTGTCCGAAGCTGTAGACGAGGGTAGTAGACGAGTGAGCGATGCTGAACCAACCCATATGGCACGACAATGGCACGACAACAATGTTTAAACTTATTTACGGACATAAATACGGACCCAGGGACCTCAAGCAAAATTCCCTGAGAGATATATAAATCGTAAAGTTTTACGAATGGCCAGTAACAGAGTTCGGGATTGGTTTATCGATCTTCTAATGGCTCCCATCTACATGAGAGTGGGCGTGTATAGTGGCTGTATTCATGGCGAACGTACGTTAGCTCACTACTGAGGAGCGCGTCTATACCTCTAGATAACGATATTCTAGTTTTATAGCGTCTTTTGTGTAGTTTTCACAGCACAAGATACTTAAGATCCGTAAACAGATAGTGGGTATGATTGTAAATAGTTTCCCTTTTTAAAATCCCAAGCGCTGATGTGAGTCAGCTCAGCCCGCTGTCCGGATCACCTGGCCGTGTGTATGGACGCTCAGCCCCTGCCCGGATCACCTGTCGGTGTGTACGGATTCTCAGCACGCTGTCCGGATCACCTGTCGGTGTGTACGGACGCTCAGCCCGCTGTCCGGATCACCTGTCGGTGTGTACAGATTCTCAGCACGCTGTCCGGATCACCTGTCGGTGTGTACGGACGCTCAGCCCGCTGTCCGGATCACCTTGAGACAATGACGGCCGAGTCCCCAAGGCCCGAGTTCTCCAGAAGACGGTGGCTGTCGTGTCCTGGCTCCGTGCGGACTAGAGACGCAACACGTGGCGCCATCTAACGGTCTACTGTTTAACCCTGTGCTGGAGGTTTACACTTGAAGTGATGTGTTGGTATACAGTGTATATGTATAATGGGTTCATTCCGCAGCCATGTCTATGTAAGCATTCCATCTTATCGATTAGTAGTCATGTCTCTATGACGTCACTAACTGTTGGTGGAGACAGGAAAGAGACACCAGGACCAGTCGTGGCAAAACTCCGAGTCTCCTCAAACCACAAGAGCTATTCAGAGACAGATATCTTGGTGGAAAGCTATTAACGAACCTCGTATTCAGTACTATCAGTGAAAGTGGTGAACTTAAAAAATAAAAATATTGTACATAACATAATTATGTGTTGATCGTTGTTCATCTAAGGGTTATGGGCTTATGGTTATGTACAACCATGACTGGAGCTCACTAATACAGCCATGGTGACCCCTCACTATTACAGCCATTGTAACACCTCACTAGTACAGCCACGGTGACCCCTCACTATTACAGCCTTGGTGACCCCTCACTATTACAGCCATTGTAACACCTCACTATTACAGCCTTGGTGACCCCTCACTATTACAGCCATTGTAACACCTCACTAGTACAACCACGGTGACCCCTCACTATTACAGCCTTGGTGACCCCTCACTATTACAGCCATGGTGACCCCTCACTATTACAGCCATGGTGAGCACTTATTATTACAACCACGGTGACCCCTCACTATTACAGCCATGGTGACCCCTTATTATTACAGCCATGGTGACGCCTCACTATTACAGCCTTGGTGACCCCTCACTATTACAGCCATGGTGACCCCTCATTATTACAGCCATGGTGAGCCCTTACTATTACAGCCATGTTTACCCGTCACTAGTACAGCCACGGTGACCCCTCATTATTACAGCTATTGTGACCCCTCACTGTTACAGCCACGGTGACCCCTCACTATTAGTCTTGGTGAGCCCTCACTAATACAACCATGGTGACCCCTCACTAGTACATCCATGGTGACCCCACACTATTACAGCCATGGTGATCCCTCACTATTACGGCCATGGTGACCCCTCACTATTAAAGGCCATGGTAACGCCTCACTATTAGAGCCATGGTTACCCCTCACTATTAGAGCCAGGATGATCCCTCACTGTTACAGCCATGGTGACCTCTCACTATTACAACCATAGTGACTCCTCACTATTAGAGCCATGGTTACCCCTCATTATTACAGCCAGGATGACCCCTCGCTATTACAGCCATGGCGACCCCTCACTATTACAGCCATGGTGACCCCTCACTATTACAGCCTCGGCGACCCCTCACTATTACAGCCGTGGTGACCCCTCACTATTAGGAGCCATGGTGACCCCTCAGTATTGCAGTCAGGGTGACCCCTCACTATTACAGCCATGGTGACCCTCACCATTACAGCCATGGTTACCCGTCACTGTTAGAGCCATGGTGACCTTCACCATTACAGCCATGGTTACCCCTCACTGTTACAGCCATGGCGACCCTCACTATTACAGCCATGGTGACCCCTCACTATTACAACCATGGTGACGCCTCACTATTAGAGCCATGGTTGCCCCTCACTATTACAGCCAGGATGACCCCTCTCCATTAAAACCATAAAGGTATGTTCCATGACAGAGTTGAGGTATCTGGTACAATCTGGAACCCCGAATATCATCTGGAGCAGTAGATGTCATAATGCAAACATTTCCCCTGAAATCTCTTGACGACTGTTATCCGTGGCTACAATTACGGCTCTCAGACATAGACGCCAGGCGTCGGTAGCCGTGACGCCCCTTCCAGCCACAGGCTCGAGTATAAGTCACAGAATAGCAAAATATTTGACAAACTCGAAGAAAACAAATCTTCCACGGTATACGGTATAAAGCACTGTATACGGTAGGGTATAGGCATATAGCACTGTATACGGTACGATATGCGGTATAAAGCACTGTGTACGCTAGGGTATGCGGTATATAGCACTGTATACGCTAGTGTATACGGTATATAGCACTGTGTACGCTAGGGTATGCGGTATATAGCACTGTATACGCTAGTGTATACGGTATATAGCACTGTGTACGCTAGGGTATGCGGTATATAGCACTGTATACGGTAGGGTATGCGGTATATAGCACTGTATACGCTAGGGTATGCGGTATATAGCACTGTGTACGCTAGGTATATGCGGTATATAGCACTGTGTACGCTAGGGTATGCGGTATATAGCACTGTATACCCTAGGGTATGCTGTATATAGCACTGTGTACGCTAGGGTATGCGGTATATAGCATTGTATACGGTAGGGTATGCGGTATATAGCACTGTGTACGCTAGGGCATGCGGTATATAGCACTGCATACGGTAGGGTATGCGGTTTATAGCACTGTGTACGCTAGGGTATGCGGTATATAGCAATGTATACTGTACAGTATACGGTATATAGCCCTGTGTACGGTACGGTATCCGGTATATAGCACTGTGTACGCTAGGGTATGCGGTATATAGCACTGTGTACGCTAGGGTATGCGGTATATAGCACTGTATACGGTAGGGTATGCGGTATATAGCACTGTGTACGCTAGGGTATACGGTATATAGCACTCTGTACGCTAGGGTATGCGGTATATAGCGCTGTGTACGCTAGGGTATGCGGTATATAGCAATGTATACTGTACAGTATACGGTATATAGCCCTGTGTACGGTACGGTATACGGTATATAGCACTGTGTACGCTAGGGTATGCGGTATATAGCACTGTGTACGCTAGGGTATGCGGTATATAGCACTGTATACGCTAGGGTATGCGGTATATAGCACTGTGTACGCTAGGGTATACGGTATATAGCACTCTGTACGCTAGGGTATGCGGTATATAGCACTGTGTACGCTAGGGTATGCGGTATATAACACTGTATACGCTAGGGTATGCGGTATATAGCACTGTGTACGCTAGGGTATGCGGTATATAGCACTGTGTACGCTAGGGTATGCGGTATATAACACTGTATACGCTAGGGTATGCGGTATATAGTACTGTGTACGCTAGGGTACGCGGTATATAGCACTGTGTACGCTAGGGTATGCGGTATATAGCACTGTGTACGCTAGGGTATGCGGTATATAGCACTGTGTACGCTAGGGTATACGGTATATAGCACTGTGTACGCTAGGGTATGCGGTATATAGCACTGTGTACGCTACGGTATGCGGTATAAAGCACTGTATACACTAGGGTATGCGGTATATAGCACTGTGTACGCTAGGGTATGCCGTATAGAGCACTGTATACGGTAGGGTATACGGTATATAGCACTGTATACGGTACGGTATACGGTATATAGCACTGTATACGGTAGGGTATGCGGTATATAGCACTGTGTACGTTAGGGTATACGGTATATAGCACTGTGTACGGTACGGTACACGGTATATAGCAATGTGTACGCTAGGGTTTTCAGTATATAGCACTGTATACGGTAGGGTATGCGGTATATAGCATTGTGTACGCTAGGGTATGCGGTATATAGCACTGTGTACGCTAGGGTATGCGGTATATAGCACTGTATACGGTAGGGTATGCGGTATATAGCACTGTATACGGTAGGGTATGCGGTATATAGCACTCTGTACGCTAGGGTATGCGGTAGATAGCACTGTATACGGTAGGGTATGCGGTATATAGCACTGCATACGCTAGGGTATGCGGTATATAGCACTGTATGCGGTAGGGTATGCGGTATATAACACTATACGCTAGGGTATGCGGTATATAGCACTGTGTACGCTAGGGTACGCGGTATATAGCACTGTGTACGCTAGGGTATGCGGTATATAGCACTGTGTACGCTAGGGTATGCGGTATATAGCACTGTGTACGCTAGGGTATACGGTATATAGCACTGTGTACGCTAGGGTATGCGGTATATAGCACTGTGTACGCTACGGTATGCGGTATAAAGCACTGTATACACTAGGGTATGCGGTATATAGCACTGTGTACGCTAGGGTATGCCGTATAGAGCACTGTATACGGTAGGGTATACGGTATATAGCACTGTATACGGTACGGTATACGGTATATAGCACTGTATACGGTAGGGTATGCGGTATATAGCACTGTGTACGTTAGGGTATACGGTATATAGCACTGTGTACGGTACGGTACACGGTATATAGCAATGTGTACGCTAGGGTTTTCAGTATATAGCACTGTATACGGTAGGGTATGCGGTATATAGCATTGTGTACGCTAGGGTATGCGGTATATAGCACTGTGTACGCTAGGGTATGCGGTATATAGCACTGTATACGGTAGGGTATGCGGTATATAGCACTGTATACGGTAGGGTATGCGGTATATAGCACTCTGTACGCTAGGGTATGCGGTAGATAGCACTGTATACGGTAGGGTATGCGGTATATAGCACTGCATACGCTAGGGTATGCGGTATATAGCACTGTATGCGGTAGGGTATGCGGTATATAGCACTGCATACGCTAGGGTATGCGGTATATAGCACTGTGTACGCTAGGGTATGCGGTATATAGCACTGTGTACGGTACGGTATACGGTATATAGCACTGTATACGGTACGGTATACGGTATATAGTACTGTATACGGTACGGTATACGGCATAGATCACTGTGTACGGTACGGTATGCGGCATATACCGCACTGTATATACATAATTTTATATATATATATGCCTTTATTGGGCAATCACCTTCCAGTAAGCTTCTCCAGGTGTTTGTCGATGCGGGCCGTGTCGTTAATGATCTGTTTTTCTCGTGGTACAACAACCCAGGGCATATCAGTATCTGACCCAAGCAAACAGCTCCCACCTAGTGCAAGCCATGTGCAAACAGCTCCCACCTCCGGCAAGCCATCTGAAAACAGCTCCCACCTAGGGCAAGTCATCTGCAAAAAGCTCCCACCTCCGGCAAGCCATCTGCAAACAGCTCCCACCTAGGGCAAGCCATCTGCAAACAGCTCCCACCTAGCGCAAGTCATCTGCAAACAGCTCCGATCTAGGGCAAGTCATCTGCAAACAGCTCCCATCTGGGGCAAGTTATCTGTAAACAGCACCCACCTAGGGCAAGTCATCTGCAAACAGCTCCCATCTAGGGCAAGTCATCTGTAAACAGCACCCACCTGGGGCAAGCCATCTGCAAACAGCTCCCACCTAGCGCAAGTCATCTGCAAACAGTTCCCACCTAGGGCAAGCCAACTGCAAACAGCTCCCACCTGGGGCAAGCCATCTGCAAACAGCTCCCACCTAAGGCAAGTCATCTGCAAACAGTTCCCACCTAGGGCAAGCCATCTGCAAACAGCTCCCACCTGGGCCAAGCCATCTACAAACAGCTCCCACCTAGGGCAAGTCATCTGCAAACCGTTCCCACCTAGGGCAAGCCATCTGCAAAAAGCGGGCACCTATGGCAAGCCATGTGAAACAGCTCCCACCAATGGCAAGCCATGTGCAAACAGCTCCCACCTATGGTAAGTCATCTGCAAACAGCGAGCACCTATGGCAAGCCATGTGAAATAGCCCCCACCTAGGGCAAGCCATGTGCAAACAGCTCCCACCTAGGGCAAGCCATGTGCAAACAGCTCCCACCTAGGGCAAGCCATCTGCAAACAGCTCCCACCTGGGGCAAGTCATCTGCAAACAGCTCCCACCTAAGGGAAGCCATCTGCAAACAGCTCCCACCTGGGGCCAGTCATCTGCAAACAGCTCGCACCTAGGGCAAGTCATATGCAAACAGCTCCCACCTAGGGCAAGCCATGTGCAAACAACTATCACCTGGGGTAAGCCACCTGCAAACAGCTCCCACCTAGGGCAAGCCATCTGCAAACAGCTCCCACCTGGGGCAAGTCATCTGCAAACAGCTCCCACCTAAGGCAAGCCATCCGCAAACAGCTCCCACCTAGGCAAGTCATCTGCAAAAAGGCTCCCACCTAGGGCAATCCATCTGCAAACAGCTACCACCTAAGGCAAGCCATATGCAAACAGTTCCCACCTAGGGCAAGCCATCTGCAAACAGCTCTCACCTATTGCAAGCCATATGCAAACAGCTCCCTCCTAGGGCAAGCCATTTGCAAACAGCTCCCACCTAGGGCAAGCCATCTGCAAACAGCAAGCACCTATCGCAAGCCATCTGCAAACAGCGAGCACCTATCGCAAACCATCTGCAAACAGCTCCCACCTAGGGCAAGCCATCTGCAAACAGTTCCCACCTATGGCAAGCCATGTGCAAACAGTTCCCCCCGAGGGCAAGC
The DNA here is from genome assembly GCA_964019135.1 of Arenicola marina. Lineage (NCBI taxonomy): Eukaryota > Metazoa > Annelida > Polychaeta > Arenicolidae > Arenicola > Arenicola marina. The sequence goes on along the minus strand of OZ025258.1, from coordinate 5,366,097 downwards.
CATCTGCAAACAGTTTCCACCCAGGGCAAGCCATGTGCAAACAGTTCCCACCTACGGCAAGCCATCTGCAAACAGCGAGCACCTATGGCAAGTCATGTGCAAATAGCTCCCACCTAGGGCAAGCCATGTGCAAACAGTTCCCACCTAGGGCAAGCCATCTGCAAACAGCTCCCACCTAGAGCAAGCCATCTGTAAACAGTTCCCACCTTGGGCAAGCCTTCTGCAAACAGCTCCCACCTAGGGCAAGCCATGTGCAAACAACTCGCACCCAGGGCAAGCCATCTGCAAACAGCTCCCACCTAGGGCAAGCCATGTGTAAACAGCTCCCACCTAGGGCAAGCCATCTGCAAACAGCTCCCACCTAGGGCAAGCCTCCTGCAGACAGCTCCCACCTAGGACAAGCCATCTGCAAACAGCTCCCACCTAAGGCAAGCCATCTGCAAACAGCTCCCACCTAGGGCAAGCCATCTGCAAACAGCTCTCACCTAGGGCAAGCCTCCTGCGGACAGCTCCCACCTAGGACAAGCCATCTGCAAACAGCTCCCACCTGAGGCAAACCATCTGCAAACAGCTCCCACCTAGGGCAAGTCATCTGCAAACCGTTTCCACCTAGGGCAAGCCATCTGTAAAAAGCGAGCACCTATGGCAAGCCATGTGAAACAGCTCCCACCCATGGCAAGCCATGTGCAAACAGCTCCCACCTATGGCAAGTCATCTGCAAACAGCGAGCACCTATGGCAAGCCATGTGAAACAGCCCCCACCTAGGGCAAGCCATCTGCAAACAGCTCCCACCTGGGGCAAGCCATCTGCAAACAGCTCCCACCTAGGGTAAGCCATGTGTAAACAGCTCCCACCTAGGGCAAGCCATCTGCAAACAGCTCCCACCTAAGGCAAGCCATCTGCAAACAGCTCCCACCTAGGGCAAGCCATCTGCAAACAGCTCCCACCTAGGGCAAGCCATCTGCAAACAGCCTTCACCTAGGGCAAGCCATCTGCAGACAGCTCCCACCTGGGGCAAGTCATCTGCAAACCGTTCCCACCTAGGGCAAGACATCTGCAAAAAGCGAGCACCTATGGCAAGCCATGTGAAACAGCTCCCACGCATGGCAAGCCATGTGGAAACAGCTCCCACCTATGGCAAGTCATCTGCAAACAGCGAGCACCTATGGCAAGCCATGTGAAACAGCCCCAACCTAGGGCAAGCCATCTGCAAACAGCTCCCACCTGGGGCAAGCCATGTGCAAACAGCTCCCACCTGGGGCAAGTCATCTGCAAACAGCTCCCACCTAAGGCAAGCCATCTGCAAACAGCTCCCACCTGGGGCAAGCCATGTGCAAACAGCTCGCACCTAGGGCAAGCCACCTGCAAACAGCTCGCACCTAGGGCAAGCCATCTGCAAACAGCTCCCACCTAAGGCAAGCCATCTGCAAACAGCTCCCACCTGGGGCCAGTCATCTGCAAACAGCTCGCACCTAGGGCAAGTCATCTGCAAACAGCTCCCACCTAGGGCAAGCCATCTGCAAACTGCTCCCACCTGGGGCAAGCCATCTGCAAACAGCTCCCACCTAGGGCAAGCCATGTGCAAACAGCGAGCACCTAGGGCAAGCCATGTGCAAACAGCTCCCACCTATGGCAAGTCATCTGCAAACAGCGAGCACCTATGGCAAGCCATGTGAAACTGCTCCCACCTAGGGCAAGCCATCTGCAAACAGCTCCCACCTAGGGCAAGCCATGCGCAAACAGCTCCCACCTATCGCAAGTCATCTGCAAACAGCTCCCACCTATCGCAAGCCATCTGCAAGCAGATCCCACCTGGGGCAAGCCATGTGCAAACAGCTCGCACCTAGGGCAAGCCATCTGCAAACAGCTCCCACCTGGGGCAAGTCATCTGCAAACAGCTCCCACCTAAGGCAAGTCATCTGCAAACAGCTCGCACCTAGGGCAAGTCATCTGCAAACAGCTCCCACGTAGGGCAAGCCATCTGCAAACTGTTCCCACCTGGGGCAAGCCATCTGCAAACAGCTCCCACCTAAGGCAAGCCATGTGGAAACAGCTCGCACCTAGGGCAAGCCATGTGCAAACAGTTCGCACCTAGGGCAAGCCATGTGCAAACAGCTCCCACCTAGGGCAAGCCATCTGCAAACAGCTCCCACTTAGGGCAAGCCATATGCAAACAGTTCCCACCTAGGGCAAGCCATCTGCAAACAGCTCCCCCCTATTTCAAGCCATGTGCAAACAGCTCCCACCTAGGGCAAGCCATTTGCAAACAGCTCCCATCTAGGGCAAGCCATCTGCCAACAGCGAGCACCTATCGCAAGCCATCTGCATACAGCGAGCACCTATCGCAAGCCATCTGCAAACAGCTCCCACCTTGGGCAAGCCATCTGCAAACAGTTCCCACCTAGGGCAAGCCATCTGCAAACAGCTCCCCCCGAGGGCAAGCCATCTGCAAACAGTTTCCACCTATGGCAAGCCATGTGCAGACAGTTCCCACCTAGGGCAAGCCATCTGCAAACAGCGAGCACCTATGGCAAGCCATGTGCAAATAGCTCCCACCTAGGGCAAGCCACGTGCAAACAGTTCCCACCTAGGGCAAGCCATCTGCAAACAGCTCCCACCTAGGGCAAGCCATGTGCAAACAGTTCCCACCTACGGCAAGCCATCTGCAAACAGTTCCCACCTAGGGCAAGCCATCTGTAAACAGTTTCCACCTTGGGCAAGCCTTCTGCAAACAGCTCCCACCTAGGGCAAGCCATGTGCAAACAACTCGCACCCAGGGCAAGCCATTTGCAAACAGCTCCCATCTAGGGCAAGCCATCTGCAAACAGCGAGCACCTATCGCAAGCCATCTGCAAACAGCGAGCACCTATCGCAAGCCATCTGCAAACCGCTCCCACCTAGGGCAAGCCATCTGCAAACAGTTCCCACCTAGGACAAGCCATCTGCAAACAGCGAGCACCTATGGCAAGCCATGTGCAAACAGTTCCCACCTAGGGCAAGCCAACTGCAAACAGCTTCCACCTAGAGCAAGCCATGTGCAAAAAGTTCCCACCTACGGCAAGCCATCTGCAAACAGTTCCCACCTAGGGCAAGCCATCTGCAAACAGTTCCCACCTAGGGCAAGCCATCTGCAAACAGTTCCCACCTATGGCAAGCCATCTGCAAACAGTTCCCACCTAGGACAAGCCATCTGCAAACAGCGAGCACCTAGCCAACAGTTCCCACCTACGGCAAGCCATCTGCAAACAGCGAGCACCTATGGCAAGCCATCTGTAAACAGCTCCCACCTAGGGCAAGCCATCTGCAAACAGTTCCCACCTAGGACAAGCCATCTGCAAACAGCGAGCACCTATGGCAAGCCATGTGCAAACAGTTCCCACCTAGGGCAAGCCATCTGCAAACAGCTTCCACCTAGGGCAAGCCATGTGCAAACAGTTCCCACCTACGGCAAGCCATCTGCAAACAGTTCCCACCTAGGGCAAGCCATCTGCAAACAGTTCCCACCTAGGGCAAGCCATCTGCAAACAGCGAGCACATATGGCAAGCCATCTGCAAACAGCGAGCACCTATGGCAAGCCATCTGCAAACAGCTCCCACCTATGGCAAGCCATCTGCAAACAGTTCCCACCTAGGACAAGCCATCTGGTAACAGCTCCCACCTAGGGCAAGCCATTTGCAATAAAACCGATGAACCGCTTTATCGCCGATCAAGTAGGTTTATCGACCGATTAACCGTTTGTCAATCAATAAACCAGGTTTAACGTCGAAATATATAGTTTTATGATGAATAACAGTTCAGGCCTTACTTTCGAAAAAACAACGTTATCCCGCCTCTTGCGATTAAGTTTATTTTTTTATTTTATCAAAACACCGAATTTATCAAGCTCCCGTATCAAACGGTAAACCGGCTGATAAACCTAGTTCATCGGCTAATGAACCTAATGCATCCGCTGATAAACCGGGTTTAAGGGTTGTATTATACAAAAGGCTGGCCATACACGTCCCACTGTGTCACTATGTAATCGGTTGATTGGTTGGTTATTAGCCCAGTGAGCTATCGCGCCGGCCCCACTATGTAATCGAAGGGTCTTCACGTATATTGAATACACAGTGTGTGGGAGGGTGACGCGGTCAGAGGCCCGGTCACATTCTATTTCACGCCGTGATGCAATGCTTAAAGAATCGTGAAACTACAATCAGGATGTGACGGGGCAGCTAGGGACCGCGGCCGCCAGTCGAACACAGATTGTACCCTCGGCCACAACACATGCATAGTTATATAGGAAGCGGAGGACGTGTGTTAGTCTGGGAGGGTGGCGGGTGGGGGGGGGGCTATGCTCCCAATAGATGCAGGAGAACGAGTGTCGCTGCTCGCAAACACAAACCTATTAATACACCAATAGGGGCCTCATGATGTATCGTCTCATTCCATAGCTTGCTACTCCACTCAAATTGAGCGTATGGCTGTTTTTAGCCCAGAACCCTAGGCTGTGTGGGCTGAAACACAGCCTAGTAGCATTTCATAGTAATATTCTGGTCTGGAACAACCCCATTTCAGGGTTTGACCAAGTGTAGCTCTGATTCTCCTTTGCTGTGGGAAAAGTTTTATAACAGAAACAAACCTTAATCCTCTTCTTGTTACTTCCTGGCAAGTAATGACTAATCACACATGTAACCATTCTTAAAAGGCAAAAATATTCCAGTCTGTCACCAGAAATTCATATGAAAACATGTGTTTTCACTGACCCAATGACTGGGTACCTGAACAATGAACCAATTAGCATGGCTTATAATATCATGTGATGACATTGCACATGTGCAGTGATCAACTTCCTGTAAAAAAAATGGTGGCATGTTGTTGTCCATTTTTATGCCAGTAGGCAATTATGGCTCATTTTGAAGACTTTAACAACTTTGGAAGAGTTTATACATCATTAATTATATATAGAAAAGTACTTTTACATTGTTGAAACTAATTATGATAGCTATACTAAAACTATTCAATTTGTCATATGAAGTTGATTTTTTACTATAGAATGCTCCATGGCTATGATTCTTCAACCATAGCCATGGATTCATGGCTAGGCTGTTTTAGTCGTAAATATTGCGGCAAATCGGCCCCTTTTAATCAAAGAAGTGAGAATCGTGCCCCTGCCAAACGACACACTACAACTCACTATTATTGACCATTTCGCAAGGAGCTTCCAACCGTGCTCTGTACAGCTTTAACCCGATTAATCACTTCTATCGCTTCTCCTGCACAAAACGTAATTGGCTAACTCCACACTTGTCTTTTTGAGAGCCTCGGAACCCACCTCACCAGGCCTCTTGTCTGCACCCCCCCCCCCAGTCCTCACCCCCCCCCCCCGCCCCCAGTCTTCACCCCCCAGCCAATCCTTCCCCCCCCCACCCGCCCACTTGACTGCCCCGTGTACCTTGCCAGCCCTTTTTGCCCCGCCACGCCCCGCCCCGCCTCATCCACTCTGCCTCACCTCGCGCTGGTTCAGATTTCGATCAATGACAGTTATTGGACTGACGGTGAAGACACGCAGTCATCATTTGCTTTTACGCCGCACTCAACCGTCCACTGCGACCCAACTCCCATTAAAGCAAATAATCAGTTTTACAAAGTACAAATCTAGTGAAGTGGTCCGTAGCGCGAGTGTTGACACTGGGAATCAGTGGCCGCAGTGGCTGCTCTCAACGAGCAGGCGGGTGTTGACACGGCGGGTGAATTGCATAGCAACGCGCGGGAAAACTGACGGTGTTTGTAGATGTGTTTTTGTCTTTGTGACCTGAGAACATCTGGACCTTATGGTCGCCATGTATACTAAATCTCCACCGCGGACTACGCAAAACGCTCATGTCGCACTGTGATGAGAAACTCCAACGAGACGGAGAGAATTCTGACACGCCAAGAAAGTCAGGTAAGCACCTAAAGTTGTGCACACTTCACTCCACTTCATCGATATGATGACTTGCAATATATAGTTGTTTGATCCTACTTGTTTTAACTCTTTAAGGCAATATGAGCTCGATGGCTACACTGGTCTAGTGGTTAGCCCGAGTGACCTCTGCCATCGTGTTTGGGGTTCGCGCCCCAGCGTGTAAACATCCTGTCATGCAGGGTAACGCTGGCCTTCTGACAACAGAGTCGAGGGTCAGAATATCTAGCAGCAGGACATTCGGTACTATAATCTTTATTTTTCATTATAAATGGCAAGAAATATCAGGGAGGTAGTTATAAATCTGGCAAAGTACTCTTTAACCACACAGTCTGTTACTGCTTCGAGTTTAGACATTTGCGAAACCTAAATATTCTGTTCAAACCTTAACTATTCGGTTGACGCACCCTATGGGTGTATTTCAGCCTGTATATGGGGGTGTATCTCAGCCTGTATATGGGGGTGTATCTAAGCCTGTATATGGAGGTGTATCTCAGCCTGTATAAGGGGGTGTATCTCAGCCTGTATATGGGGGTGTATCTCAGCCTGTATATGGAGGTGTATCTCAGCCTGTATATGGGGGTGTATCTCAGCCTGTATATGGGGGTGTATCTCAGCCTGTATATGGGGGTGTATCTCAGCCTGTATAAGGGGGTGTATCTCAGCCTATCTCAGCCTGTATATCTCAGCATGTATATACAGGCTGAGAGGTGTATCTCAGCCTGTATATGGGGGTGTATCTCAGCCTGTATATGGGGGTGTATCTCAGCCTGTATATGGGGGTGTATCTTAGCCTGTATATGGGGGTGTATCTCAGTCTGTATATGGGGGTGTATCTCAACCTGTATATGGGGGTGTATCTCAGCTTGTATATGGGGGTGTATCTCAGCCTGTATACGGAGGTGTATATCAGCCTGTATATGGGGGTGTATCTCAGTCTGTATATGGGGGTGTATCTCAGCCTGTATATGGGGGTGTGTCTCAGTCTGTATATGGGGGTGTATCTCAGCCTGTATATGGGGGTGTATCTCAGCCTGTATATGGGGGTGTATCTCAGCCTGTATATGGGGGTGTATCTCAGCCTGTATATGGGGGCGTATCTCAGCCTGCATTTGGGGGTGTATCTCAGCCTGTATATGGGGGTGTATCTCAGCCTGTATAAGGGGGTGTACCTCAGCCTGCATATGCGGGTGTATCTCAGCCTGTATATGGGGGTGTATCTCAGCCTGTATATGGGGGTGTATCTCAACCTGTATATGGGGGTGTATCTCAGCCTGTATAAGGGGGTGTATCTCAGCCTGTATATGGGGGTGTATCTCAGCCTGTATATGGGGGTGTATCTCAGCCTGTATATCAGGGTGTATCTCAGCCCGTATAAGGGGGTGTATCTCAGCCTGTATATGGGGGTGTATCTCAGCCTGTATATGGTGTGTATCTCAGCCTGTATATGGGGGTGTATCTCAGTCTGTATATGGGGGTGTATCTCAATCTGTATATGGGGGTGTATCTCAGCCTGTATATGGGGGTGTATCTCAGCCTGTATATGGGGGTGTATCTCAGCCTGTATATGGGGGTGTATCTCAGCATGTATATGGGGGTGTATCTCAGCCTGTATATGGGGGTGTATCTCAGCCTGTATATCAGGGTGTATCTCAGCCTGTATATCGGGGTGTATCTCAGCCTGTATATGGGGGTGTATCTCAGCCTGTATATGGGGGTGTATCTCAGCCTGTATATGGGGGTGTATCTTAACCTGTATATGGGGGTGTATCTCAGCCTGTATATGGGGGTGTATCTCAGCCTGTATACGGGGGTGTATCTCAGCCTGTATGTGGGGGTGTATCTCAGCCTGTATATGGGGGTGTATCTCAGCCTGTATATGGGGGTGTATCTCAGCCTGTGTAAGGGGGTGTATCTCAGCCTGTATATGGGGTGTATCTCAGCCTGTATATGGGGGTGTATCTCAGTCTGTATATGGGGGTGTATCTCAATCTGTATATGGGGGTGTATCTCAGCCTGTATATGGGGGTGTATCTCAGCCTGTATATGGGGGTGTATCTCAGCATGTATATGGGGGTGTATCTCAGCCTGTATATGGGGGTGTATCTCAGCCTGTACATGGGGGTGTATCTCGGCCTGTATATGGGGGTGTATCTCAGCCTGTATATGGGGGTGTATTTCAGCCTTTATATGGGGGTGTATCTCAGCCTGCACATGGATCTTGTTTTGTCAAATTAAGGACATTACCCATTTTATCAATGTTTGGCGTGAACTCAAGCTCGACCCCTGTATATCTATAACAGTCCATGTAAAATTTACCACTCTCTTGTTGGGACGCGCAATATTCACAGTAATAAGCTTAGAGTCACATGCAACTTTTCCATATATATGAGGAGAGTGTATAGGCCTATTACCCCCTTGTTAGCCTGGAGGTGACACGCGCCTGGCTAACAAGATTATTGGAATCTTCGCCTACCGAGGCAATGTCCTCTCCTTTACTCCGGTCGCCGCTTCCCCCTCCCCTTCCCCTTCCCCTTCCCCCTTCCCTTCCCCTTCCCCTTCCCCCTCCCATTCCCCTTTACCCCTCATATTCTCCTTCCCCCTCCCATTCCCCCTCCCCTTCCCCTTCCCCCTCCCATTCCCCTTCCCCCTCCCATTCCCCTTCCCCCTTCCATTCCCCCTCTCCTTCCCATTCCCCTTCCCCTCCCCTTCCCCTTCCCGTTCCCCTTCCCTTTCCCCCTCCCGTTCCCCTTCCCCCTCCAATTCCCCCTCCCCCTCCCATTCCCCTTCCCCGCCCCTTCCTCCTCTCCTCTCCTTGCAGCTACCAACAGCTGCCTCGATTCACCACCACCCCACTGCTACCCACCTTTCCCTACTGTTACCCACCCCACCGACACCCTGCCGCTTTCCACTCTTTGTTACCGCTACTCACTCATCCCTATCATTATCCACCTTTTTATGCCATGACCCATCCCCATCACCGGGGTGGGTGGGGAATACCTTTTCCGATCTCCGCGATTGGCATCCAAGAATTCTGGAGACTCGCGATCAGCTCCTGGCAATCTTTGGGGATCGTTATCCGTACAATTCCTGGTTCAACGCGACGATTCGATAACGATCTCCCTGATTCTTGGAGATTCGCGATTACCCCCACTCCCATCACCCCATCGCTATTCATCCTTTCCTACCACTACCAACCCTCACCCACCGTTCCCTATCATTATCCACCCCTCCCTACCACTACCCACCCCTACCACTACCAACCACCGCCCCACCGCTCTAACCCCCACCCCCCCTCCCGCCACCGCCATCTTTGAGGCTGAGTCTCCCTGGTGAGGAGTAAACCCACCCTGTGAGAGCTCCAAGAAAGCGAGCGGCAAGCTGATTTATCCGACATTGTCACGCAACGGGGACAAAGATTTCCTCGGGATGCCTTCAAAACATCGATTGCGGCTCGGATAAAGAAGTTTTTGTGACTGTATTAGGAATTTTGTTTTGTCTTTTATTCGGAATTAGCCATAACCCAAGGTGACCTTTCTGCGGCGGGAAAACTTGTTTTTCCAAAGAAGACAACTTGGTTTCCTGTAGCAGCCTGCAGGCCTCTATCGGTGTGAGGTTTGAGATGTGAGAACCGTTCCCACTAACTGCCAGCCAATTATAGCTGAGGCGAACCTGAACATTCCGAACGCAGACACAAAATCAAAGGCGGAAGTGGCCATGTTTCCTGATTGTAGTCAATATAAAAGAACGAAGAATGTTTGCGTCGACACGTTTCATATTCTCCTGGCCATAACTAGCCATAACTGGCCATAACTAGCCTTCCCAGCACGCGCCCACCCCCATCACAGACAATGCAAATACAGGCCTAATTTGAGGTGCATCTTTTCAACCTTCCCCCCAAAGCCCTATACCGGGTTCTCTATACCAAGAGATTCTTTACACCAAAAGGTTCTCCACACCAAGAGCGTTCTCTATACCACGAGATTCCCTACACCAAAAGGTTCTCTACACCAAGAGCGTTCTCTAAACCACGAGATTCTCTACACCAAGAGATTTTCTACACCAAGAGCTTCTCCACACAAAATGTTCTCTAAACCAAGAGAATCTCTACACCAAGAGGTTCTCACTACCAAGAGTTGTTCTACACCAAAAGGTTCTGTATGCCAAGAGGTTCTTTACACCAAGATGTTCTCTACACCAAGGGGCTCTCTGTACCAACAAGTTATATGTACCAATAGGGTCTCTGCAGCACAAGGTTTATCTATACCAAATGACAGGGTAGCGTACATAGTAAGAGTTTGTCTACGCCAAGGCATTCTAGACACCATGATGTTTTCAATTTCAAGAGGTTGTTTAGGTCAAGAAGTTCTCGACGTCAGGAACCTAGAGAGCTCGTATTGGATGGGGCAAGGAGTGCGTAATGCCAGCGTCGGGTTCTGGCACACAAGTGACACACCACATAAAACACAACATTCAAAGTGTTCCCAGTGCAGCTTGTATATCGATCTACTAGGATCGTGCCAGCTTTGAAATATGCAACAGGTTTGAGATGACAAAAGACGGAGGGGCTGTTTTGTCTGTTGCGGCGTGTTGCCATGGTGAGAGCGAGCGTTGCGGCTGGGAGGCTGTCTCACCCTTTGTTGATGACAATGCGCTCATCTCTCACGCCGCCAAAACTGGCGCCTTATTGTCCTGTTTCGTTCATCGTTATTTCCCGTCGTTCATCTTCCCTCCCCTATTCTATATCATCCTTTGTGGCTTGTTTTTAGTCTTTCTCCCCTTCTTCCCCGCGCACCCACACCCGCACCACTGTTATTTTTCTTTCCGTATATTATATATATCATTTATAAATATGTTATCTGGCATTAAATTTTTTATCTATTTTTTGTATTATGTATTGCTTATATATTTCTTAGATTTTGTTAATTATAAATAACTCTACTCATTTTACCTTCTTCTATAATCTGAACTTTTACCTACCTCTGTGCACTCTATCGCGCTTAGTGTCCTTGTTACCCCTTTTGGGGGTGGCTGCATACTAGGTGGAGGGGGCGGGGGGGTGGGGGGCTTGGGTGCAAGGATGTTGACGTAAGAGGGTCTAGTTTAGAAAGGGTGTGGGAGGGGGATTCCGAGTAGGGAGGGTGTCGTATGATGGGGAGCGGGGGCGGGTGCGGGGATGAGGTTGAAAGAGTGCGGAACCGGGGGTTAGGTCGTTGTGTACCACTGGTCGTTGGGTACCACTGATCGTTGGGTACCACTGGTCGTTGGCTACCACAGATCGTTGGGTACCACTGGTCGTTGAGTACCACTGGTCGTTGGGTACCACTGGTCGTTGGGTACCACTGGTCTTTGGGTACCACTGGTCGTTGGCTACCACTGGTCGTTTCCACTGGTCGTTGCCACTGGTCGTTGGGTACCACTGGTCGTTGAGTACCACTCGTCGTTGAGTACCACCGGTCGTTGAGTACCACTGGTCGTTGGGTACCACTGGTCGTTGAGTACAACTGGTCGTTGGGTACCACTAGTCGTTGGGTACCACTGGTCGTTGAGTACAACTGGTCGTTGGCTACCACTGGTCGTTGGGTACCACTCGTCGTTGGGTACCACTGGTCGGTGGGTTACACTGGTCGTTGGGTAACACTGGTCGTTGGATAACACTGGTCGTTGGGTACCACTGGCCGTTGGGTACCACTGGTCGTTGGGTACCACTGGTCGTTGGGTACCCCAGCGCTGCCTGCATGGATAAGTACTTAAGACCCAAGACCCCCTCCTCCACCCCCTCCCCGTCACCCACCCATCTTCTACTCTACCATGTCGCAGAGAAGTCATGGGCCGATCGATACTGTGGTGAGGGTGACTGGCGCTGTACTGGTACCAAGTGTCACTGGCGTGGACAGGGCGATGTACCTGCAAGTCACCAGTGGTGCCGCCGAAACCGGGGCAAAAGTGGATCTAGCGGATCGTGGCTCCAGAAAACCCATCTGGGGTATTGGATGCAGATCATCCACAGGATATTGAATGTATAGGATATAAATGCCAGATGGTCTAGTGCTTGGCGGGTCCACAGGAAGGTAATGTAATAGTATAGTAATCTATCAGTACAAAATTATCTTACGCTATCTAATAAGGATAACACTAGGCGTTCAGAAACTTCCGGAGATTAATATATTTTGAGTGTGAAGTTCAAGTTCCACGATAGTATATAATATTGTGGATTATTATGGTACTATAAGGGCCGGGCGAAATCCGCGTTACCTTGGTCTCGTAATAACTAGACACAGTGGTGTAACTTTAACTGCATACAACTGTATCCGGCGTTTCTGGGCGATGGTTGTTGGGACACGGCAGACAAAAGAGGGGAAGGCGCCTTTACCCAGAACATGTTCGATTTCATCACACAAGAGTGTAATATATCTGATGTATTAGGAGTATCTGATCTTTGATTTTAGATGTATGCCTCCCAGAGAGTTGTATACATGCCACACCTTATTATTGGTCAATACCTCCTCACCTCCCCCCCGCCCTCCCTACCCTCCGCTACCCCACGTAGTTGCACCTGTGCAATCATGTTTTCATATGTATACAGCATCTGATAACGGTATATTGAGGGCAGATTTATCGTCATTTTATGCAACTGGATATCGGAGGATACGCCACCCCCCTCGCCGCCCAGCCCCTTCCACCCACCTTCACCGTCCAGCCCCCCCTCACCCACCCGCGCAGCCCAGCCCCTCCAACCCCCTCGCCGCCCAGCCCTCCCACGCCCTCCCCACCTAGCCACCCTCACCCACCCTCGCCACCCAGCCCCCCTCACCGGCTCTCGCCGCCCAGCCCCCCTCACCCACCGTCACCGTCCAGCCCCCCTCACCCACCCTCACCGTCCAGCCCCCTTCACCCACCCTCGCCACCCAGCCCCCTTCACCCACCCTCGCCGCCCAGCCCCCTTCACCCACCCTCGCCACCCAGCCCCCCTCACCCACTCTCGCCACCCAGCCCCCCTTAATCCCCCTCGCCACCCAGCCCCCCTTAATCCCCCTCGCCACCCAGCCCTCCTTAATCCCCCTCGCCACCCAGCCCCCTTCACCCACCCTCGCCACCCAGCCCCCCTTAATCTCCCTCGCCACCCAGCCCCCTTAACCCACCCTCACCGTCCAGCCCCCCTCACCCACCCTCACCGTCCAGCCCCCTTCACCCACCCTCGCCACCCAGCCCGCCTTAATCCCCCTCGCCACCCAGCCCCCCTTAATCCCCCTCGCCCCCCAGCCCCCTTCACCCACCCTCACCATCCAGCCCCTTCACCCACCCTCGCCCCCCAGCCCCCTTCACCCACCCTCGCCGCCCAGCCCCCTTCACCCACCCTCGCCACCCAGCCCCCCTCACCCACTCTCGCCACCCAGCCCCCCTTAATCCCCATCGCCACCCAGCCCCCTTTAATCCCCCTCGCCACCCAGCCCCCCTTAATCCCCCTCGCCACCCAGCCCCCCTTAATCCCCCTCGCCACCCAGCCCCCTTCACCCACCCTCACCATCCAGCCCCCTTCACCCACCCTCGCCCCCCAGCCCCCTTCGCCCACCCTCGCCCCCCAGCCCCCCTCACCCACCCTCGCCGTCCAGCCCCCCTCACCACCCTCGCCCCCAGCCTCCATCACCCACCCTCGCCCCCAGCCCCCCTCACCCACCCTCGCCCCCCAGCCCCCCTCACCCACCCTCGCCGTCCAGCCCCCCTCACCACCCTCGCCCCCAGCCTCCATCACCCACTCTCGCCGTCCAGCCCCCCTCACCCACCCTCGCCGCCTGGCCCCCCTCACCCACCCTCGCACCCTAGCCACACGACAGACAGGCGGGCTCGGGGCCCATCCTTTAAGCGGCGGGTTTGAACGAGTTCGCTATAACAATGTGGGCGCCAGTTAATCTGTGAGCCCCTCAGCTATAACAGCCCTCAACCAATTAGCCGTGCCCAGCTGCAGGACACCCTAATCTCGCTGATGTACTTCACCAGTGCCAGTGCCAGCCTGTCAAGCACTTGTCAGACGAGGCACGGTTTGGTGAAATAGTTGGGCTACAGTTGGCAAACATGGCCGTTCAGTACTCTCTACCATGTAGGAAATAAAGTGATCATGCCGCCAGACAGCGGGTAAGGAAGTGATCGCACCTGCAGACAAAAGGTAAGAAAGTGACGTATTGGTCCTATGTGAAATAGGAGCACACCTCTCTCGAACGATATCACCTTCACCTTGAACCGATAGATATGTAGCTGACGAACTTGACCGAGCTATTTGAAGCCCTCGACAGGTCAACATATTGCGTGTTGCTACCTACAGAGCGCGTACAGAACGACGCATGCAGTCAAAGCAAAACGGACATATAGGACGGAACCTGTAGATTATCGGCCATAGTGAGAAGTAACTTTGTCCATCTTCGTTAAACCCTCATTGATAATTACTCAGTACCTTATAAGCTGCGACCCCAGATTACCAAGGGAACGACAGCACCAGCAGCACAATGAGGCATTGGCGAGTGACACCATGACCATGTTGTCTGTTGCTACGAACACACACACAACATGGCCATGATTAATCACATCAGTCAAATTTTTACTTGTTGAGCCATGAAGTACTGGAAATACTACGTGCGGTCTTTGATGTGGGGATGATTAGTGTATAGGGTCCTGGCGTGTCTAGCGGTCGCCGTGTCGAGCGGTCGCCGTGTCGAGCGGTCACCGTGTCGAGGGTCTAGCGGTCACCGTGTCGAGGGTCCAGCGGTCGCCGTGTCGAGGGTCTAGCGGTCGCCGTGTCAAGGGTCTAGCGGTCACCGTGTCGAGCGGTCACCGTGTCGAGCGGTCACCGTGTCGAGGGTCTAGCGGTCACCGTGTCGAGGGTTTAGCGGTCACCGTGTCGAGGGTCTAGCGGTCACCGTGTCGAGGGTTTAGCGGTCACCGTGTCGAGCGGTCACCGTGTCGAGGGTCTAGCGGTCGTCGTGTCGAGAGTCCAGTGGTCACCGTGTCGAGGGTCTAGCGGTCACCGTGTCGAGCGGTCACCGTGTCGAGGGTCTATCGGTCACCGTGTCTAGGGTCTAGCGGTCATCGTGTCTAGGGTCTAGCGGTCACCGTGTCGAGCGGTCATCGTGTCTAGGGTCTAGCGGTCACCGTGTCTAGGGTCTAGCGGTCACCGTGTCTAGGGTCTAGCGGTCATCGTGTCTAGGGTCTAGCGGTCACCGTGTCGAGCGGTCATCGTGTCTAGGGTCTAGCGGTCACCGTGTCTAGGGTCTAGCGGTCACCGTGTCTAGGGTCTAGCGGTCATCGTGTCGAGGGTCTATCGGTCACCGTGTCGAGGGTCTAGCGGTCACCGTGTCGAGGGTCTAGCGGTCACCGTGTCGAGGGTCTAGCGGTCACCGTGTCGAGCGGTCACCGTGTCGAGGGTCTAGCGGTCACCGTGTCGAGGGTCTAGCGGTCACCGTGTCGAGGGTCTAGCGGTCACCGTGTCGAGGGTCTAGCGTTCACCGTGTCGAGCGGTCACCGTATCGAGGGTCTAGCGGTCACCGTGTCGAGGGTCTAGCGGTCATCGTGTCTAGGGTCTAGCGGTCATCGTGTCGAGGGTCTATCGGTCACCGTGTCGAGGGTCTAGCGGTCACCGTGTCGAGCGGTCACCGTGTCGAGGGTCTATCGGTCACCGTGTCTAGCGTCTAGCGGTCACCGTGTCGAGGGTCTATCGGTCACCGTGTCTAGGGTCTAGCGGTCATCGTGTCTAGGGTCTAGCGGTCACCGTGTCGAGGGTCCAGCGGTCACCGTGTCTAGGGTCTAGCGGTCACCGTGTCGAGGGTCTAGCGGTCGCCGTGTCGAGGGACCAGCGGTCACCGTGTCGAGGGTCTAGCGGTCGCCGTGTCAAGGGTCTAGCGGTCACCGTGTCGAGGGTCCAGCGGTCACCGTGTCGAGGGTCTAGCGGTCGCCGTGTTGAGAGTCCAGTGGTCGTCGTGTCGAGGGTCTAGCGGTCACCGTGTCTAGGGTCTAGCGGCCGCCGTGTCGAGGGTCTAGCGGTCACCGTGTCGAGGGTCCAGCGGTCACCGTGTCGAGGGGTCACCGTGTCGAGGGTCTAGCGGTGACCGTGTCGAGGGTCTAGCGGTCACCGTGTCGAGGGTCCAGCGGTCACCGTGTCGAGCGGTCGTCGTGTCGAGAGTCCAGTGGTCACCGTGTCGAGGGTCTAGCGGTCACCGTGTCGAGCGGTCACCGTGTCGAGGGTCTAGCGGTCATCGTGTCTAGGGTCTAGCGGTCACCGTGTCGAGCGGTCACCGTATCGAGGGTCTAGCGGTCACCGTGTCTAGGCTCTAGCGGTCATCGTGTCGAGGGTCTATCGGTCACCGTGTCGAGGGTCTAGCGGTCACCGTGTCGAGCGGTCACCGTGTCGAGGGTCTATCGGTCACCGTGTCTAGCGTCTAGCGGTCACCGTGTCGAGGGACTATCGGTCACCGTGTCTAGGGTCTAGCGGTCATCGTGTCTAGGGTCTAGCGGTCACCGTGTCGAGGGTCCAGCGGTCACCGTGTCTAGGGTCTAGCGGTCACCGTGTCTAGGGTCTAGCGGTCACCGTGTCGAGCGGTCGCCGTGTCGAGCGGTCACCGTGTCGAGGGTCTAGCGGTCGCCGTGTTGAGAGTCCAGTGGTCACCGTGTCGAGGGTCTAGCGGTCGCCGTGTCGAGGGTCTAGCGGTCACCGTGTCGAGCGGTCGCCGTGTCGAGCAGTCACCGTGTCGAGGGTCTAGCGGTCGCCGTGTTGAGAGTCCAGCGGTCACCGTGTCGAGGGTCTAGTGGTCGCCGTGTTGAGAGTCCAGTGGTCACTGTGTCGAGGGTCTAGCGGTCACCGTGTCGAGGGTCCAGCGGTCGCCGTGTCTATGGTCTAGCGGTCACCGTGTCGAGGGTCTAGCGGTCACCGTGTCGAGGGTCCAGTGGTCACCGTGTCGAGCGGTCACCGTGTCGAGGGTCTAGCGGTCACCGTGTCGAGGGTCCAGCGGTCACCGTGTCGAGCGGTCACCGTGTCGAGGGTCTAGCGGTGACCGTGTCGAGGGTCTAGCGGTCACCGTGTCGAGGGTCTAGCGGTCACCGTGTCGAGGGTCCAGCGGTCACCGTGTCGAGCGGTCACCGTGTCGAGGGTCTAGCGGTGACCGTGTCGAGGGTCTAGCGGTCACCGTGTCGAGGGTCCAGCGGTCACCGTGTCGAGCGGTCGTCGTGTCGAGAGTCCAGTGGTCACCGTGTCGAGAGTCTAGCGGTCACCGTGTCGAGCGGTCACCGTGTCGAGGGTCTAGCGGTCATCGTGTCTAGGGTCTAGCGGTCGTCGTGTCGAGGGTCGAGCGGTAACCGTGTCGAGGGTCTAGCGGTCACCGTGTCGAGGGTCTAGCGGTCACCGTGTCGAGCGGTCGCCGTGTCGAGCGGTCACCGTGTCGAGGGTCTAGCGGTCGCCGTGTTGAGAGTCCAGCGGTCACCGTGTCGAGGGTCTAGTGGTCGCCGTGTTGAGAGTCCAGTGGTCACTGTGTCGAGGGTCTAGCGGTCACCGTGTCGAGGGTCCAGCGGTCGCCATGTCTATGGTCTAGCGGTCACCGTGTCGAGGGTCCAACGGTCACCGTGTCGAGGGTCGAGCGGTCACCGTGTCGAGCGGTCTCCGTGTCGAGGGTCTAGCGGTCACCGTGTCGAGGGTCTAGCGGTCGCCGTGTCGAGGGACCAGCGGTCACCGTGTCGAGGGTCTAGCGGTCGCCGTGTCAAGGGTCTAGCGGTCACCGTGTCGAGGGTCCAGCGGTCACCGTGTCGAGGGTCTAGCGGTCGCCGTGTTGAGAGTCCAGTGGTCGTCGTGTCGAGGGTCTAGCGGTCACCGTGTCTAGGGTCTAGCGGCCGCCGTGTCGAGGGTCTAGCGGTCACCGTGTCGAGGGTCCAGCGGTCACCGTGTCGAGCGGTCACCGTGTCGAGGGTCTAGCGGTCACCGTGTCGAGGGTCCAGCGGTCACCGTGTCGAGCGGTCGTCGTGTCGAGAGTCCAGTGGTCACCGTGTCGAGGGTCTAGCGGTCACCGTGTCGAGCGGTCACCGTGTCGAGGGTCTAGCGGTCATCGTGTCTAGGGTCTAGCGGTCACCGTGTCGAGCGGTCACCGTATCGAGGGTCTAGCGGTCACCGTGTCTAGGCTCTAGCGGTCATCGTGTCGAGGGTCTATCGGTCACCGTGTCGAGGGTCTAGCGGTCACCGTGTCGAGCGGTCACCGTGTCGAGGGTCTATCGGTCACCGTGTCTAGCGTCTAGCGGTCACCGTGTCGAGGGTCTATCGGTCACCGTGTCTAGGGTCTAGCGGTCATCGTGTCTAGGGTCTAGCGGTCACCGTGTCGAGGGTCCAGCGGTCACCGTGTCTAGGGTCTAGCGGTCACCGTGTCGAGGGTCTAGCGGTCACCGTGTCGAGCGGTCGCCGTGTCGAGCGGTCACCGTGTCGAGGGTCTAGCGGTCGCCGTGTTGAGAGTCCAGTGGTCACCGTGTCGAGGGTCTAGCGGTCGCCGTGTCGAGGGTCTAGCGGTCACCGTGTCGAGCGGTCGCCGTGTCGAGCGGTCACCGTATCGAGGGTCTAGCGGTCGCCGTGTTGAGAGTCCAGCGGTCACCGTGTCGAGGGTCTAGTGGTCGCCGTGTTGAGAGTCCAGTGGTCACTGTGTCGAGGGTCTAGTGGTCACCGTGTCGAGGGTCCAGCGGTCGCCGTGTCTATGGTCTAGCGGTCACCGTGTCGAGGGTCTAGCGGTCACCGTGTCGAGGGTCCAGCGGTCGCCGTGTCTATGGTCTAGCGGTCACCGTGTCTAGGGTCGAGCGGTCACCGTGTCGAGCGGTCTCCGTGTCGAGGGTCTAGCGGGCACCGTGTCGAGGGTCTAGCGGTCGCCGTGTCGAGGGTCCAGCGGTCACCGTGTCGAGGGTCTAGCGGTCGCCGTGTCAAGGGTCTAGCGGTCACCGTGTCGAGGGTCCAGCGGTCACCGTGTCTAGGGTCTAGCGGCCGCCGTGTCGAGGGTCTAGCGGTCACCGTGTCGAGGGTCCAGCGGTCACCGTGTCGAGCGGTCACCGTGTCGAGGGTCTAGCGGTGACCGTGTCGAGGGTCTAGCGGTCACCGTGTCGAGGGTCTAGCGGTCACCGTGTCGAGGGTCCAGCGGTCACCGTGTCGAGCGGTCACCGTGTCGAGGGTCTAGCGGTGACCGTGTCGAGGGTCTAGCGGTCACCGTGTCGAGGGTCCAGCGGTCACCGTGTCGAGCGGTCGTCGTGTCGAGAGTCCAGTGGTCACCGTGTCGAGGGTCTAGCGGTCACCGTGTCGAGCGGTCACCGTGTCGAGGGTCTAGCGGTCATCGTGTCTAGGGTCTAGCGGTCGTCGTGTCGAGGGTCGAGCGGTAACCGTGTCGAGGTCTAGTGGTCACCGTGTCGAGGGTCTAGCGGTCACCGTGTCGAGCGGTCACCGTGTCGAGGGTCTAGCGGTCACCGTGTCGAGGGTCCAGCGGTCACCGTGTCGAGGGTCTAGCGGTCGCCGTGTCGAGGGTCTAGCGGTCACCGTGTCGAGGGTCTAGCGGTCACCGTGTCGAGGGTCCAGCGGTCACCGTGTCGAGTGGTCACCGTGTCGAGGGTCTAGCGGTGACCGTGTCGAGGGTCTAGCGGTCACCGTGTCGAGGGTCCAGCGGTCACCGTGTCGAGCGGTCGTCGTGTCGAGAGTCCAGTGGTCACCGTGTCGAGGGTCTAGCGGTCACCGTGTCGAGCGGTCACCGTGTCGAGGGTCTAGCGGTCATCGTGTCTAGGGTCTAGCGGTCGTCGTGTCGAGGGTCGAGCGGTAACCGTGTCGAGGGTCTAGCGGTCACCGTGTCGAGGGTCTAGCGGTCACCGTGTCGAGCGGTCACCGTGTCGAGGGTCTAGCGGTCACCGTGTCGAGGGTCTAGCGGTCGCCGTGTCGAGGGTCTAGCGGTCACCGTGTCGAAGGTCTAGCGGTCACCGTGTCGAGGGTCTAGCGGTCGCCGTGTCGAGGGTCTAGCGGTCACCGTGTCGAAGGTCCAGCGGTCACCGTGTCGAGGGTCCAGCGGTCACCGTGTCGAGGGTCTAGCGGTCACCGTGTCGAAGGTCCAGCGGTCACCGTGTCGAGGGTCCAGCGGTCACCGTGTCGAGGGTCTAGCGGTCACCGTGTCGAGGGTCTAGCGGTCACCGTGTCGAGCGGCCACCGTGTCGATGGTCTAGCGGTCGCTCTGTCGAGCGGTCACCGTGTTGAAGGTCTAGCGGTCGCCGTGTGGAGGATCTAGCGGTCACCGTGTCGAAGGTCCAGCGGTCACCGTGTCGAGGGTCCAGCGGTCACCGTGTCGAGGGTCTAGCGGTCACCGTGTCGAGGGTTTAGCGGTCACCGTGTCGAGCGGTCACCGTGTCGAAGGTCCAGCGGTCACCGTGTCGAGGGTCCAGCGGTCACCGTGTCGAGGGTCTAGCGGTCACCGTGTCGAGGGTCTAGCGGTCACCGTGTCGAGCGGCCACCGTGTCGATGGTCTAGCGGTCGCTCTGTCGAGCGGTCACCGTGTTGAAGGTCTAGCGGTCGCCGTGTGGAGGATCTAGCGGTCACCGTGTCGAAGGTCCAGCGGTCACCGTGTCGAGGGTCCAGCGGTCACCGTGTCGAGGGTCTAGCGGTCACCGTGTCGAGGGTTTAGCGGTCACCGTGTCGAGCGGTCACCGTGTCGAGGGTCTAGCGGTCACCGTGTCGAAGGTCCAGCGGTCACCGTGTGGAGGGTCCAGCGGTCACCGTGTCGAGGGTCTAGCGGTCACCGTGTCGAGGATCTAGCGGTCACCGTGTCGAAGGTCCAGCGGTCACCGTGTCGAGGGTCCAGCGGTCACCGTGTCGAGGGTCTAGCGGTCACCGTGTCGAGTGGTCACCGTGTCGAGGGTCTAGCGGTCACCGTGTCGAGCGGTCACCGTGTCGAGGGTCTAGCGGTCGCTGTGTCGAGCGGTCACCGTGTCGAGGGTCTAGCGGTCACCGTGTCGAGGGTCCAGCGGTCACCGTGTCGAGGGTTTAGCGGTCACCGTGGCGAGCGGTCACCGTGTCGAGGGTCTAGCGGTAACCGTGTCGAGGGTTCAGCGGTCACCGTGTCGAAGGTCCAGCGGTCACCGTGTCGAAGGTCCAGCGGTCACCGTGTCGAGGATCTAGCGGTCACCGTGTCGAAGGTCCAGCGGTCACCGTGTCGAGGGTCCAGCGGTCACCGTGTCGAGGGTCTAGCGGTCACCGTGTCGAGCGGTCACCGTGGCGAGCGGTCACCGTGTCGAGGGTCTAGCGGTCGCTGTGTCGAGCGGTCACCGTGTCGAGGGTCTAGCGGTCACCGTGTCGAGGGTCCAGCGGTCACCGTGTCGAGGGTTTAGCGGTCACCGTGTCGAGGGTCTAGCGGTCACAGTGTCGAGGGTCTAGCGGTCACCGTGTCGAGGGTCTAGCGGTCACCGTGTCGAGGGTCCAGCGGTCACCGTGTCGAGGGTCTAGCGGTCACCATGTCGAGGGTCTAGCGGTCACAGTGTCGAGGGTCCAGCGGTCACCGTGTCTAGGGTCTAGCGGTCACCGTGTCGAGGGTCCAGCGGTCACCGTGTCGAGGGTCCAGCGGTCACCGTGTCGAGGGGCTAGCGGTCACCGTGTCGAGGGTCTAGCGGTCACCGTGTCGAGGGTCTAGTCTTCACCGTGTCGAGGGTCTAGCGGTCACCGTGTCGAGGATCTAGCGGTCGCCGTGTTGAGAGTCTAGCGGTCGCCCACCCTCACCTGTCCCCGCCTTTGAGCCACCATGCATGGCCCCTTGCATAGACAGCAGTGATCTCTTAAAGCGCGAGGAGGCTTTGAAACGTGTGGGCGGGGGGTGGGGGGCGTCACCTGACTTGACCTAACCTGACCTGGAGGTTCTTTGACTAAGTCTAAGATTTGTGTTTGTGCGTGAAAAATCGAGTGGGTGTGAAAATATTTTTGTTTGCTTTGGTCCAGGCATTGCTAACTATAAAATCATAATATAGTTGAAGATAAGACATTTATCTCTCCATAATGCATGTGGTACGTTCGACGAGACTGTTGTAAGCGTTGTATTTTGAGGCAAATCATCGATTATTTACATTTCTGCGACAAACTGAGCACCATTTGTCTTCGCCTGGTCAGTCCATATAAGGAGCGTTGTTGAGTAACCATAGATACCGCGCGCAGACACGCGCGTCATGATGATTATTACGTCATACGACATGGAAAACCCCGTGCAGCACATCAGATCGCCTGACACTGACAGTCACTCATGAAACAACCACATTCTGGTTTATCAACTGTCTAACCGCTCATATATTACATAAATCTACTCGGATGGTTATAATTCTGATATGCACAAAACTTCAGTGGTTATTTGTGCATCCAAGGACAGCTTTAGCCGATCTTGTGTGTGAGGCGAGTGAAGGCAAACAACCGGAAGGTATGCACCACGTACAGGCCGTTGATGTAGAGCATAAGTATCCCTGTCTCGTAGGGTCTCGATAAAATCCCGTAGTGACTGTACAGCCCTATGTTGTTGCCATGCAGCATCAATGTTATTGAGATGACGGAGTTGTGCATGCTCAACTCAGTGGCCATGGGATTGGCGAGACCTATCGTCATGGTAACAGACGCCATCCCCATAAAACGGTATCCCCATGCAATGCGGGTCATAGTCCACCGACCTCGACCTTAATGCCAGGGGTGGTCTTGACCTCTAGAAAAAAAACCATAATCAGTTCACATTACCCCCTAGACACAACCATATCTATTCGAGACTGCAGGACCACATAAAGACGCCATGAGATTCCGGCCTAGACATAAAGGCCCCCAACAAAACACTCCAGATGAGAACTCTGCAAATATCAATATGATGTGAGAACAATAAAAGACCTCGGACCCTGGAGAGCGAGCAGAGAGTGAGAGCGGTGGCCCCCCACGCCGTGTAAACACATCACTGCCTTGTAAACGTTACGACCCGGTCTGTACTTGACCCGCGGCATGGCACATACACATCGCCATCAACCCGCCCTACCCTGTCCACCATTCTCACAGACCGCGTCTGGTCGACAAGGTGGACATTTTATTCCAAACTGGCCGTCTCCCCTGGATGGGTCACGAAATGGATTAAACAAGTACACCAAATATCGGAAGGGAGTAATATGTGAGTTATATACCAAGTCAATAGTTCACATTAAAGAGTTAGCAAAGTAAAGAACTGTTGGGACTTCATGTTGGGCGAAAGTGATTTGGCCCGGTTTTCCAGGTGTCATTCAACTTTCATGTTGGTTTAAGCATTCTTCGCGACAGGAATCTTCAGTGAATATGTTTGCCAACCTGTCATCAGAACAGTGCTCCTCTCAATTCATCAACTGTACAAGACCACGTATAACTCAACTGCATATATTAGGGCCCCTGAGTGGGGGTAGCCATGTCGCGTGTCGATTTTAGGAAAAGGTCCATGTCGCGTGTCGATTTTAAGAAAAGTTCCAGGTCGCGTGTCGCTAAGTCTTATGGCGCATGTCGATTTTAAACCCCAATATCGCGTTGTCGATTTTAAAAATCGCCGTGTCGAAAAGGCCCCTCTGGGGCCCTTATATTGATATACATGTTTTTTTGTTTTGTTTTTTTTTTGGGGGGGGGGGGGGTCTTGTAGCGGGCGGTGGCGGTACATGTAGGGGAACATGGGGCAAAATTACCACCTTAACTTTCTTTGTATTTTTTGGAGGACAAGCAGTGCTATAAAAAGAGCCAAATTTTGGTAAACTGACAACAGTAGTATTGTGAATAACATAGTTTGGATACATGCGAGTGACACGAACAAAATTTTTACTAGCACAAAAAACATGTTTTATGTCACAGTGGGTCATTTTGCCCCCCTAATGGGGCAAAATGGTCAGCACATTATTTCAGCATGTTAATGAGTGAACTGAACAGCCTAACAAGACGAACTCCTAACTCTCTGGAACAGTTTGACCCAGAAGGATCACACACAGGAATTCCAAAAAAACGTTTACGTCAGCAGAGGCGGATCGGGCGGGGGGGGGCACCCCCTCCCCCCCCCCCCCCCTTGTGACGCACATCGTTTTCTTCTTCAAGCATGATCTTCTTCATGATCATGAAAGATGTTCCGATTCAGTGGACATATCATCCAGTTTGCTAAAGATAATCGTTTCTGTTAGAGTATACATATTAAATTGGATGTGGGTAAAACGGCCCACTGGGTCATTTTGCCCCAAGCAGCGTGGGTCATTTTGCCCCTGTTAATAACCTTAATATTTGACCGCTGTATGAAATATACGGCGCAGTATATTCCGCATCTGAATTACGTTTGGGGCTTGACTTGGACTTATCTTTGATCGTGTTTTCCCCAAGCTAGTATCCGCGCCCGTATAGATTTGTTAAGGTGTCACGTAACAAACAGGAATAAATATAAAACGCTTCAATACAGGTGGCAGCACCGCAAGTGCGCGATATTGTGGTGGGCCATTTGACCCCGATGGGTCATTTTGCCCCATGTTCCCCTATGTACATCTTTT
Organism: Arenicola marina; assembly: GCA_964019135.1. Lineage (NCBI taxonomy): Eukaryota > Metazoa > Annelida > Polychaeta > Arenicolidae > Arenicola > Arenicola marina. Next base: position 5,341,617 of record OZ025258.1, on the reverse strand, counting down.
AACCGATTACGTTGTCATAATATAAGGTTATTATATAAGCATCTTATGACATCCTTTTATTATATGTTTATACTATATTTAATTTCTTTATGGACAAAGTTCCTAATATCGTGGCCTTTTCATTCTTAAAATAATAGCATTGATTGCCAAAACCCAAGCTGCAAGTCTTGCACATAGATAAAACCTCCGGGATAAATCTGCCATCTATAAAATATATGATATCATTATGCTATGTGATTAATACGTTATTAATATGTTATTGTCATTACATATGTGGTCCATTTCAGGGGCATGACCTCATAGTGTCTGACCGGATAACCCACAGAGAGGATGCAGTAGTGCCATGGTGCCGCTCAGTATGAGAATCACAGAGGATACTCAGCTACAGATGGAACAACTGGGCACGTTGCCTCCACGCCCAATAGTGGGATATTTACATATTAAACGCCACAATAACACCGCCAGGCCGGCTTAAGTGTCTAGGCTGCCGGAATTCGGACTCTGCACCTCGGTTTCTCTGGATGTGATCCAGATATCAGTTGCCATGGTTTCGTCGACGCACACCTCCAAGGTGAAGGACCACCAGAGTCCGGATCCCACGTCGAGCAGGGTTCCGGATCGCCAATCCCTGGCTGACTGTGCTCTCCGGATCTTCGTGCACTACGGGAGCGAGCGGGTGACGCTGGACGTCCTGGATCACGAGCGGGTCCGTGACGTCAGAGAGCGGGTCCGGGAGGCCTTCAGTCTGGATCCCGATGAGGGACCAGCCGGAACCGAGGCTCAGGACAAGAAGTTCTTGACCTTGATGTACGCCGGCGGTGACCTCGAAAATGAGTGGCTGTTCAGCAGTATTGGGATCGTGCAGGGCTCCACGGTCAAGGCCATCTTGAAGGACCTGGTAAACCCGTCCATGTACGTCTACTGCGCCTTCAACGAGGAAACAGTCGCCATTCTGGATAAGATCAACGTCGCGCGCATGACGGTGTCCGAGTTCCGGAGCTTGGTCAGCCGCAAGACGGGACTTCCGGTTGGCTCCTTCCGGTTGCTGAGTAGGCAGCAGCCGGGCGGCATGGAGATGTACGACTGCCAGACGCTGGAGGTCTACGGGCTGTCGCTAGGGGGCGCGGTACGCCTGGAGACCTGGGACGGTTGGGGGGACCTCCTGAACCGCGCCATCATGGGGTCGGGCAGCCACGTGCTGCAGCTCGTGTCCCCCAGTGACGTCACGGCCCGCTACCAGCTCAAGGTGGCGCTGTACGTGGCCGCGCATTTCGGCCACGTGGACCTGGCGGTGACCTTGCTGAGGCAGGGTATCCGGGCGGACGAGGCGGTCGGGGAGCACCCCCTGCGGCAGTGGTGCAAGGGGGCTCTCCAGCACCCCGACACCCTGAAGGCCCCCGTCCACGAGGCGGCCGAGGCCGGTCAGCTGGGGGTCCTCCGCTCCCTCGTCCACCACAACGTCTGCAACGTCCTGGCCAAGGACGGTGGCGGCCTCACGCCCCTTAATATTGCCCTCCGGAAGCAGCAGAAGGCGTGCGCCTCGTTCCTGCTCACCAAGCAGTGGAGCAAGGTGCACTACACCAAGAAGGTGGCCCTGCCCCTCTCCATCTTCGTCAAGATGAAGCGCTGGGCGGCGAAGGCCAAGGACAAAGTTCTCGTCATCCAGGGACACTGGAAGTCCTCCATCAAGAACCCCAAGCGCCACCTCCCGGCCGGGGCGTTGGTCGACCACGGGGTACAGCTGGACGGGTTCTCGCGGAGCAAGCTCTGCTCCCGGCCGGCCGCCCAGCTCCGGGCCGAGGAGGAGCAGGCGGCGGCCGAGCGACAGCGGCGGCGGCGGCGCGAGCAGCCTCCCCCCGCCGCCCGCTCACCGCTTGGCGACATGGACGCCGAGAGCTACTTCAAGTCCCTCGCCTGCTTGCAGAACTTCCGGCCTGCCCGGCTCACCAAGTTCGGGCGTCTCCTGAGCAAAGCGGCTGACCAGGAGAAAAGGCGCGCCCAGTTGGCGGTCCCGCGCCTCAACGAGGCGGACGGGCCAAACGTCATGGATCCGAAAGGAACGTCACTTCCGGCCACAGACGACACCCTGCCGTCACCAGGTGGCGCTAACCCCACCCTTCGCCTCCCCGAGCTGCAGTTGAACAAGTCACACAATCTGTCCACAGACACCGGTCGACGGTCGCTTGACGACTGGAAGGGCAGTCGGCACTCCGTGTCCGTGCGGTCGGTGGGGGAGGGCGCCAGGCCAAAGGGAAGTGAGGGCAGCTCGGGGGAGAAGCGGTCGTGGAACGGCCAGACGCGGGGCCAGCCCGTGGCGGCCAAGGTGCGTACCGGGGACGGGTCGGTGGCGCTCCCGGCCCGCAGCCTGGAGAACACCCCGCGACCCTTCCTCAGAGCCCAGAGCGAGGGTCTCACCCTCGACACCCTGGCGCTCTTTCACAAGTACCGGGGCGTCGCTTCCAGGGACTACGCCATCCGCTGCCTGGAGGTGGCCAACAGCTTCAAGGAGAAGCCGTGGCTCCAGCAGGTCCAACAAGCCATGCTTATAGCCCGCCACGGGGTCAAACATCTGTCGCCAAGGAAACCACGCACCTTCCTGTCAGACCCCGCCCTCGACGCCGTGACGCCGACCAATCACAGAGCTTCCTCCGAGGCCACTAACCAATCAACGGCCTCTATTTCCGCTGGGGGCCTATGATAATAATGAATTAGTAATTGAGGATTGACAATAATCATAGTGGATTGTCCATATGTACATAGCTCGGTCTCGCATAACGTATCGAGCGGTCATTGAGGTGATACACTCCCGCTGAAGTTTACTTCGTGGCCGTAACAAGCTATCTGTGATATTACAATGTAAATGTTTTATTTTTTATAACGGCCTATTTATGTGTTTAACGGGTGACATTTGTAAAAGTCTGTAACAGACCCGGTATCTACAACTTGGTTATTATATCAGTCGGTCCTACAGGAGAATTGCTTCATCATTCTCTTTAGCGATAGAAAACTATTTTTAAAGCATAAATCTTGTCTCAGCCTTATCCTTAACTTTACGTGTCTAGATGTTGATACTCCATAAAAACCGCAGACAAGTGTTAACGAATGATGCTTAGTAAACTTTGACAACAGCTGAAACGATCTTTTTTGTCCGACAACCGGAATAAATGGCTCAGCGCTTAAAGCGTCCCGCTTTCATTCTGCCACTCATAACGAAGGATTGGATGGTCGCAATTACATTTAGCAAAGACATTCGGCAACAGCCACTCGAGAAATATAAACTGAGATTTCAATCACAGACCAGAGAGGGTTTGCAACATTCATGTACACTATTTTATTCAATATCACAACAAATGCAACACTCAGTGGAATTTGATTGGTCCATGATATCGGTAACAGTGTCTATGGAGGGATACGCTATGATGTCGCTGCATCGTAGTCTATGGACGGATGCGGTATGATCACAAGTAACGTTATTCCAGCCCAGGTCACAAGTTTTTCCAGCTGTTGTCACAAGTTCTTCCAGCTGATGTCACCAGTTCTTCCAGCTGTTGTCACAAGTTCTTCCAGCCGGTGTCACAAGTTCTTCCAGCCGGTGTCACAAGTTCTTCCAGCTGTTGTCACAAGTTTTTCCAGCTGGTGTCACAAGTTCTTCTAGCTGTTGTCACAAGTTCTTCCAGCCGGTGTCACAAGTTCTTCCAGCCCGGGTCACAAGTTCTTCCAGCTGTTGTCACAAGTTCTTCCAGCCGGTGTCACAAGTTCTTCCAGCCCGGGTCACAAGTTCTTCCAGCCGGTGTCACAAGTTCTTCCAGCCGGTGTCACAAGTTCTTCCAGCCGGTGTCACAAGTTCTTGTAGCTGGCGACGACCTGTTCCAAGGCGGCGAAGCAGTCGACAAAGCCCTCCTCAGTCATGCCGTGGTGCAGGTACTGGTGGATGTACCCCCGGGACGCGAACATCTGCCACGCCTTGCCCACCACAGCATCCAGGGCACCCACCGGAGACTGGCTGTTGCTTAGCAACACGGCAGACTTCTCGTACTGGGAAAAGGCTCGGGGGTGCGACCAGGTCTTCAGCTCCGAACCTGTGAGCAAAGTGTAAAATATACACATTGCACAAGGTGTACAACATAGATATTACACAAGGTGCCCAACATACACATTACACAAAGTGTACAGCATACACATTACACAAGGTGTACAACATACACATTACACAAGGTGTACAACATACACATTACACAAGGTGCACAACATACACATTACACAAGGTGTACAACATACACATTACACAAGGTGTACAACATACACATTACACAAGGTGTATATATTACACAAGGTGTACATATTACACAAGGTGTAAAACATACATATTACACACGGGCAATCATTAAGATCTATTATTAAATCCTACAGATATTCACCTCTTTCAGTAAGTCAGCCAAATGCGTATAAAATTAAGGAGCATTCGTGGTCGTTACTCAATTAGTGTCGTGTGATATTGAAATTAGACAAAACGGGCCCGGAGACTGAAGCACAATCTGGTGTATTCGAGTTCAAGGATGGAGACGGGTGGCGGGGGAAAAGTGCAGTTACCTGGGGGTATCCAGCTGGTGTACAGGTTGCGTTGCTTCCATTGTGTGACGTCACAGTCCTGTACATCCTTCCCTCGGAGCACCAACAAGTTACTGATGGACTTGTTGAACTCGCCGTTCACACCAGGCTTCACCTGCCAGTTAATCCCTGCGGCGACACGGCGAACCAACGTCAATAGAAACAGATATACAGGACGGGTCTAAGCCAGCAGTTACAGACAGGGGGGAGGGGCCCTGGGCCCCAAGTTATAGACAGGACGGGCTCCAGGCCAGCAGTTACAGACAGGAGAGAGGGGCCCTAGGCAAGCAGTTACAGACAGGACGGGCCTCTAGGCCAGCAGTTACAGACCGGAGGGGCTCTAGGCCAGCAGTTACAGACAGGAGGGAGGGGCCCTACGCCAGCAGTTACAGACAGGACGGGCTCTAGGCCAGCAGTTATAGACAGGACGGGCTCTACGCCAGCAGTTACAGACAGGGAGCAGGGGCTCTAGGCCAGCAGTTACAGACAGGGGGGAGGGGCTCTAGGCCAGCAGTTACAGACAGGGGGGAGGGGCTCAAGGCCAGCAGTTACAGACAGGGCGGGCTCTAGGCCATCAGTTACAGACAGGACGGGCTCTACGCCAGCAGTTACAGACAGGGGGGCAGGGGCTCTAGGCCAGCAGTTACAGACAGGGGGGAGGGGCTCAAGGCCAGCAGTTACAGACAGGGCGGGCTCTAGGCCAGCAGTTACAGACAGGACGGACTCTAGGCCAGCAGTTAGAGACAGGACGGGCTCTGGGCCAGGAGTTACATACAGGGGGGAGGGGCTCTAGGCCAGAAGTTACAGACAGGACAGGCTCTAGGCCAGCAGTTATAGACAGAACAGGCTCTAGGCCAGCAGTTACAGACAGGGGGGAGGGGCTCTAGGCCAGCAGTTACAGACAGGGGGGCAGGGGCTCTAGGCCAGCAGTTACAGACAGGAGGGAGGGGCTCTAGGCCAGCAGTGATAGACAGGACGGGCTCTGGGCCAGCAGTTACACACAGGACGGGCTCTAGGCCAGAAGTTACAGACAGGAGGACTCTAGGCCAGCAGTTACAGACAGGCGGGAGAGACTCTAGGCCAGAAGTTTCAGACAGGAGGGACTCTAGGCCAGCAGTTATAGACAGAACGGGCTCTGGGCCAGCAGTTACAGACAGGGGGGAGGGCTCTAGGCCAGCAGTTACAGACAAGGGGGAGGGGCTCTAGGCCAGCAGTTAAAGACGGGAGGGGCACTAGACCAGCAGTTACAGACAAGAGGGGCTCTAGGCCAGAAATTTCAGACAGGAGAGACTCTAGGCCAGCAGTTATTGACAGGACGGGCTCTAGGCCAGCAGTTACAGAGAGGGGGGGGGGGGCTCTAGGCCAGCAGTTACAGACGGGAGGGGCTCTAGGCCAGCAGTTACAGGCAGGACGGACCCTAGGCCAGCAGTTATAGACGGGACGGGCTCTGGGCCAGCAGTTACTGACAGGCGGGAGGGGCTCTAGGCCAGCAGTTACAGACAGGAGGACTCTAGGCCAGCAGTTACAGACAGGCGGGAGAGGCTCTAGGCCAGAAGTTTCAGACAGGAGAGACTCTAGGTCAGCAGTTACAGATAGGATGAGCTCTAGGCCAGCAGTTACAGACAGGCGGGGCAGCAGTTACAGACAGGAGGGGCTCTATGCCAGCAGTTACAGACAGGCGTGGGGGGGGGCTCTAGGCCGGCAGTTACAGACAGGCGGGAGGGCTTCTAGGCCAGCAGTTACAGACAGGAGGGGCTCTAGGCCAGCAGTTACAGATAGGATGAGCTCTAGGCCAGCAGTTACAGACAGGAGGGGCTCTAGGCCAGCAGTTACAGACAGGCGGGGCAGCAGTTACAGACGGGAGGGGCTCTATGCCAGCAGTTACAGACAGGCGGGGGGGGGAGGGGCTCTAGGCCGGCAGTTACAGACAGGCGGGAGGGCTTCTAGGCCAGCAGTTACAGACAGGAGGGGCTCTAGGCCAGCAGTTACAGATAGGATGAGCTCTAGGCCAGCAGTTACAGACAGGAGGGGCTCTAGGCCAGCAGTTACAGACAGGCGGGGCAGCAGTTACAGACAGGAGGGGCTCTAGGCCAGCAGTTACAGACAGGAGGGGATCTAGGCCAGCAGTTACAGACAAGAGGGGCTCTAGGCTAGCAGTTACAGACAGGAGGGGCTCTAGGCCAGCAGTTACATACAGGAGGGGCTCTAGGCCAGCAGTTACAGACAGGAGTGGCTCTAGGCAGGCAGTTACAGACAGGAGGGGCTCTAGGCCAGCAGTTACCAACGGGAGGGGCTCTAGTCCAGCAATGACAGACAAGAGGGGCTCCAGGCCAGCAGTTACAGACGGAAGGGACTCTAGGCCAGCAGTTACATACAGGAGGGGCTCTAGGCTAGCAGCTACATACATGAGGGGCTCTAGACCAGCAGTTACAGACAGGCGGGAGGGGCTCTAGGCCAGCAGTTACATACAGGAGGGGCTCTAGGCCAGCAGTTACAGACAGGAGGGGCTCTAGGCTAGCAGTTACATACAGGAGGGGCTCTAGGCTAGCAGCTACATACATGAGGGGCTCTAGACCAGCAGTTACAGACAGGCGGGAGGGGCTCTAGGCCAGCAGTTACATACAGGAGGGGCTCTAGACCAGCAGTTACAGACAGGCGGGAGGGGCTCTAGGCCAGCAGTTATAGACAGGATGAGCTACAGGCCAGCAGTTATAGACAGGAGGGGCTCTAGGCCAGCAGTTACAGACGGGGGGGGCTCTAGGCCAGCAGTTACAGACAGGAGGGGCTCTAGGCCAGCAGTTACAGACGGGAGGGGCTCTAGGCCAACAGGTACATACAAGAGGGGTTGCAGGCCAGCAATTACAGATAGCATGAGCTCTAGGCCAGCAGTTACAGACAGGAGGGGCTCTAGGCCAGCAGTTACATACAGGGGGGAGGGGCTCTAGGCCAGCAGTTACAGACGGGAGGGGCTCTAGGCCAGCAGTTACAGACGGGAGGGGCTCTAGGCCAGCAGTTACAGACGGGAGTGGCTCTAGGCAGGCAGTTACAGACAGGAGGGGCTCTAGGCCAGCAGTTACAGACGGGAGGGGCTCTAGGCCAGCAATGACAGACAGGCGGGGGGGGGCTCTAGGCCGGCAGTTACAGACAGGCGGGACTCTAGGCCAGCAGCTACATACATGAGGGGCTCCAGACCAGCAGTTACAGACAGGCGGGAGGGGCTCTAGGCCAGCAGTTATAGACAGGGGGGAGGGGCTCTAGGCCAGCAGTTACAGACAGGGGGGCAGGGGCTCAAGGCCAGCAGTTACAGACAGGGGGGAGGGGCTCTAGGCCAGAAGTTACAGACAGGACGGGCTCTAGGCCAGCAGTTACAGACATGGGGGAGGGGCTCTAGGCCAGCAGTTACAGACAGGGGAGAGGGGCTCTAGGCCAGAAGTTACAGACAGGATGAGCTCTAGGCCAGCAGTTACATACAGGAGGGGCTCTAGGCCAGCAGTTACAGACAGGAGGGGTTGCAGGCCAGCAATTACAGATAGCATGAGCTCTAGGCCAGCAGTTACAGACAGGAGGGGCTCTAGGCCAGCAGTTACATACAGGGGGGAGGGGCTCTAGGCCAGCAGTTACAGACGGGAGGGGCTCTAGGCCAGCAGTTACAGACGGGAGGGGCTCTAGGCCAGCAATGACAGACAAGAGGGGCTCCAGGCCAGCAGTTACAGACATGCGGGGCAGCAGTTACAGACAGGATGGGCTCTAGGCCAGCAGTTACAGACAGGAAGGGCTCTAGGCCAGCAGTTACAGACAGGATGAGCTCTAGGCCAGCAGTTATAAACAAGAGGGGCTCTATGCCAGCAGTTACAGACAGGAGGGGATCTAGGCCAGCAGTTACAGACAAGAGGGGCTCTAGGCTAGCAGTTACAGACAGGAGGGGCTCTAGGCCAGCAGTTACGTACAGGAGGGGCTCTAGGCCAGCAGTTACAGACGGGAGGGGCTCTAGTCCAGCAATGACAGACAAGAGGGGCTCCAGGCCAGCAGTTACAGACAGAAGGGACTCTAGGCCAGCAGTTACATACAGGAGGGGCTCTAGGCTAGCAGCTACAGACAGGCGGGAGGGGCTCTAGGCCAGCAGTTACAGACGGGAAGGGCTCTAGGCCACCAGTTACAGACAGGAGGGGCTCTAGGCCAGCAGTTACAGACAGGATGAGCTCTAGGCCAGCAGTTATAGACAGGATGAGCTCTAGGCCAGCAGTTATAGACAGGAGGGGCTCTAGGCCAGCAGTTACAGACAGGAGGGGCTCTAGGCCAGCAGTTACAGACAGGATGAGCTTTAGGCCAGCAGTTATAGACAGGATGAGCTCTAGGCCAGCAGTTATAGACAGGAGGGGCTCTAGGCCAGCAGTTACAGACAGGAGGGGCTCTAGGCCAGCAGCTACAGACGGGAGGGGCTCTAGGCCAACAGGTACATACAAGAGGGGTTGCAGGCCAGCAATTACAGATAGCATGAGCTCTAGGCCAGCAGTTACAGACAGGAGGGGCTCTAAGCCAGCAGTTACATACAGGGGGGAGGGGCTCTAGGCCAGCAGTTACAGACGGGAGGGGCTCTAGGCCAGCAGTTACAGACGGGAGGGGCTCTAGGCCAGCAGTTACAGACGGGACTGGCTCTAGGCAGGCAGTTACAGACAGGAGGGGCTCTAGGCCAGGAGTTACAGACGGGAGGGGCTCTAGGCCAGCAATGACAGACAAGAGGGGCTCCAGGCCAGCAGTTACAGACAAAATGGACTTTAGGCCAGTAGTTACATACAGGAGGGGCTCTAGGCCAGCAGTTATAGACAGGAGGGGCTCTAGGCCAGCAGTTACAGACAGGAGGGGCTCTAGGCCAGCAATTACAGATAGCATGAGCTCTAGGCCAGCAGTTACAGACAGGAGGGGCTCTAAGCCAGCAGTTACATACAGGGGGGAGGGGCTCTAGGCCAGCAGTTACAGACGGGAGGGGCTCTAGGCCAGCAGTTACAGACGGGAGGGGCTCTAGGCCAGCAGTTACAGACGGGACTGGCTCTAGGCAGGCAGTTACAGACAGGAGGGGCTCTAGGCCAGGAGTTACAGACGGGAGGGGCTCTAGGCCAGCAATGACAGACAAGAGGGGCTCCAGGCCAGCAGTTACAGACAAAATGGACTTTAGGCCAGTAGTTACATACAGGAGGGGCTCTAGGCCAGCAGTTACAGACAGGCGGGAGGGGCTCTAGGCCAGAAGTTATAGACAGGGGGGAGGGGCTCTAGGCCAGCAATTACAGACAGGGGGGAGGGGCTCTAGGCCAGAAGTTACAGACAGGACGGGCTCTAGGCCAGCAGTTACAGACAGGGGGGAGGGGCTCTAGGCCAGCAGTTACAGACAGGGGAGAGGGGCTCTAGGCCAGCAGTTACATACAGGAGGGGCTCTAGGCCAGCTGTTACATACAGGAGGGGCTCTAGGCCAGCAGTTACAGACAGGCGGGAGGGGCTCTAGGCCAGCAGTTACAGACGGGAAGGGCTCTAGGCCAGCAGTTACAGACAGGGGGGAGGGGCTCTAGGCCAGCAGTTACAGACAGGCGGGAGGGGCTCTAGGCCAGAAGTTATAGACAGGGGGAGGGGCTCTAGGCCAGAAGTTACAGACAGGGGGGAGGGGCTCTAGGCCAGCAGTTACAGACAGGCGGGAGGGGCTCTAGGCCAGAAGTTATAGACAGGGGGGAGGGGCTCTAGGCCAGCAGTTACAGACAGGCGGGAGGGGCTCTAGGCCAGCAATTACAGACAGGGGGGCAGGGGCTCTAGGCCAGAAGTTATAGACAGGGGGGAGGGGCTCTAGGCCAGCAATTACAGACAGGGGGGAGGGGCTCTAGGCCAGAAGTTACAGACAGGACGGGCTCTAGGCCAGCAGTTACAGACAGGGGGGAGGGGCTCTAGGCCAGCAGTTACAGACAGGGGAGAGGGGCTCTAGGCCAGAAGTTACAGACAGGCGGGAGGGGCTCTAGGCCAGCAGTTACAGACAGGCGGGAGGGGCTCTAGGCCAGAAGTTATAGACAGGGGGGAGGGGCTCTAGGCCAGCAGTTACAGACAGGCGGGAGGGGCTCTAGGCCAGCAATTACAGACAGGGGGGCAGGGGCTCTAGGCCAGAAGTTATAGACAGGGGGGAGGGGCTCTAGGCCAGCAATTACAGACAGGGGGGAGGGGCTCTAGGCCAGAAGTTACAGACAGGACGGGCTCTAGGCCAGCAGTTACAGACAGGGGGGAGGGGCTCTAGGCCAGCAGTTACAGACAGGGGAGAGGGGCTCTAGGCCAGAAGTTACAGACAGGATGAGCTCTAGGCCAGCAGTTACAGACAGGCGGGAGAGGCTCTAGGCCAGAAGTTACAGACAGGATGAGCTCTAGGCCAGCAGTTACAGACAGACAGGAGGGACTCTAGGCCAGCAGTTATAGACAGGACGGGCTCTGGGCCAGCAGTTACACACAGGACGGGCTCTAGGCCAGAAGTTACAGACAGGAGGACTCTAGGCCAGCAGTTACAGACAGGCGGGGAGGGGCTCTAGGCCAGCAGTTACAGACAGGGGAGAGGGGCTCTAGGCCAGAAGTTACAGACAGGCGGGAGGGGCTCTAGGCCAGCAATTACAGACAGGGGGGCAGGGGCTCTAGGCCAGAAGTTATAGACAGGGGGGAGGGGCTCTAGGCCAGCAATTACAGACAGGGGGGAGGGGCTCTAGGCCAGAAGTTACAGACAGGACGGGCTCTAGGCCAGCAGTTACAGACAGGGGGGAGGGGCTCTAGGCCAGCAGTTACAGACAGGGGAGAGGGGCTCTAGGCCAGAAGTTACAGACAGGACGGGCTCTAGGCCAGCAGTTACAGACAGGGGGGAGGGGCTCTAGGCCAGCAGTTACAGACAGGGGAGAGGGGCTCTAGGCCAGAAGTTACAGACAGGCGGGAGGGGCTCTAGGCCAGCAGTTACAGACAGGCGGGAGGGGCTCTAGGCCAGAAGTTATAGACAGGGGGGAGGGGCTCTAGGCCAGCAGTTACAGACAGGCGGGAGGGGCTCTAGGCCAGCAATTACAGACAGGGGGGCAGGGGCTCTAGGCCAGAAGTTATAGACAGGGGGGAGGGGCTCTAGGCCAGCAATTACAGACAGGGGGGAGGGGCTCTAGGCCAGAAGTTACAGACAGGACGGGCTCTAGGCCAGCAGTTACAGACAGGGGGGAGGGGCTCTAGGCCAGCAGTTACAGACAGGGGAGAGGGGCTCTAGGCCAGAAGTTACAGACAGGATGAGCTCTAGGCCAGCAGTTACAGACAGGCGGGAGAGGCTCTAGGCCAGAAGTTACAGACAGGATGAGCTCTAGGCCAGCAGTTACAGACAGACAGGAGGGACTCTAGGCCAGCAGTTATAGACAGGACGGGCTCTAGGCCAGCAGTTACACACAGGACGGGCTCTAGGCCAGAAGTTACAGACAGGAGGACTCTAGGCCAGCAGTTACAGACAGGCGGGGAGGGGCTCTAGGCCAGCAGTTACAGACAGGGGAGAGGGGCTCTAGGCCAGAAGTTACAGACAGGCGGGAGGGGCTCTAGGCCAGCAGTTACAGACAGGCGGGAGGGGCTCTAGGCCAGAAGTTATAGACAGGGGGGAGGGGCTCTAGGCCAGCAGTTACAGACAGGCGGGAGGGGCTCTAGGCCAGCAATTACAGACAGGGGGGCAGGGGCTCTAGGCCAGAAGTTATAGACAGGGGGGAGGGGCTCTAGGCCAGCAATTACAGACAGGGGGGAGGGGCTCTAGGCCAGAAGTTACAGACAGGACGGGCTCTAGGCCAGCAGTTACAGACAGGGGGGAGGGGCTCTAGGCCAGCAGTTACAGACAGGGGAGAGGGGCTCTAGGCCAGAAGTTACAGACAGGATGAGCTCTAGGCCAGCAGTTACAGACAGGCGGGAGAGGCTCTAGGCCAGAAGTTACAGACAGGATGAGCTCTAGGCCAGCAGTTACAGACAGACAGGAGGGACTCTAGGCCAGCAGTTATAGACAGGACGGGCTCTGGGCCAGCAGTTACACACAGGACGGGCTCTAGGCCAGAAGTTACAGACAGGAGGACTCTAGGCCAGCAGTTACAGACAGGCGGGAGAGACTCTAGGCCAGAAGTTTCAGACAGGAGGGACTCTAGGCCAGCAGTTATAGACAGAACGGGCTCTGGGCCAGCAGTTACAGACAGGGGGGAGGGCTCTAGGCCAGCAGTTACAGACAGGGAAGAGGGGCTCTAGGCCAGCAGTTAAAGACGGGAGGGGCACTAGACCAGCAGTTACAGACAAGAGGGGCCCTAGGCCAGAAACTTCAGACAGGAGAGACTCGAGGCCAGCAGTTATTGACAGGACGGGCTCTAGGCCAGCAGTTACAGAGACGGGGGGGGGGCTCTAGGCCAGCAGTTACAGACGGGCGGGGCTCTAGGCCAGCAGTTACAGGCAGGACGGACTCTAGGCCAGCAGTTATAGACGGGACGGGCTCTGGGCCAGCAGTTACTGACAGGCGGGAGGGGCTCTAGGCCAGCAGTTACAGACAGGCGGGAGAGGCTCTAGGCCAGCAGTTACAGACAGGAGGGACTCTAGGTCAGCCGTTACAGATAGGATGAGCTCTAGGCAAGCAGTTACAGACAAGAGGGGCTCTAGGCCAGCAGTTACAGACAGGAGGGGCTCTAGGCCAGCAGTTACAGACAGGCGGGGCAACAGTTACAGACGGGAGGGGCTCTATGCCAGCAGTTAGACAGGCGGGGGGGGGGGCTCTAGGCCGGCAGTTACAGACAGGCGGGAGGGGTTCTAGGCCAGCAGTTACAGACAGGAGGGGCTCTAGGCCAGCAGTTACAGATAGGATGAGCTCTAGGCCAGCAGTTACAGACAGGAGGGGCTCTAGGCCAGCAGTTACAGACAGGGGAGAGGGGCTCTAGGCCACAAGTTACAGACAGGATGAGCTCTAGGCCAGCAGTTACAGACAGACAGGAGGGACTCTAGGCCAGCAGTTATAGACAGGACGGGCTCTAGGCCAGCAGTTACAGACAGGAGGGGCTCTAGGCCAGCAGTTACAGACAGGCGGGGCAGCAGTTACAGACGGGAGGGGCTCTATGCCAGCAGTTACAGACAGGCGGGGGGGGGGGAGGGGCTCTAGGCCGGCAGTTACAGACAGGCGGGAGGGGTTCTAGGCCAGCAGTTACAGACAGGAGGGGCTCTAGGCCAGCAGTTACAGATAGGATGAGCTCTAGGCCAGCAGTTACAGACAGGAGGGGCTCTAGGCCAGCAGTTACAGACAGGCGGGGCAGCAGTTACAGACAGGAGGGGCTCTAGGCCAGCAGTTACAGACAGGAAGGGCTCTAGGCCAGCAGTTACAGACAGGATGAGCTCTAGGCCAGCAGTTATAAACAAGAGGGGCTCTAGGCCAGCAGTTACAGACAGGAGGGGATCTAGGCCAGCAGTTACAGACAAGAGGGGCTCTAGGCTAGCAGTTACAGACGGGAGGGGCTCTAGGCCAGCAGTTACAGACGGGAGGGGCTCTAGGCCAGCAGTTACAGACGGGAGGGGCTCTAAGCCAGCAGTTACAGACGGGAGTGGCTCTAGGCAGGCAGTTACAGACAGGAGGGGCTCTAGGCCAGCAGTTACAGACGGGAGGGGCTCTAGGCCAGCAATGACAGACAAGAGGGGCTCCAGGTCAGCAGTTACAGACAAAAGGGACTCTAGGCCAGCAGTTACATACAGGAGGGGCTCTAGGCTAGCAGCTACATACATGAGGGGCTCTAGACCAGCAGTTACAGACAGGCGGGAGGGGCTCTAGGCCAGCAGTTATAGACAGGGGGGAGGGGCTCTAGGCCAGCAGTTACAGACAGGGGGGCAGGGGCTCTAGGCCAGCAGTTACAGCCAGGGGGGAGGGGCTCTAGGCCAGAAGTTACGGACAGGACGGGCTCTAGGCCAGCAGTTACAGACAGGGGGGAGGGGCTCTAGGCCAGCAGTTACAGACAGGGGAGAGGGGCTCTAGGCCAGCAGTTACAGACAGGATGAACTCTAGGCCAGCAGTTACATACAGGAGGGGCTCTAGGCCAGCAGTTACAGACAGGAGGGGTTGCAGGCCAGCAATTACAGATAGCATGAGCTCTAGGCCAGCAGTTACAGACAGGAGGGGCTCTAGGCCAGCAGTTACATACAGGTGGGAGGGGCTCTAGGCCAGCAGTTACAGACGGGAGGGGCTCTAGGCTAGCAGTTACAGACGGGAGTGGCTCTAGGCCGGCAGTTACAGACAGGAGGGGCGCTAGGCCAGCAGTTACAGACGGGAGGGGCTCTAGGCCAGCAATGACAGACAAGAGAGGCTCCAGGCCAGCAGTTACAGACAGGCGGGGCAGCAGTTACAAACAGGAGGGGCTCTAGGCCAGCAGTTACAGACAGGAAGGGCTCTATGCCAGCAGTTACAGACAGGCGGGAGAGGCTCTAGGCCAGAAGTTACAGACAGGATGAGCTCTAGGCCAGCAGTTACAGACAGACAGGAGGGACTCTAGGCCAGCAGTTATAGACAGGACGGGCTCTGGGCCAGCAGTTACACACAGGACGGGCTCTAGGCCAGAAGTTACAGACACAAGGACTCTAGGCCAGCAGTTACAGACAGGCGGGAGAGACTCTAGGCCAGAAACTTCAGACAGGAGAGACTCTAGGCCAGCAGTTATTGACAGGACGGGCTCCAGGCCAGCAGTTACAGAGACGGGGGGGGGGCTCTAGGCCAGCAGTTACAGACGGGAGGGGCTCTAGGCCAGCAGTTACAGGCAGGAGGGACTCTAGGTCAGCAGTTACAGATAGGATGAGCTCTAGGCCAGCAGTTACAGAC
This sequence comes from Arenicola marina, assembly GCA_964019135.1. Taxonomy (NCBI): domain Eukaryota; kingdom Metazoa; phylum Annelida; class Polychaeta; family Arenicolidae; genus Arenicola; species Arenicola marina. The sequence continues at coordinate 5,326,157 of OZ025258.1, read as the reverse complement.
AAGAGGGGCTCTAGGCCAGCAGTTACAGACAGGAGGGGCTCTAGGCCAGCAGTTACAGACAGGCGGGGCAGCAGTTACAGACGGGAGGGGCTCTATGCCAGCAGTTACAGATAGGATGAGCTCTAGGCCAGCAGTTACAGACAGGATGGGCTCTAGGCCAGCAGTTACAGACAGACGGGGCAGCAGTTACAGACAAGAGGGGCTCTAGGCCAGCAGTTACAGACAGGAAGGGCTCTAGGCCAGCAGTTACAGACAGGATGAGCTCTAGGCCAGCAGTTATAAACAAGAGGGGCTCTAGGCCAGCAGTTACAGACAGGAGGGGATCTAGGCCAGCAGTTACAGACAGGAGGGGCTCTAGGCCAGCAGTTACAGACAGGCGGGGCAGCAGTTACAGACGGGAGGGGCTCTATGCCAGCAGTTATAGACAGGCGGGGGGGGGAGGGGCTCTAGGCCGGCAGTTACAGACAGGCGGGAGGGGTTCTAGGCCAGCAGTTACAGACAGGAGGGGCTCTAGGCCAGCAGTTACAGATAGGATGAGCTCTAGGCCAGCAGTTACAGACAGGATGGGCTCTAGGCCAGCAGTTACAGACAGACGGGGCAGCAGTTACAGACAAGAGGGGCTCTAGGCCAGCAGTTACAGACAGGAAGGGCTCTAGGCCAGCAGTTACAGACAGGATGAGCTCTAGGCCAGCAGTTATAAACAAGAGGGGCTCTAGGCCAGCAGTTACAGACAGGAGGGGATCTAGGCCAGCAGTTACAGACAAGAGGGGCTCTAGGCAAGCAGTTACAGACAGGAGGGGCTCTAGGCCAGCAGTTACATACAGGAGGGGCTCTAGGCCAGCAGTTACAGACGGGAGTGGCTCTAGGCAGGCAGTTACAGACAGGAGGGGCTTTAGGCCAGCAGTTACAGACGGGAGGGGCTCTAGTCCAGCAATGACAGACAAGAGGGGCTCCAGGCCAGCAGTTACAGGCAGAAGGGACTCTAGGCCAGCAGTTACATACAGGAGGGGCTCTAGGCTAGCAGCTACATACATGAGGGGCTCTAGACCAGCAGTTACAGACAGGCGGGAGGGGCTCTAGGCCAGCAGTTACAGACGGGAAGGGCTCTAGGCCAGCAGTTACAGACAGGAGGGGCTCTAGGCCAGCAGTTACAGACAGGATGAGCTCTAGGCCAGCAGTTATAGACAGGATGAGCTCTAGGCCAGCAGTTATAGACAGTAGGGGCTCTAAGTCAGCAGTTACAGACGGGGGAGGGGCTCTAGGCCAGCAGTTACAGACAGGAGGGGCTCTAGGCCAGCAGTTACAGACGGGAGGGGCTCTAGGCCAACAGTTACATACAAGAGGGGTTGCAGGCCAGCAATTACAAATAGCATGAGCTCTAGGCCAGCAGTTACAGACAGGAGGGGCTCTAGGCCAGCAGTTACATACAGGGGGGAGGGGCTCTAGGCCAGCAGTTACAGACGGGAGGAGCTCTAGACCAGCAGTTACAGACGGGAGGGGCTCTAGGCCAGCAGTTGCAGACGGGAGTGGCTCTAGGCAGGCAGTTACAGACAGGAGGGGCTCCAGGCCAGCAGTTACAGACGGGAGGGGCTCTAGGCCAGCAATGACAGACAAGAGGGGCTCCAGGCCAGCAGTTACAGACAAAAGGGACTCTAGGCCAGCAGTTACATACAGGAGGGGCTCTAGGCTAGCAGCTACATATATGAGGGGCTCTAGACCAGCAGTTACAGACAGGCGGGAGGGGCTCTAGGCCAGCAGTTACAGACAGGAGGGGCTCTAGGCCAGCAGTTACAGACAGGATGAGATCTAGGCCAGCAGTTATAGACAGGATGAGCTCTAGGCCAGCAGTTATAGACAGGAGGGGCTCTAGGCCAGAAGTTACAGACAGGGGGGGCTCTAGGCCAGCAGTTACAGACAGGGGGGGCTCTAGGCCAGCAGTTACATACAGGGGGGAGGGGCTCTAGGCCAGCAGTTACAGACAGGGGGGAGGGGCTCTAGCCAGAAGATACAGACAGGACGGAGTCTACGCCAGCAGTTACATACAGGGGGGAGGGGCTCTAGGCTAGCAGTTACAGACAAGGGGGAGCGGCTCTAGCCAGAAGTTACAGACAGGACGGACTCTAGGCCAGCAGTTACAGACAGGGGGAGGGCCCTAGGCCAGCAGTTACAGACAGGCGGGAGGGGCTCTAGGCCAGCAGTTACAGACAGGCGGGAGGGGCTCTAGGCCAGCAGTTGTAGACGGAAGGGGCTCTAGGCCAGCAATGACAGACAAGAGGGGCTCCAGGCCAGCAGTTACAGACAAAAGGGACTCTAGGCCAGCAGTTACATACAGGAGGGGCTCTAGGCTAGCAGCTACATACATGAGGGGCTCTAGACCAGCAGTTACAGACAGGCGGGAGGGGCTCTAGGCCAGCAGTTATAGACAGGGGGGAGGGGCTCTAGGCCAGCAGTTACAGACAGGGGGGCAGGGGCTCTAGGCCAGCAGTTACAGCCAGGGGGGAGGGGCTCTAGGCCAGAAGTTACGGACAGGACGGGCTCTAGGCCAGCAGTTACAGACAGGGGGGAGGGGCTCTAGGCCAGCAGTTACAGACAGGGGAGAGGGGCTCTAGGCCAGCAGTTACAGACAGGATGAACTCTAGGCCAGCAGTTACATACAGGAGGGGCTCTAGGCCAGCAGTTACAGACAGGAGGGGTTGCAGGCCAGCAATTACAGATAGCATGAGCTCTAGGCCAGCAGTTACAGACAGGAGGGGCTCTAGGCCAGCAGTTACATACAGGTGGGAGGGGCTCTAGGCCAGCAGTTACAGACGGGAGGGGCTCTAGGCTAGCAGTTACAGACGGGAGTGGCTCTAGGCCGGCAGTTACAGACAGGAGGGGCGCTAGGCCAGCAGTTACAGACGGGAGGGGCTCTAGGCCAGCAATGACAGACAAGAGAGGCTCCAGGCCAGCAGTTACAGACAGGCGGGGCAGCAGTTACAAACAGGAGGGGCTCTAGGCCAGCAGTTACAGACAGGAAGGGCTCTATGCCAGCAGTTACAGACAGGCGGGAGAGGCTCTAGGCCAGAAGTTACAGACAGGATGAGCTCTAGGCCAGCAGTTACAGACAGACAGGAGGGACTCTAGGCCAGCAGTTATAGACAGGACGGGCTCTGGGCCAGCAGTTACACACAGGACGGGCTCTAGGCCAGAAGTTACAGACACAAGGACTCTAGGCCAGCAGTTACAGACAGGCGGGAGAGACTCTAGGCCAGAAACTTCAGACAGGAGAGACTCTAGGCCAGCAGTTATTGACAGGACGGGCTCCAGGCCAGCAGTTACAGAGACGGGGGGGGGGGCTCTAGGCCAGCAGTTACAGACGGGAGGGGCTCTAGGCCAGCAGTTACAGGCAGGAGGGACTCTAGGTCAGCAGTTACAGATAGGATGAGCTCTAGGCCAGCAGTTACAGACAAGAGGGGCTCTAGGCCAGCAGTTACAGACAGGAGGGGCTCTAGGCCAGCAGTTACAGACAGGCGGGGCAGCAGTTACAGACGGGAGGGGCTCTATGCCAGCAGTTATAGACAGGCGGGGGGGGGGAGGGGCTCTAGGCCGGCAGTTACAGACAGGCGGGAGGGGTTCTAGGCCAGCAGTTGCAGACAGGAGGGGCTCTAGGCCAGCAGTTACAGATAGGATGAGCTCTAGGCCAGCAGTTACAGACAGGATGGGCTCTAGGCCAGCAGTTACAGACAAGAGGGGCTCTAGGCCAGCAGTTACAGACAGGAAGGGCTCTAGGCCAGCAGTTACAGACAGGATGAGCTCTAGGCCAGCAGTTATAAACAAGAGGGGCTCTAGGCCAGCAGTTACAGACAGGAGGGGATCTAGGCCAGCAGTTACAGACAAGAGGGGCTCTAGGCAAGCAGTTACAGACAGGAGGGGCTCTAGGCCAGCAGTTACATACAGGAGGGGCTCTAGGCCAGCAGTTACAGACGGGAGTGGCTCTAGGCAGGCAGTTACAGACAGGAGGGGCTTTAGGCCAGCAGTTACAGACGGGAGGGGCTCTAGTCCAGCAATGACAGACAAGAGGGGCTCCAGGCCAGCAGTTACAGACAGAAGGGACTCTAGGCCAGCAGTTACATACAGGAGGGGCTCTAGGCTAGCAGCTACATACATGAGGGGCTCTAGACCAGCAGTTACAGACAGGCGGGAGGGGCTCTAGGCCAGCAGTTACAGACGGGAAGGGCTCTAGGCCAGCAGTTACAGACAGGAGGGGCTCTAGGCCAGCAGTTACAGACAGGATGAGCTCTAGGCCAGCAGTTATAGACAGGATGAGCTCTAGGCCAGCAGTTATAGACAGTAGGGGCTCTAAGTCAGCAGTTACAGACGGGAGGGGCTCTAGGCCAACAGTTACATACAAGAGGGGTTGCAGGCCAGCAATTACAAATAGCATGAGCTCTAGGCCAGCAGTTACAGACAGGAGGGGCTCTAGGCCAGCAGTTACATACAGGGGGGAGGGGCTCTAGGCCAGCAGTTACAGACGGGAGGAGCTCTAGACCAGCAGTTACAGACGGGAGGGGCTCTAGGCCAGCAGTTGCAGACGGGAGTGGCTCTAGGCAGGCAGTTACAGACAGGAGGGGCTCTAGGCCAGCAGTTACAGACGGGAGGGGCTCTAGGCCAGCAATGACAGACAAGATGGGCTCCAGGCCAGCAGTTACAGACAAAAGGGACTCTAGGCCAGCAGTTACATACAGGAGGAGCTCTAGGCTAGCAGCTACATATATGAGGGGCTCTAGACCAGCAGTTACAGACAGGCGGGAGGGGCTCTAGGCCAGCAGTTACAGACAGGAGGGGCTCTAGGCCAGCAGTTACAGACAGGATGAGATCTAGGCCAGCAGTTATAGACAGGATGAGCTCTAGGCCAGCAGTTATAGACAGGAGGGGCTCTAGGCCAGAAGTTACAGACAGGGGGGGCTCTAGGCCAGCAGTTACAGACAGGGGGGGCTCTAGGCCAGCAGTTACATACAGGGGGGAGGGGCTCTAGGCCAGCAGTTACAGACAGGGGGGAGGGGCTCTAGCCAGAAGATACAGACAGGACGGAGTCTACGCCAGCAGTTACATACAGGGGGGAGGGGCTCTAGGCTAGCAGTTACAGACAAGGGGGAGCGGCTCTAGCCAGAAGTTACAGACAGGACGGACTCTAGGCCAGCAGTTACAGACAGGGGGAGGGCCCTAGGCCAGCAGTTACAGACAGGCGGGAGGGGCTCTAGGCCAGCAGTTACAGACAGGCGGGAGGGGCTCTAGGCCAGCAGTTGTAGACGGAAGGGGCTCTAGGCCAGCAGTTACAGACAGGATGAGCTCCAGGCCAGCAGTTACAGACAGGAGGGGCTCTAGGCCAGTAGTTACAGACAGGAGGGGCTCTAGGCCAGCAGTTACACACAAGAGGGGCTCTAGGCCAGCAGTTACATACAGAAGGGGCTCTAGGCCGGCAGTTACATACAGGAGGGGCTCTAGGCCAGTAGTTACAGACAGGAGGGGCTCTAGGCCAGCTATTACATACAGAAGGGGCTCTAGGCCAGCAGTTACATACAGGAGGGGCTCTAGGCCGGCAGTTACATACAGGATGGGCTCTAGGCCAGCAGTTACATACAGAAGGGACTCTAGGCCAGTAGTTACAGATAGGATGAGCTCTAGGCCAGCAGTTACACACAAGAGGGGCTCTAGGCCAGCAGTTACATACAGGAGGGGCTCTAGGCCAGCAGTTACAGACAGGACGGGCTCTAGGCCAGCAGTTATAGACTGGACGGGTTCTAGGCCAGTAGTGACAGACAGGCGGGAGGGGCTCTAAGCCAGAAGTTACAGACAGGACGGGCTCTAGGCCAGCAGTTATAGACAGGACGGGCTCTAGGCCAGCAGTTACAGACAGGCGGGAGGGGCTCTAGGCCAGAAGTTACAAACATGAGGGACTCTAGGCCAGCAGTTATATTCAGGACGGGCTCTAGGCCAGCAGTTACAGACAGGGGCGAGGGCTCTAGGCCAGAAGTTACAGACAGGACTGGCTCTAGGCCAGCAGTTACAGATAGCATGAGCTCTAGGCCAGCAGTTACAGACAGAGGGGAGGGCTCTAGGCCAGCGGTTATAGACAGGAGGGGTTCTAGGCCAGCAGCTACAGACAGAGTGGAGGGCTCTAGGCCAGCAGTTATAGACAGGAGGGGCTCTAGGCCAGCAGTTATAGACAGGAGGGGCTCTAGGCCAGCAGTTACAGACAGGATGAGCTCTAGGCCAGCAGTTACAGACAGGAGGGCCTCTAGGCCAGCAGTTACAGACAGGAGGGGCTCTAGGCCAGCAGTTACAGACAGGAGGGGCTCTAGGCCAGCAGTTACAGACAGGAGGGGCTCTAGGCCAGCAGTTACAGACAGTCCCCCCACTTCGCACCGCAATATCCCCTCCCCTCTACCCGTTCCGCCCCCTGCTTCTCCCTTCCCCCTCCCACCTCCCCTCTCGCACCCCCTCCTCCTCCCTTCCCCCTCCCACCTCTTTCTCCTCCCTTTCCCCTCCCACCTCCCCTCTTGCACACCCTCCTTCTCCCTCCCCTCCTCTGCCGCCCCTGCCCTCCCGCCCCCCTCACCTTCCTCCATGGCGGCGTCGGCCACTAACATCTGTCGGAGGTGCTTGAGGAGGCCGGGCCACTGGAAGGAGGAGTACTGCAGCGACCGGTCAGAGACCTGGGGGATGTTCCTCAGGGTCAGCAGCTTGTACTCCGGGTGCGACACCAAGTGCTCCAGCATATCTCCTGTGGGAGTAGCAAGCAACTGGTGTTGAGGCCGCTTTTTTGTACACAATGGCTAAACTGAGCCCGAGGTAGTCTAATTGTTTCACAACACCACGGTAACAAGGAAATAACGCACAGGGTGATTATAGAAATGGCATTTACTAAAACGTTGACGACACTATCTACATATAGATTAATGTCATTAAGCGCCATAAAAGTGCTACACGGTGAGGTAAAGGTTATCCACGAAACAATTATTTATAGGAAATAGAAGGCGAGTCACAGGCAAGCTATGTTGAAAAAAAGGTTGGCCCTGGTATTGGCGTCAGAATGACCGCCAGTGAGGCGGTCACACGAGTCATACACTGGCTGCACCCACCCCCCTCCCCCCCCACCCCCTGTAGGCTACTGTACCGATATGGTTGGTGACGGGGGAGCCCCAGGCCCCGCGGTCACACGAGTCATACACTGGTTGCACCCCCCCCTCTCCCGCACAGCCCCTGTAGGCTACTGTACCGATATGGTTGGTGACGGGGGAGCCCCAGGCCCCGCGGTCACACGAGTCATACACTGGCTGGAGGACGCCCGCCAGCTTGTGGGCAATCACCCGGTTAATGTCGCCGAACCCCACGGCCTTGACGGCCATAAGCTGGGAGCAGATCCTGTGCAGACTGCCGTTGTCCATGGCCAGCAAGGCGTCTGTGGTCTGGTAGAGGTGGGCCAGCGTCAGCACGGCATTGTAGTTCTGTACGATGACCTCCCCGGAGCGATAGGGCCACACCACCTGGTTGACGCAGAACGCCTCGGGGAACTCGTCCCGGAGACACTGCGTCATGTATGTGCCCAGTCCGGACCCCGTGCCCCCCGCCAGACTCATGAGGGTGAGGAACCCCCCCAGGCGGTCGCAGCGCTCGGCCTCGCGCCGCACCAGGGCCAGGATGCTGTCGCACGTGCGCGGCCCGTGCACGCAGTAGCCGTGCGCCCAGTTGTTGCCCGAGCCACGCTTCTGACAGAACTGCTGGCCCTCCGGGTAGCGCCAGAGGCCGGACTTGTTGGCGTCCGCCAGGCTCTGGGCGATGACCTTGGGCTCCATGTCCACCATGACGGCTCGGGCCTCCCAGGAGGTGGAACCGGAAGTGCATCTGGCACTCGTGTCTCGCTGGTGGAAGAACCTCTCCAGACAGACCTTTACAGGACACAAACAGAGACACGTGGCATCTACTCACACTCCTAACATAAACAGAGACACGTGTCAAGATTAAGAATATATTTATATCGACATGCCAATAAACAAATACAGTGGAATGAACTTACAGGCATTGGCATTGGTTGAGGAGACTCCCATTGAGACTGGTGAGTCGCTAGCATAGGAGCCACCTAAACAAAAAACATCTGCGAGGAATCCTAAGGCTCCCAGGATAGCATGACGATTGTGCGCGGGCGTCCTATATTATAGTATGTCGTCTTGCTATTGTAATAATATACACAAAATGTATGTAACCCCTAACAACCAGGGACTGATACCTGCAGTTACAAAATTATTGTTGGGTGTAGGGCCAAAAGGGCCTCCCATTAAGAATAAGGTTAGATTTAGTTGTTGACCATAAGGTTAGAATTAAATTTTAAGCATAAGGTTAGAATTCGGTTTAGCCTCAAGGTTATATGATGCTTTATAGGCATAATATATAGGGCGCAATGACGTAAGACAGGCTTCCGTACTTGTTTGAAATCATCATCTTGAGCTTTGCTACAAAACTGGCCCTTTGTCTGTAAGTCAGCCATTAGGGTTGAGAAGAGCTGACCGCCGATTTGGTTGCCACACTGGCCCATCTGCAGAGTGACCACCGACATGGCGCCTGCGATCACCGGCTACTGGCGCTGCAAGACAAGACAAACATTATGTCAACACAGTTAAAAGGTATAATACTAGGGTATAGTATGTGCAAGTACCAAAGTATAGTTTACTCTACTTTTCAACATAGATAATAAAGATACAACAAAACCAATGGCAGCCTATATGGCAATATCAGAAGGTATGTATATAAAATGACCACTCTAGGGCTGCTATGCACTGTCCATGGATGTTGATCTGCCTGTCCATGGATGTTGATCTGCCTGTCCATGGATGTTGATCTGCCTGTCCATGGATGTTGATCTGCCTGTCCATGGATGTTGATCTGCCTGTACATGGATGTTGCTTTGCCTGTCCACACATTCATGGGACCAAAGGGACCAGTTGGTTTGTTTCATCTGTTTATTATAATACTGGTAGTAACTTTAAGCATGGCAACTTGTCAAATGAAGTTAATTTGTGACTATAAACTCCTACACAGCTGTTATTCTTCAACCATTGCCACATTGATATGGTTAGTCTTCAACCGATAACCACATTTATATGGTTAGTCTTCAACCATGGCCACACTGATTTGGTTATTCTTCAACCATAGCCATGTTGATATGGGTATTCTTCAACCATGGCCACACTGATTTGGTTATTCTTCAACCATAGCCACATTGATTTGGTTATTCTTCAACCATAGCCACACTGATTTGGTTATTCTTCAACCATAGCCACACTGATTTGGTTATTCTTCAACCATAGCCACACTGATTTGGTTATTCTTCAACCATAGCCACTGATTTGGTTATTCTTCAACCATAGCCACACTGATTTGGTTATTCTTCAACCATAGCCACACTGATTTGGTTATTCTTCAACCATAGCCACACTGATTTGGTTATTCTTCAACCATAGCCACACTGATTTGGTTATTCTTCAACCATAGCCACATTGATTTGGTTATTCTTCAACCAGAGCCACACTGATTTGGTTATTCTTCAACCATAACACCATTCTTCAACCATTTATTATTAATTTGAACCTTTTCTTTATTATGGTTTATACATTTGCCCCATGAATACTTCAAATATTGCTGTCTGGTTAAAACCTTTACTTTTATTGGAGATAAAGGCAATAATGGCAGGAGTTTACATAAGAGTTAAAACGCCTTATGCTGGGTGATGTGTTTGTATGCAACGTTTCGAATGCGCAAATATACCTATGAATAGCACAACCCGTATTTCAATTGTTTCTATCAAAACGTATACCATAACCATGATAACAAGAAGGCGTTTGATTACATATTATCCTTCCTGAATGATATATCCTTCTTGAATGATGAAAATGTGAAACGTTTGGATAAAAAACAAGAGGCAATTTGTGACGCCGATACAGAAATTAGTGAAGTCATCGAAGTTTAGAAAAATATGAAGAGTAAAAAGTCGCCTGGCAACGACGGTATTCATATAGAGTAAGTTTTTTCGGAAAGATCTTGGAGAATATCTTGTTGCAAGTCTTCTGTATTCCTATCACTTAGGATCGCTGTCGATTATACAGTGGCAAGGTATTATTACATGCTTACCCACAAACCAAGACAACGTTTGAAAAATTGGCGTCCGATATCTCTACTGAATTCCGATTACAAACTGTTGTCAGGAATATTGGCTCTTAGGTTGAAAACGTAATTTCAGATGTTATAACTTCTGACCAAAATTTATAATGTAATTAATAATGGACATTTTTCTCAGTTTTTTCCACTTGGTAGGGGTTGTCGCCAGGGAGATCCTTTATCGCCTTACTTTTTTTATCTTATCAATCAAACCATTATCGATGGCTATTAAGAACGATAGTAGCATCAAAGGTATTACAATTGCGGGGGGAGATAATTTAAAATTGGTCATTGCGCCAACGATACTTTTCTTTTATTGGACGGCCAAGAAGCATTGTTAAGAAATTTGTTAAAGAAATTGGAGTATTTCTACTATTGTTCTGGGTTAAGAATGAACTCAGACAAAACCAACGCCATGTGGTTGGGGAATACTGAACATCTTGAGCCAAATCTTTGTTCAGAGTTATCGCTGGCGTGGGTACGAGAATTTCACCTATTAGGCATATATACGGTTTACAGTGAACTCGCCACAAAACGAACTCGCCACAAGTGAACTCGCCACACTTTGGTTAACTCGCCACATTTTCTGGTGAAACATTTTCTATGTTCAATATTGTAATTATCTTTATAATATCATGGAAATAAATCATGTTTAAAAAAAAAAATTGCAGTGTCTCGCAGTGCAGCAGCTAGTGTAGAGAAGAAGGGGCTGTATGATTCAAACGTTGACCGCCCATGAAGGAACAAGGGTCCCATCATTATTGGATGGGTCGATGCAGCAGACCAGGTGACACATAGCTGCTTGTAACTGGTGACAGTGATAAAGATTTCTCCAAGATTAAAAGTCTTGTCCACCCCTAGCAGGGTTTTCCCGGAGCAGCAGAACTGTTTCAGATCACTGATTTGCTTGTCTGAATATAAAATGATGCTGATGTCTTTGTTCACACTGAAGATGAGACAGATCCTTGGAGTTGTCCGTGACATGTTCAGAACCTACTGCATTTGATCCGCTAGATTTAGCGTGTTGCCTACTGTTTCGTTGTCCCTCCTCTTGTTGTTGTATTTCTTGCTGCATAATTTCTGGATACGAAGTTGACCCACGTCACTTGTTTCTTGTAGTTTGCATCAGCTTTTAGTCCTGTGTAATACCTCTGGATTTCCAGTAAATTGGATTAATCCAGCTGAGGATTAAGTGGTATATTGCCGCTTTTTGTTCACCATTTTTTCATGACAATAGTGACCATCTTTGTAGAACAGTTTCTTCAGAGTTTTATCTGGATAGACAAAGTATGCAGTCTTTGAGGAAGTACCAGAAGCATTCTAAGCACTGCAATCGTTGCTGAAGTCACTCTTCATCCTGTTGCTGCATCGTTGCATGTTGCATTGATTTTTCACCAAAAAGACGTGATAAACTTGTTGTTGTGCTTCTTTTCAATCTGATTCCGAAACATTAATGCCATGAAATGGCATATAAACTCTGTATAAACAGATAATAAGTAAAGTACATGCACAAAAACATTTAAAAATACATATCCTAATGCTTTAGGCACTCTGTTTCGATGCGTTTCGGTGTTTTTATGTGACCGTCTGTTACCAGAAATTCATATGAAAACATGTGACCTAATGACTGGGTCCCTGAACAATGAACCAATTAGCATAGCTTATTTTATCATGTGATGACCTTGCACAAGTGCAGTGATCAACTTCCTGTGAAAAAAATAATGGCATGTTGTTGTCCATTTTTATGCCAGTAGGCAATTATAGCTCACTTTGAAGACTGCAACTTTGAAAGATTTCATACATCATTAATTATCTATAGAAAAGTACTTTCACATAGTTGAAACTAAATATGAAAGCTATACTTAAGCAATTCAATTGGTTATATAAAGTTGATTTTTCACTATAAAATGCTACATGGCTATGATTCTTCAATGGGTACATAGTTATACCAAAACCGACCAAAACCGACCGAAACCTGCCTGAATATACCAAAACCGAGTTGTATAGAACAGTTTAACTTTACAGAAGATCGATTACGGTTGGGATCTGGTCACACGTATACTTATATAGAAGACTGCTATAAGGTAGAAGCATAAAAGGGCGGAATAAGCCATAAAATAACGGTCGAATAGATGCGCCATCTTGTGAAGATGTCCCCTTCCCCCCCCTCTGTATCTATCATACCGGCCCTGTACATGCGCATGGAAACATGTCAATCTGATGTATAAACTCATATGGAACAATCTCAATATCAATATCATGTATTTTAAACAAGGGGAATACTTTGTCCCCTAATTCTTTGGTGGACACCAGGAGACAGCGCTACAGTTTATGCAGTTGTGTATATATAACAGGTGCTGGCAGCTGGGGGCGCCTGGTGGCCATTTGTTAACAAACAAGATGGCGCAGGCATTCGCAGTTTGAGCTACTTCCGCAGACAGAAGACAGGCATATTTGCTATTACTGGCAATAATACAATTAATATTAAACTTATCTCTATCTGGACTAATGCTACATCCAGAGCATATGTGTCTTCAACATGCTGGCGGCTTGGTTTTGGTATAATTAGGCCGGTTTCGGTCAGTTTCGGTATAACTATATACCGTTCTTCAACCATAGCTATAGCCTGAAAGTTCAGACGTTACAGTCCTGACAGTCACATGAATAAGTGTCAGGACTGTAACATCTGAACTTTCAGGCTACCATAGCTATAGCTCTGACATCAAAACCACTACCAAGGTAAAGGTTTTGAACAATACAACACTGTTCTGTGTAGAGTTCTTTTCGAAAGCTCCCGGCACTAAATGTCATTTTTGTAATCTACAAACTGTATTCTTACTCCCGGCGCCTTTACTGAAGTCGAAAGCCGGCAAAATATCTGAAATAAGCTTATAACTTAAGCCATTTAAGAGTTTAGTTCGCGCATGCTGCCATGGTTGTTTTCAAAAAGTGTTGTGCTATTCAAAACCTTCACCTTGGTGGCGGTTTTGATGTCAGAGCCACCGTAGCCATGGATTCATGGGTATGAAGCTAGATTTATGCCTATAAGGATAAATGGCTATTACCAGCGATTGGCACTTCTATTATCGCCCGTGTCACCGTGTGTTCCTTACTTACCTCTATAGACTAAAGTCCGTAGTTCATTCCGCCACTTCGAGCAAAGAACTTATAACAACAGTCGGAATAGAACGATATCATGACGGCTTTGACCTTGGTTCCTTAGATGTAAATTATTTGTCGTATTTGTTTACATTTTACGTTTCCACAAACTTGACAGCTAGTCTGCTCCACGAACTCCCCTCACCCGCGGTAGCGCCGCGCAGCGGCAGTCTGCGGAAGAGACTAACTTGACAGCTTCGCTGGGAACCAGCCTGCCTGTCCGAAACAGAGTATGGAGGTAACGGAAGGAATAACTCTGCAAGTAGTAGTCACGTTGGTAGGCGTGGGGGCGAGGGGGGGCGCTGTTGGGAAAAGGACGAAACACGTATGGGACACAGGTTAAGGATATCCGTTTAAACGGCAATATTCGCGTGGCTGGATTGCTCGAGCCGGTGCCTATTAGCGGCGCATAGGATGTAAAATCAGTACGTAATTTCTCTAAATCACGAATTATAAGAGTAGAAGGCCTTGTAGCTTCGCAAGGCGGACGTTATGAAATAAGCAATATTGAGTTATTGATTTTTTTGCACATTTGTGTTCGTGCCATTAAAACAGTATGAGCGATAATATGCCATGGTCATGCATCGTCACCGATAGCCCTGGGCCGCCTGGGGCCAGTTTCACGAAACCTTCGTACCGTACGTTACATGTAGCCCATATAGATCTACGAAGGTTCGTACGAGGACTGTACGTGTGTTTCACGAAGCCTTCATACCTCCTTCATATTTTGTATGGCTAAAGCCCATCGTACGAACCTTCGTACCATATTTTTTAATGCCGAAAGTAAAAGAAGTACCAATGCGAATGTGATAAATGCATGAAATTTTCCATGAAAACATTTATTCGAATCGAAGAATATTGTTGCCAACAATATTAATTCGCGTCATTTTTGTATATAATTTGTGCAGTTTCAACCTATTCATAATGTCCAAGGCGTCATGCAACCGTTGCTAGGATACTCGCATTGTGACGTCCTGAATATGTAGGATGGATTTTGACCTTATAAGTAACGTAGCAATGATTCTAAATTTTACAGATACCGTAGACATAAATGTATGTCTTTATGCTGGTATGAAGGGTATACGATAGGGTCGAGGCACTCGTAGATGTACGAAGGAACCTACGATGTATCTTATGTTAATTAGAGGTATGAAGGCTTCGTGAAACCGGATTTACGGGTCACAATCTTCGTACAAAGGTTTGTACACGTACAAAGGCTTCGTGAAACTGGCCCCTGGTACATGCCTCTCATACCACGCCCGTAAACGGAGCAAGGGTGAGAGCCATGCCACTCACCAGGCCTAAAATTAGAAATCGCGGACCGGTGGCTCAAGTTGAAGGTCTTAACAGAATAACTATCCAGTGCCTACCCGTCAAGTTGCTCCATTAGATTCCTGAAGCTTTTATGACTTTCGTCGGACTTTCATTTCTTTGCTTGGTAATGTATTTTCTTGTATTCCAGACAATTTATTTAACCTCTCGCTTCATTTTAAATGCTTTGCCGCTCGCCAGAAATAAACAAACTTAGCTTGAGCACTCGCTGCCAGGCGGTGTTTGTTGACATCTGGCGAGCGGAGGAGCATTCAAAACGAAGCGAGAGGTGACAAAACTCGCCCGGATTACAAGAAAATACACTACCGCCCAAAGAAATGACTGTCTGACGAAAGTCATAAAAGCATCAGGAATCTAATGGAGCAACTTGATGGGTAGGCACTGCATATTTATTCTGTTAGGACGTGATGCGTTGGAGACAGGCCTGGTAAACACTGTTTATATCCGGTGCAAGTAGGGGTCCTGGAACCAACCTAATCTCAGCACCTTTCAATCTGCCACCATCTTCTCCTGAATGTCCCATGTTGTTTTGAACGGGGCACATTGGCATAGCAAATGGATGTCCACGTACCCATGCCCGGGTGAAAGAAGTGTCAGGCGCTGTGTCATATTGACGAAATGTCAAAAATTTTAGATGTCATCCTTTCCCCAACGGTCTTACAGTAATTCTGATAGGTAGGCCAGTGGCTCCTTAAAATTATAGGACATTAATTTAAATGAAATATTGCTACGTCTTCTCACTATTTATTTTTTATGACAAATGATGCAGAACGCTTAGCTTTCAGAATCGCTGGTCTTCTGACAGTAACCTAGCCTAGACTCTTAGTCGTCGATGCAACCCTTCAAGCGCCATTATAAAATACTTTAAAAAAAAAATCTTTTCACAATGTTACATCTTTTTATGTTAATATCTTCATTGGGTTGTCCGTAAATAACTGACTTATCTAATTTTCGCTTGCATATGTACCGGTGTACATTGTCATGTATTTTACATATATAAAATTAGTTATGACTTTACGGCCTATCTCATGACCAATGACCAATAACCAACACAACTAGACAGCATGGGTTTCACATGAAGAAGAGACCTTTATTGCAAGTCACACCCTCTTTTATAGGCAGTACACCTGGTGGCCAGTGAAGGCATACAATACAAAATCCACCTGGTGTATTACTATTAAAACACATTAATCATAACGTCCAAACCCTATACTCTAGTCATAATGACCAGTATATTACATACATATGTACACATATGTACCGGTCTATATTGTTGCCACCACAATAATGCCTTTGACCTGCCTGGCTCATTCGAAGCAAATGTAATTGTCATTGTAAGCATAAAATAAGATTTTTTAACTATTCCAACGTCTAAGTGGGCATCATTGCTGCAAAGTAAATACATATATACAATGGCTGGAGAATGCAAGTGAAACGTTTTTTTTAACAGCGTTTCGATGCTATTTGACGGCACAGACCTGGAGAAGCCATAATAATATAATTATACGACTCCCTCCGTTATATATCTTTTCGGGCTGGCAGAAGAGAAGTCGTAAAATGCAGGGACCACTGTATTTAGATGTATTTTGGCATTGGTTTTCCTAATATCATGTCTGGTATATGTTTGGGAGATACTACAGACAAATATTATACTTTTTTTTTTTTTTGTACTGAAATGATGAAAAATAGTGATTTTTGACATGGCATAGGGAATATTTTGGAATGGTTAAAAAATCTTATTTTATGCTTACAATGACAATTACAGTTTATAAGTAATGAAACTGAAGTGTATCAACTGTAATATAAGAAAGTATTTTCTTATATTTATTTGATACTTACTAAGGTTCTAGTCATTTTCTTGAGCAGGTCATAGACGTTACCCTGTCAGTCAGTTATCACCCTTACACTCAAGTTCATTGTGGAATGTCTGTCATGGAGATATGTAAATATTGCAGTGTTATGGGAACACTGTCTGTGTAGGTAAAAAAAAAGGCGATGAAAATCACCTCTTTCATTGTCCTTGAAGTATGGTGTTGTTGGACCTCCCCCATTTTTGCTGTGTTCAGTCTATCCCGCTCTATCAATTTCTCTTATTTTCACAAAATATGAGAAGTCCCTTGACTTCCACGTACAATGTGGTCAACTATCAATGTCCGACATGTGGATGCATTTGTTCTGATATCCCATATAAACTGAAACTTTTTCTTTTAGCAACAACGTAAATGAGCATAATTCTTAGACTTAAGGTAAGTATCCCATAATAAACCTTGGCAATTTCGAGAAGACATTGTCAAATATCGGCATCGTCAAATATTTTACACAGTCTTAATGAAATTAAGCACAAATAAATCATTTGAAAGAAGTGGTGACATAGGTAAAATTAATAGAGCACTGTATAATAAGCTTCGGAGATTTAGAGAAGACCTCGGTCAACATAGGCAAACATCGGTGGGTGTCATTGAAAGGGGAATCCCCAACTAGATATGACATTCACAGGGGAACCCCTAATTTGTGACATCGTTTACAGCGTATTTTCCACTGAATGGCTCTTTGGGATAAATTAGGAAATTTCAAGAAGTGAAGAATATGTATATATAATTCAGAAAGCATTAGTGTAAATCATAATTATATCGGAGACCATTATATATGACCAGATTTTTTTCAATGTGAATGTGAGGTGTAATTACTGATAATTGGTGTGAAATAAGCTGTGCCGAGAAATATTTGTAAAATTACATTTTCAAGCTGCAGGACTTGTTTCTATAGAAATTTACATGGCTACCTATATTTTTATTTATTTTTATTACAAAAAATATGTTTTTTAGTCATTCTTAAAAGTGTTTTGGTGTCAAGATTTTCATTGTTTATGAAATTATTGTCAATTTTGTGAATGTAGTGAGTTCAAAAAATTACCAGATTTTGCATAATTGCACTTTATTATTACCACTCTGCTTTTTTAGGGCTACTACGGTTATTTACATATTTAATATCATTTGTGCATTGCATTAGGTTAAGCTTTCCAAAGAGCTATTACTGGTGATAATATCTTAATTTTGAGCTGAATTTTATCAAAAATGTTGTACTGTGGGTGTCAAGTTTGGTCATGTTGGTCATGTTTATGGGAGTAAACTTGTAAAATATAGAATATTTATAATATATTACGCACAGGGTGTGTAATTGGATATTCTTTTATAAAATAATCACAAATACAGAGTTCTTTTACCTTGCTATTATGGGGTGCTTGCCTTAACTTGCCTTTACTGATGTTAATAGGCTGAAAGGTGATGGACATTAATGTGAAGGACATAATGTTTGAGTGAGACTGACAAGTGAGGTCAAATGTTATGTCCAATACTAAACTATGATAGGTATGTGATGACAAAGGCCAACTTTTAAAAAATGTATCATATTTCATGTCATGCATTAATAAGCTAAAAAGAGTTCAACATAATAGGAATAATATGTGCTAATATTATGTGAATAGTAACGGACATAACTTGACAATTTACATCCTTAGGCTGGCTGGTCGTCTCTGATAGATGCAGCGTTATTAACCACCATCTGCCTTCTCATAATACAATAAAAGCACACTATTTAATCGTAGAACGACCTGGATATATTCAAACATTCTACCTCACTTGTTTTTATTAGACTGAGCGTCAATCTCAGCATTTGGCATCCCACCACAAAACTCCAGGGTCAGTTTTCGCCAAGGTGAAATTTCAATATTTCAAAAGACAACACAGAACAAAAGACACGACCACAAAGGACTTAATCTCTTCCAGATAAGTTTTCAACTTCAACTTTGCCTGTATTCTGTATCATATTCCTAAATTCTCGGATATTATTCCATTAGGAAGTTTCTGTCTGGTCCACTTAGTCTAAGACAGCAGCTGTATCAAGTTACACCATTGACTGCTGCTTACCGAACTATGAGTTATGAGTTATGGACCACAGTTTCACTGACCATGCGATGCATCAACCACCTGTATAAACAATGACTCGCCCACTCTTTTGGTTTGGTGTTAGCCTTGCTATAGGACCCCATTGCTTGTAAGACACCTCGCTATAGGGTCCCATTGCTTGTAAGACACCTCGCTATAGGACCCCATTTGTTGTCAGACACCTCGCTATAGGACCCCATTGCTTGTAAGACACCTCGCTATAGGACCCCATCGGTTGTAAGACACCTCGCTATAGGGCCCCATTGCTTGTAAGACACCTCGCTATAGGACCCTATTGCTTGTAAAACACCTCGCTATATGACCCCATTGGTTGTAAGACACCTCGTTATAGGACCCCATTGGTTGTAAGACACCTCGCCACAGGACCCCATCGATTGTAAGACACCTCGCCACAGGACCCCATCGGTTGTAAGACACCTCGCCACAGGACCCTATCGGTTGTAAGACATCTTGCTATAGGACCCCATTGGTTGTAAGACACCTCGCTATAGGACCCCATTGGTTGTAAGACACCCCGCTGTAGGACCCCATTGGTTGTAAGACACCTCGCTATAGGACCCCATTGCTTGTAAGACACCTCGCTATAGGACCCCATTGGTTGTAAGACACCCCGCTGTAGGACCCCATTGGTTGTAAGACACCTCGCTATAGGACCCCATTGCTTGTAAGACACCTCGCTATAGGACCCCATTGCTTGTAAGACACCTCGCTATAGGACCCCATTGCTTGTAAGACACCTCGCTATAGGACCCCATTGCTTGTAAGACACCTCGCTATAGAACCCCATTGCTTGTAAGACACCTCGCCACAGGACCCCATCGATTGTAAGACACCTCGCCACAGGACCCCATCGGTTGTAAGACATCTTGCTATAGGACCCCATTGCTTGTAAGACACCTCGCTATAGGACCCCATTGCTTGTAAGACACCTCGCTATAGGACCCTATTGCTTGTAAAACACCTCGCTATAGGACCCCATTGCTTGTAAGACACCTCGCCACAGGACCCCATTGGTTGTAAGACACCTCGCTATAGGACCCCATTGCTTGTAAGACACCTCGCCACAGGACCCCATCGGTTGTAAGACACCTCGCCACAGGACCCCATCGGTTGTAAGACATCTTGCTATAGGACCCCATTGCTTGTAAGACACCTCGCTATAGGACCCCATTGCTTGTAAGACACCTCGCTATAGGACCCCATTGGTTGTAAGACACCTCGCTATAGGACCCCATTGGTTGTAAGACACCTCGCTATGAGGGCCCATTGCTTGTAAGACACCTCGCCACAGGACCCCATCGGTTGTAAGACACCTCGCCACAGGACCCCATTGGTTGTAAGACACCTCGCTATAGGACCCCATTGCTTGTAAGACACCTCGCCACAGGACCCCATTGGTTGTAAGACACCTCGCTATAGGACCCCATTGCTTGTAAGACACCTCGCCACAGGACCCCATCGGTTGTAAGACACCTCGCCACAGGACCCCATTGGTTGTAAGACACCTCGCTATAGGACCCCATTGCTTGTAAGACACCTCGCCACAGGACCCCATCGGTTGTAAGACACCTCGCCACAGGACCCCATTGGTTGTAAGACACCTCGCTATAGGACCCCATCGGTTGTAAGACATCTTGCTATAGGACCCCATTGCTTGTAAGACACCTCGCTATAGGACCCCATTGCTTGTAAGACACCTCGCTATAGGACCCCATTGGTTGTAAGACACCTCGCTATGAGGGCCCATTGCTTGTAAGACACCTCGCCACAGGACCCCATCGGTTGTAAGACACCTCGCCACAGGACCCCATTGGTTGTAAGACACCTCGCTATAGGACCCCATTGCTTGTAAGACACCTCGCTATAGGACCCCATTGCTTGTAAGACAACTCGCTATATGACCCCATTGCTTGTAAGACACCTCGCTATAGAACCCCATTGGTTGTAAGACACCTCGCTATAGGACCCCATTGCTTGTAAGACACCTCGCTATAGGACCCCATTGCTTGTAAGACACCTCGCTATAGGACCCCATCGGTTGTAAGACACCTCGCTATAGGACCCCATTGCTTGTAAGACACCTCGCTATAGAACCCCATTGCTTGTAAGACACCTCGCTATAGGACCCCATTGCTTGTAAGACACCTCGCTATAGGACCCCATTGCTTGTAAGACACCTCGCTATAGGACCCTATTGCTTGTAAGACACCTCGCTATAGGACCCCATTGCTTGTAAGACACCTCGCTATAGGACCCTATTGGTTGTAAGACACCTCGCTATAGGACCCTATTGGTTGTAAGACACCTCGCTATAGGACCCCATTGCTTGTAAGACACCTCGCTATAGGACCCCATTGGTTGTAAGACACCTCGCTATAGGACCCTATTGGTTGTAAGACACCTCGCTATAGGACCCCATTGGTTGTAAGACACCTCGCTATAGGACCCTATTGCTTGTAAGACACCTCGCTATAGGACCCCATTGGTTGTAAGACACCTCGCTATAGGACCCTATTGCTTGTAAGACACCTCGCTATAGGACCCTATTGCTTGTAAGACACCTCGCTATATGACCCCATTGGTTGTAAGACACCTCGCTATATGACCCCATTGGTTGTAAGACACCTCGCTATAGGACCCCATTGGTTGTAAGACACCTCACTATAGGACCCCATTGGTTGTAAGACACCTCGCTATAGGACCCTATTGCTTGTAAGACACCTCGTTATAGAACCCCATTGGTTGTAAGACACCTCGCTATAGGACCCCATTGGTTGTAAGACACCTCGCTATATGACCCCATTGGTTGTAAGACACCTCGCTATATGACCCCATTGGTTGTAAGACACCTCGCTATAGGACCCCATTGGTTGTAAGACACCTCGCTATATGACCCCATTGGTTGTAAGACACCTCGCTATAGGACCCCATTGGTTGTAAGACACCTCGCTATATGACCCCATTGGTTGTAAGACACCTCGCTATAGGACCCCATTGGTTGTAAGACACCTCGCTATAGGACCCTATTGCTTGTAAGACACCTCGCTATAGGACCCCATTGGTTGTAAGACACCTCGCCACAGGACCCCATTGGTTGTAAGACACCTCCCTATATGACCCCATTGGTTGTAAGACACCTCGCTATATGACCCCATTGGTTGTAAGACACCTCGCTATATGACCCCATTGGTTGTAAGACACCTCGCTATAGGACCCCATTGGTTGTAAGACACCTCGCTATATGACCCCATTGGTTGTAAGACACCTCGCTATAGGACCCCATTGGTTGCAAGACACCTCGCTATAGGACCCTATTGCTTGTAAGACACCTCGCTATAGGACCCCATTGGTTGTAAGACACCTCGCCACAGGACCCCATTGGTTGTAAGACACCTCCCTATATGACCCCATTGGTTGTAAGACACCTCGCTATAGGACCCCATTGGTTGTAAGACACCTCGCTATAGGACCCTATTGCTTGTAAGACACCTCGCTATAGGACCCCATTGCTTGTAAGACACCTCGTTATATGACCCCATTGGTTGTAAGACACCTCGCTATATGACCCCATTGCTTGTAAGACACCTTGCTATAGGACCCCATTGGTTGTAAGACACCTCGCTATAGGACCCCATTGCTTGTAAGACACCTCGCTATAGAACCCCATTGGTTGTAAGACACCTCGCTATAGGACCCCATTGCTTGTAAGACACCTCGCTATAGGACCCCATTGGTTGTAAGACATCTCGCTATAGGACCCCATTGGTTGTAAGACACCTCGCTATAGGACCCCATTGGTTGTAAGACACCTCCCTATATGACCCCATTGGTTGTAAGACACCTCCCTATATGACCCCATTGGTTGTAAGACACCTCCCTATAGGACCCCATCGGTTGTAAGACACCTCGCTATAGGACCCCATTGCTTGTAAGACACCTCGCCACAGGACCCCATTGCTTGTAAGACACCTCGCTATAGGGCCCCATTGCTTGTAAGACACCTCGCTATAGGACCCCATTGCTTGTAAGACACCTCGCTATAGGACCCCATTGCTTGTAAGACACCTCGTTATAGGACCCCATTGCTTGTAAGACACCTCGCTATAGGACCCCATTGGTTGTAAGACACCTCGCTATAGGACCCCATTGGTTGTAAGACACCTCGCTATAGAACCCCATTGGTTGTAAGACACCTCGCTATAGGACCCCATTGCTTGTAAGACACCTCGTTATAGGACCCCATTGGTTGTAAGACACCTCGCTATAGGACCCCATTGCTTGTAAGACACCTCGCTATAGGACCCCATTGGTTGTAAGACACCTCGCTATAGGACCCCATTGCTTGTAAGACACCTCGCTATAGAACCCCATTGCTTGTAAGACACCTCGCCACAGGACCCCATTGCTTGTAAGACACCTCGCTATAGGACCCCATTGGTTGTAAGACACCTCGCTATAGGACCCCATTGGTTGTAAGACACCTCGCTATAGGGCCCCATTGGTTGTAAGACACCTCGCCACAGGACCCCATTGCTTGTAAGACACCTCGCTATAGGACCCCATTGCTTGTAAGACACCTCGCTATAGAACCCCATTGGTTGTAAGACACCTCGCTATAGGACCCCATTGGTTGTAAGACACCTCGCTATAGGGCCCCATTGGTTGTAAGACACCTCGCTATAGGACCCCATTGCTTGTAAGACACCTCGCTATAGGACCCCATTGGTTGTAAGACACCTCGCTATAGGACCCCATTGGTTGTAAGACACCTCGCTATAGGGCCCCATTGGTTGTAAGACACCTCGCCACAGGACCCCATTGCTTGTAAGACACCTCGCTATAGGACCCCATTGCTTGTAAGACACCTCGCTATAGGACCCCATTGGTTGTAAGACACCTCGCTATAGGACCCCATTGGTTGTAAGACACCTCGCTATAGGACCCCATTGGTTGTAAGACACCTCCCTATATGACCCCATTGGTTGTAAGACACCTCCCTATATGACCCCATTGGTTGTAAGACACCTCCCTATAGGACCCCATCGGTTGTAAGACACCTCGCTATAGGACCCCATTGCTTGTAAGACACCTCGCTATAGAACCCCATTGCTTGTAAGACACCTCGCTATAGGACCCTATTGCTTGTAAGACACCTCGCTATAGGACCCCATTGGTTGTAAGACACCTCGCTATAGGACCCTATTGCTTGTAAGACACCTCGCTATATGACCCCATTGCTTGTAAGACACCTCGCTATAGGACCCTATTGCTTGTAAGACACCTCGCTATAGGACCCCATTGGTTGTAAGACACCTCGCTATAGGACCCTATTGCTTGTAAGACACCTCGCTATATGACCCCATTGCTTGTAAGACACCTCGCTATAGAACCCCATTGCTTGTAAGACACCTCGCTATAGAACCCCATTGCTTGTAAGACACCTCGCTATAGGACCCCATTGCTTGTAAGACACCTCGCTATAGGACCCCATTGGTTGTAAGACACCTCGCTATAGGACCCCATTGGTTGTAAGACACCTCGCTATAGGACCCCATTGGTTGTAAGACACCTCGCTATAGAACCCCATTGGTTGTAAGACACCTCGCTATAGGACCCCATTGGTTGTAAGACGCCTCGCTATAGGACCCCATTGCTTGTAAGACACCTCGCTATAGGACCCCATTGCTTGTAAGACACCTCGCTATAGGACCCCATCGGTTGTAAGACACCTCGCCACAGGACCCCATCGGTTGTAAGACATCTCTATAGGACCCCATTGGTTATAAAACACCTTGCTACAGGACGCCATTCATTTATTTACTTTTTGTTATTTTATTGGTGCCATATATATGTGCTATCAACAATTTCTGTGGTAGTTGGATGCTCTTTATGTACGCTAGTATCTTAATTAAAATGCGATCTATTTGAGTGTTGTTTATATATTAATACCAAATGGTGCATTCGTTCTAAGACTTGAACAAAATCTTAATCAAGGTCATGAAGTCCACTTGTGTATTTACTGGTGCCATGCAGCATCTTCTGTCACTAAATAATAATACAATTTGAGCATAATTAACAGTACTTATAGGATATATATTATATATGTTAATATGTAATCAATGAAAACATAAGATGTGATATAGTTATTGTTGCAGATTAAGTTAATGTGGCCGCATGATGTTCTGGCTGTCTCTGCTTTGTTCGGGACGGCATACACTGGACTGTTTGGTACATCTGCTCTGGACTATCACTTTGACTATCTCTTTTTACATACGGTAACTACCGTACTAAATGTCAACGAATCCACTCTCTCACCGCCATTAAATAATAAATCTTGTTTTAGATCTTAACACGCTAACAAGAACATGTGTGGATCATCATACACCTTGTAATCAGTAATATACAAGGGTTTTAGAAAACTAAAAAAGAAAGTCCCTAGAGCAGGCTCTATTTAAATATCAGACCGTTACTTGTAGTGTTTAGATTCGAAACGATATAAACAAAGGTGACCATGCCTGTGCCATTGGCCGCCTTCGAATCTAGTGTTAAAAGGTTAAATCTCTTTCCCCTCATTGGTTACTGGTCTTCTGGCTCTTTGGGCTGAGGCTTAAGATAGACAGTTGTCTCGGAATCCGGAGAGTCGTCTTCTGGTTCCAGACCTGCCTGGACGTATCGGTAGAATCAATAAACACCACACCTCTACAGCTTATGAATTGAATATATCGTCTTCTGTGTATTTGCAACCGGCGACAACGCGAGCAACACACCCGGTCAACAAATCCCCACAATCCGCCCGTCCGTACCGTCAGCGTGTTATACCAGCAAACACCATTCGGTACCGTACGACAATATGCATTAATATTCCCATGCTTATAGAGCTTGTTAAAAAGAAGCGCAAACATGGCGTGCGCTTAAATGAATAGTTTGCAGTCGTATATCATATTCCAGGGAATAGCAAAATGAGGATCGGTGAAATGCAATGCGTATTAACATTTCCTGCCTTGTATGACTACCGGATGAACTATTTTCGCAAGACCAATTTCACGATAAATGATTATAGGTCTTCTTTTATTTGTCCGACAACTTGCGTTTAATACTGAGTACTCCTCTATATGGCATATCGACTTAATCTTTGTTTACGTCTCCACAGGTATGGCGCCCTGCCCGAGCCGTAACTGCCAGGCATCTGGCTCCGTTCACATCGCTAGACAGCTAACAAGTCACCAGTTCATCACATGGGACTCCCTTCACATCCAGACAACTGTCTAACCACCAGTTCTAGCCACTCGGTTCATATCGATAGACATCTGTCTGGCCTCCAGTTCACCAAATGAGACTCCCTTCAGATCGCTAGACAACCATCCAGCCACCAGTTCACCGCATAGGACTCCCTTCACATCGCTAGACAGCCATCTAGCCACCAGTTCACCACATGGGACTCCGTGCTCATCGCTAGACAACTATCTAGCCACCAGTTCACCACATAGGACTCCGTTTACATCGCTAGACAGACATCTAGCCACCAGTTCACCGCATATGACTACCTTCACATCGCTAGACAGTCATCTAGACACCAGTTCATCAAATGGGACTCCCTTCGCATCGCTAGACAACTATCTAGCCACAAGTTCACCGCATAGGACTCCCTTCGCATCGCTAGACAGCCATCTAGGCACCAGTTCACCGCCTAGGACTCCCTTCACATCGCTAGACAGCCATCTAGCCCCCAGTTCACCGCATGGGACTCCCTTTACATCGCTAGACAGTCATCTAGACACCAGTTCACCAAATGGGACTCTTTCACATCGCTAGACAACTATCTAGCCACCAGTTCACCGCATGGGACTCCCTTCACATCGCTAGACAGCCATCTATCCACCAGTTCACCGCATGAGACTTCCTTCACATCGCTAGACAATTATCTAGCCACTAGTTCACCGCATAGGACTCCCTTCACATCGCTAGACAGCCATCTAGCCATCAGTTCACCGCATAGAACTCCCTTTACATCGCTAGACAGTCATCTAGACACCAGTTCACCGCATGGGACTCCCTTCACATCGCTAGACAGCCATCTAGCCACCAGTTCACCGCATGAGACTTCCTTCACATCGCTAGACAACTCACTAGCCACCAGTTCACCGCATAGGACTCCCTTCACATCGCTAGACAGCCATCTAGCCACCAGTTCACCGCCTGGGGCTCCCTTAACATCGCTAGACAGTCATCTAGACACCAGTTCACCAAATGGGACTCTTTCACATCGCTAGACAACTATCTAGCCACCAGTTCACCGCCTGGGACTCCCTTCACATCGCTAGACAGCCACCTAGCCACAAGTTCACCGCATGAGACTTCCTTCACATCGCTAGACAACTATCTAGCCACCAGTTCACCGCATAGGACTCCCTTGACATCGCTAGACAGCCATCTAGCCACCAGATCACCACATGGGACTTCCTTCACATCGCTAGACAGCCATCTAGCCACCAGTTCACCACATGGGACTTCCTTCACATCGCTAGACAGACATCTAGCCACCAGTTCACCGCATAGGACTCCCTTGACATCGCTAGACAGCCGCCAATTCACCACATGGGACGATAGTGCTAGTGGGATGTCTTAAAAATAAATACTTACTTCCAACATATTTGGTTTTCTTTCATTGTGTCTTAAACGTGCAACCGTCGCATTGACACAAATCACAACCGTACGAAAACTACATCTCACATTGACCCCTAATTTTTCACTACATTTTTGGTAAAAGTGGGCCTAACTTTTTGTGAGCGGTCAATCACAGGCTTGATATATATTTGGGAAGGGTTGCGAACTGCATTTGGCGTAAATATATCTTTCGGAGAGTATCGATCCGAATTGGGCTCAAAGGGTTGACCGAGAGGGTTGCGACATGAATCTGGCGTAAATATATTTATCGGGGGAGATTCTATCCGAATTAGTGATACGGGGGCCAAGTCGCGGGCTGGGCACGGACATAGAAACCCCTGGGCACGGTTGCCGTTAAAAATAGAACCATCTCTCGACGGTCAAGAGGTCTGGTGAGGGGTCAGGCGGCTCCCGACTGCCCGCTGGCTGGGCACGGATCCGGATGCATGTATTACTCGCCGCACGCGCCATAGAGATAACAGAGGGGCGCATCCGTGAACCCAACGCAGAAGGCCGGTGGCCGAGAGGCTGACCCGTGCAAGTTATAAATAGCTAGATCGCGCCTCTTTCGTACAATTCTACTGATATATCTAAAAAACCAAACGGCTTCACCGTAACATTAGGTTCAAAAGGTTGATTTGGAGAGGGTTGCGACATGAATTTGACGTAAATATATATTTCGGGCGAGTTTTGATCCGAATTAGGTTGAAAAGGTTGATTTGGAGAGGGTTGCGACATGAATTTGACGAAAATATATATTTCGGGTGAATTTCGTTACGAATTGGGTTCAGAAGGGTGATTTGGAGAGGGTTGCGACATGAATTTGACGTAAATATATCTTTCGGGTGAATTTCGTTCCGAATTGGGTTCAGAAGGGTGATTTGGAGAGGGTTGCGACATGAATTTGACGAAAATATATATTTCGGGTGAGTTTCGTTCCAAATTGGGTTCAGAAGGGTCATTTGGAGAGGGTTGCGACATGAATTTGACGTAAATATATATTTCGGGGGAATTTAGATTCGAATTGTGCCAAATATGTTGATTTAGAGAGGGTTGTGACATGAATTTGACGTAAATGCATATTTCGGGGGAATTTCGTTCCGAATTGGGTTCAAAGGGGTGATTTGGAGAGGGTTGCGACATGAATTTGACGTAAATATATCTTTCCTGGGATTTTCGTTCCGAATTGGGTTCAAAAGTGTGATTTGTAGAGGGTTGCGACATGAATTTGACGTAAATATATATTTCGGGGGAATTCCGTTCCGAATTGCGTTCAAAAGGGTGATTTGGAGAGGGTTGGGACATGAATTTGACGTAAATATATATTTCGGGGGAATTTAGATCGGAATTGTGCCAAATATGTTGATTTAGAGAGGGTTGTGACATGAATTTGACGTAAATACATATTTCGGGGGAATTTTGTTCCGAATTGGGTTCAGAAGGGTGATTTGTAGAGGGTTGCGACATGAATTTGACGTAAATATATCTTTCGGGTGAGTTTCGATCCGAATTGTGCCAAATAGGTTGATTTGGAGAGGGTTGCGACATCAAGTTGACGTCAATATATATTTCGGGCGAGTTTCGATCCGAATTGTGCCAAATAGGTTGATTTGGAGAGGGTTGCGACATGAATTGGACGTAAATATATCTTTCGGGTGAGTTTCGTTCCAAATTGGGTTCAGAAGGGTCATTTGGAGAGGGTTGCGACATGAATTTGACGTAAATATATATTTCGGGGGAATTTAGATTCGAATTGTGCCAAATATGTTGATTTAGAGAGGGTTGTGACATGAATTTGACGTAAATGCATATTTCGGGGGAATTTCGTTCCGAATTGGGTTCAAAGGGGTGATTTGGAGAGGGTTGCGACATGAATTTGACGTAAATATATCTTTCCTGGGATTTTCGTTCCGAATTGGGTTCAAAAGTGTGATTTGTAGAGGGTTGCGACATGAATTTGACGTAAATATATATTTCGGGGGAATTCCGTTCCGAATTGCGTTCAAAAGGGTGATTTGGAGAGGGTTGGGACATGAATTTGACGTAAATATATATTTCGGGGGAATTTAGATCGGAATTGTGCCAAATATGTTGATTTAGAGAGGGTTGTGACATGAATTTGACGTAAATACATATTTCGGGGGAATTTTGTTCCGAATTGGGTTCAGAAGGGTGATTTGTAGAGGGTTGCGACATGAATTTGACGTAAATATATCTTTCGGGTGAGTTTCGATCCGAATTGTGCCAAATAGGTTGATTTGGAGAGGGTTGCGACATCAAGTTGACGTCAATATATATTTCGGGCGAGTTTCGATCCGAATTGTGCCAAATAGGTTGATTTGGAGAGGGTTGCGACATGAATTGGACGTAAATATATCTTTCGGGTGAGTTTCGTTCCAAATTGGGTTCAGAAGGGTCATTTGGAGAGGGTTGCGACATGAATTTGACGTAAATATATATTTCGGGGGAATTTAGATTCGAATTGTGCCAAATATGTTGATTTAGAGAGGGTTGTGACATGAATTTGACGTAAATGCATATTTCGGGGGAATTTCGTTCCGAATTGGGTTCAAAGGGGTGATTTGGAGAGGGTTGCGACATGAATTTGACGTAAATATATCTTTCCTGGGATTTTCGTTCCGAATTGGGTTCAAAAGTGTGATTTGTAGAGGGTTGCGACATGAATTTGACGTAAATATATATTTCGGGGGAATTCCGTTCCGAATTGCGTTCAAAAGGGTGATTTGGAGAGGGTTGGGACATGAATTTGACGTAAATATATATTTCAGGGGAATTTAGATCGGAATTGTGCCAAATATGTTGATTTAGAGAGGGTTGTGACATGAATTTGACGTAAATACATATTTCGGGGGAATTTTGTTCCGAATTGGGTTCAGAAGGGTGATTTGTAGAGGGTTGCGACATGAATTTGACGTAAATATATCTTTCGGGTGAGTTTCGATCCGAATTGTGCCAAATAGGTTGATTTGGAGAGGGTTGCGACATCAAGTTGACGTCAATATATATTTCGGGCGAGTTTCGATCCGAATTGTGCCAAATAGGTTGATTTGGAGAGGGTTGCGACATGAATTGCACGTAAATATATATTTCGGGGGATTTTCGTTCCGAATCGGGTTAAAAAGTGTGATTTGTAGAGGGTTGCGACATGAATTTGACGTAAATATATATTTCGGGGGAATTCCGTTCCGAATTGCGTTCAAAAGGGTGATTTGGAGAGGGTTGGGACATGAATTTGACGTAAATATATATTTCGGGGGAATTTAGATCGGAATTGTGCCAAATATGTTGATTTAGAGAGGGTTGTGACATGAATTTGACGTAAATACATATTTCGGGGGAATTTTGTTCCGAATTGGGTTCAGAAGGGTGATTTGTAGAGGGTTGCGACATGAATTTGACGTAAATATATCTTTCGGGTGAGTTTCGATCCGAATTGTGATAAATAGGTTGATTTGTAGAGGGTTGCGACATGAATTTGACGTAAATATATCCTTCGGGTGAGTTTCGATCCGAATTGTGCCAAATAGGTTGATTTGGAGAGGGTTGCGACATCAAGTTGACGTCAATATATATTTCGGGCGAGTTTCGATCCGAATTGTGCCAAATAGGTTGATTTGGAGAGGGTTGCGACATGAATTGCACGTAAATATATATTTCGGGGGATTTTCGTTCCGAATTGGGTTCAAAAGTGTGATTTGTAGAGGGTTGCGACATGAATTTGACGTAAATACATATTTCGGGGGAATTTCGTTCCGAATTGGGTTCAGAAGGGTGATTTGTAGAGGGTTGCGACATGAATTCGACGTAAATATATCTTTCGAGTGAGTTTCGATCCGAATTGTGCCAAATAGGTTGATTTGGAGAGGGTTGCGACATCAACTTGACGTCAATATATATTTCGGGTGAGTTTCGATCCGAATTGTGCCAAATAAGTTTATTTCGTTAGAGTTGCGACATGAATTTGACGTAAATATATATTTCGGGGCAGTTTCGATCCGAATTGTGCCAAATAGGTTGGTTTGGAGAAGGTTGCGACATGAATTTGACGTAGATATATAGTTCGAGGGAGTTTAGATCCGATTTGTGCCAAATAGGTTGATTTGGAGAAGGTTGCGACATGAATTTGACGTAGATATATAGTTCGAGGGAGTTTAGACCCGATTTGTGCCAAATAGGTTGATTTGGAGAGGGTTGCGACATGAATTTGACGTAAATATATATTTCGGGTGAGTTTCGATCCGAATTGTGCCAAATAGGTTGATTTGAAGAGGGTTGCGACATGAATTTGACGTAGATATATAGTTCGAGGGAGTTTAGATCCGATTTGTGCCCAATAGGTTTATTTCGATAGAGTTGCGACATGAATTTGACGTAAATATATATTTCGGGGCAGTTTAGATCCGATTTGTGCCAAATAGGTTGATTTGGAGAAGGTTGCGACATGAAATTGACGTAAATATATCTTTCGGATGAGTTTCGATCCGAATTGGGTTCAAAAGGTTGATTTGAAGAAGGTTGCGACATGAATTGGACGTAAATATATAGTTCGGGGGAGTTTCGATCCGAATTCTGCCAAATAGGTTGATTTGGAGAAGGTTGCGACATGAAATTGGCGTAAATATATCTTTCGGATGAGTTTCGATCCGAATTGGGTTCAAAAGGTTGATTTGGAGAAGGTTGCGACATGAATTGGACGTAAATATATCTTTCGGAGAGTTTCGATCCGAATTGGGTTCAAAAGGTTGATTTGGAGAAGGTTGCGACATGAATTTGACGTAGATATATAGTTCGAGGGAGTTTAGACCCGATTTGTGCCAAATAGGTTGATTTGGAGAGGGTTGCGACATGAATTTGACCTAAATATATATTTCGGATGAGTTTCGATCCGAACTGGGTTCAAAAGGTTGATTTGGAGAGTTGCGACATGAATTTGACGTAGATATATAGTTCGAGGGAGTTTAGATCCGATTTGTGCCCAATAGGTTTATTTCGTTAGAGTTGCGACATGAATTTGACGTAAATATATATTTCGGGGCAGTTTCGATCCGAATTGTGCCAAATAGGTTGGTTTGGAGAAGGTTGCGACATGAATTTGACGTAGATATATAGTTCGAGGGAGTTTAGATCCGATTTGTGCCAAATAGGTTGATTTGGAGAAGGTTGCGACATGAAATTGACGTAAATATATCTTTCGGATGAGTTTCGATCCGAATTGGGTTCAAAAGGTTGACTTGGAGAAGGTTGCGACATGAATTGGACGTAAATATATAGTTCGGGGGAGTTTCGATCCGAATTGAGTTCAAAAGGTTGCGACATGAATTTGACGTAGATATATAGTTCGAGGGAGTTTAGATCCGAATTGTGCCCAGTGTTTATTTCGATGGAGTTGCGACATGAATTTCACGTATATGTGTATTTTTGGGGGAGTTTCGATCCGAATTGGGTTAAAAGGCTGGTTTGGAAAGTGTTGCGACATGAATCTGGCGTAAATATACCTTTCGGGCGAGTTTCAATCCGAATTGTTCCAAATAGGTCGATTTGGAGAGAGTTGTGACATGAATTTGACGTAAATATTTAGTTCGGGGGAGTTTCGATCCGAATATAGTATTCATAAGTTTAGTGTATCGCGACGTCTCCATTGGTTTGGATTGAACAGAGATTCCACCGGGGACGAAACAAAAGACACAAGAGGAGTTTGCTTGCATTTTTATTTTCACAAACACAATTTTCAATGCACACGGCCAATATCAAAGTACGGCACTAAAATACAGGACAATAAATTTAATAATCTTAAAACTAAAGTATTATAGCACAGTCAAACACTCACCGTAGACTAACCATGGAAGGTTATCTATTCCGGATGGTTCCATATTTCCGTTTCCATGTCGCTTCGGGAGAATGTTTACAAGAGTTACATCATCACACCAGGACTCACCGCTATATACATGTACCATCACCACAGGACATAATATAGTAGGTACGTAACAGGGTCACCGCACACCAGGACTCACCGCTATATACATGTACCATCACCACAGGACATAAGGTAGTAGGGAGGTAACAGAGCCAAAGCACACCAGGACTCACCGCTATATACATGTACCATCACCACAGGACATAATATAGTAGGTACGTAACAGAGTCACCGCACACTAGGACTCACCGCTATATACATGTACCATCACCACAGGACATAATATAATAGGGAGGTAACAAAGCCACAGAACACTAGGATTCACCGCTATATACATGTACCATCACCACAGGACATAATATGGTAGATCGGGAACAGAGCCACAGCACACCAGGACTCACCGCTATATACATGTACCATTACCACAGGACATAAGGTAGTAGGTAGATAACAGAGCCACCGCACACCAGGACTCACCGCTATATACATGTACCATCACCACAGGACATAATATGGTAGATCGGGAACAGAGCCACAGCACACCAGGACTCACCGCTATATACATGTACCATTACCACAGGACATAATATGGTAGATCGGGAACAGAGCCACCGCACACCAGGACTCACCGCTATATACATGTACCATCACCACAGGACATAATATGGTAGATCGGGAACAGAGCCACAGCACACCAGGACTCACCGCTATATACATGTACCATTACCACAGGACATAAGGTAGTAGGTAGATAACAGAGCCACCGCACACCAGGACTCACCGCTATATACATGTACCATCACCACAGGACATAATATGGTAGATCGGGAACAGAGCCACCGCACACCAGGACTCACCGCTATATACATGTACCATTACCACAGGACATAAGGTAGTAGGTAGATAACAGAGCCACCGCACACCAGGACTCACCGCTATATACATGTACCATCACCACAGGACATAATATAATAGGGAGGTAACAAAGCCACAGAATATTAGGACTCACCGCTATATACATGTACCATCACCACAGGACATAATATGGTAGATCGGGAACAGAGCCACAGCACACCAGGACTCACCGCTATATACATGTACCATCACCACAGGACATAAGGTAGTAGGTAGGTAGCAGAGTCACCGCACACCAGGACTCACCGCTATATACATGTACCATCACCACAGGACATAATATGGTAGATCGGGAACAGAGCCACGGCACACCAGGACTCACCGCTATATACATGTACCATCACCACAGGACATAATATGGTAGATCGGGAACAGAGCCACGGCACACCAGGACTCACCGCTATATACATGTACCATCACCACAGGACATAATATGGTAGATCGGGAACAGAGCCACGGCACACCAGGACTCACCGCTATATACATGTACCATCACCACAGGACATAAGGTAGTAGGTAGGTAACAGAGTCACCGCACACCAGGACTCACCGCTATATACATGTACCATCACCACAGGACATAATATGGTAGATCGGGAACAGAGCCACGGCACACCAGGACTCACCGCTATATACATGTACCATCACCACAGGACATAAGGTAGTAGGTAGGTAACAGAGTCACCGCACACCAGGACTCACCGCTATATACATGTACCATCACCACAGGACATAATATGGTAGATCGGGAACAGAGCCACGGCACACCAGGACTCACCGCTATATACATGTACCATCACCACAGGACATAAGGTAGTAGGTAGGTAACAGAGTCACCGCACACCAGGACTCACCGCTATATACATGTACCATCACCACAGGACATAATATGGTAGATCGGGAACAGAGCCACGGCACACCAGGACTCACCGCTATATACATGTACCATCACCACAGGACATAATATGGTAGATCGGGAACAGAGCCACAGCACACCAGGACTCACCGCTATATACATGTACCATTACCACAGGACATAAGGTAGTAGGTAGATAACAGAGCCACCGCACACCAGGACTCACCGCTATATACATGTACCATCACCACAGGACATAATATGGTAGATCGGGAACAGAGCCACCGCACACCAGGACTCACCGCTATATACATGTACCATTACCACAGGACATAAGGTAGTAGGTAGATAACAGAGCCACCGCACACCAGGACTCACCGCTATATACATGTACCATCACCACAGGACATAATATAATAGGGAGGTAACAAAGCCACAGAATATTAGGACTCACCGCTATATACATGTACCATCACCACAGGACATAATATGGTAGATCGGGAACAGAGCCACAGCACACCAGGACTCACCGCTATATACATGTACCATTACCACAGGACATAAGGTAGTAGGTAGGTAGCAGAGTCACAGCACACCAGGACTCACCGCTATATACATGTACCATCACGAGCCACGGCACACCAGGACTCACCGCTATATACATGTACCATCACCACAGGACATAAGGTAGTAGGTAGGTAACAGAGTCACCGCACACCAGGACTCACCGCTATATACATGTACCATCACCACAGGACATAATATGGTAGATCGGGAACAGAGCCACGGCACACCAGGACTCACCGCTATATACATGTACCATCACCACAGGACATAAGGTAGTAGGTAGGTAACAGAGTCACCGCACACCAGGACTCACCGCTATATACATGTACCATCACCACAGGACATAATATGGTAGATCGGGAACAGAGCCACGGCACACCAGGACTCACCGCTATATACATGTACCATCACCACAGGACATAATATGGTAGATCGGGAACAGAGCCACAGCACACCAGGACTCACCGCTATATACATGTACCATCACCACAGGACATAAGGTAGTAGGTAGGTAACAGAGTCACCGCACACCAGGACTCACCGCTATATACATGTACCATCACCACAGGACATAATATGGTAGATCGGGAACAGAGCCACGGCACACCAGGACTCACCGCTATATACATGTACCATCACCACAGGACATAAGGTAGTAGGTAGGTAACAGAGTCACCGCACACCAGGACTCACCGCTATATACATGTACCATCACCACAGGACATAATATGGTAGATCGGGAACAGAGCCACAGCACACCAGGAGTCACCGCTATATACATGTACCATTACCACAGGACATAATATGGTAGATCGGGAACAGAGCCACAGCACACCAGGACTCACCGCTATATACATGTACCATTACCACAGGACATAATGTAGTAGGGAGGTAACAGAGCCAAAGCACACCAGGACTCACCGCTATATACATGTACCATCACCACAGGACATAATATAATAGGGAGGTAACAAAGCCACAGAACACTAGGACTCACCGCTATATACATGTACCATCACCACAGGACATAATATGGTAGATCGGGAACAGAGCCACAGCACACCAGGACTCACCGCTATATACATGTACCATCACCACAGGACATAAGGTAGTAGGTAGGTAACAGGGTCACCGCACACCAGGACTCACCGCTATATACATGTACCATCACCACAGGACATAATATGGTAGATCGGGAACAGAGCCACAGCACACCAGGACTCCTGGCTATATACATGTACCATTACCACAGGACATAATATGGTAGATCGGGAACAGAGCCACAGCACACCAGGACTCACCGCTATATACATGTACCATCACCACAGGACATAATATGGTAGATCGGGAACAGAGCCACAGCGCACCAGGACTCACCGCTATATACATGTACCATTACCACAGGACATAAGGTAGTAGGTAGATAACAGAGCCACCGCACACCAGGACTCACCGCTATAGACATGTACCATCACCACAGGACATAATATAATAGGGAGGTAACAAAGCCACAGAATACTAGGACTCACCGCTATATACATGTACCATCACCACAGGACATAATATGGTAGATCGTGAACAGAGCCACAGCACACCAGGACTCACCGCTATATACATGTACCATCACCACAGGACATAAGGTAGTAGGTAGGTAACAGAGTCACCGCACACCAGGACTCACCGCTATATACATGTACCATCACAACAGGACATAAGGTAGTAGGTAGGTAACAGAGTCACCGCACACCAGGACTCACCGCTATATACATGTACCATCACCACAGGACATAATATGGTAGATCGGGAACAGAGCCACAGCACACCAGGACTCACCGCTATATACATGTACCATTACCACAGGACATAAGGTAGTAGGGAGGTAACAGAGCCAAAGCACACCAGGACTCACCGCTATATACATGTACCATCACCACAGGACATAATATAATAGGGAGGTAACAAAGCCACAGAACACTAGGACTCACCGCTATATACATGTACCATCACCACAGGACATAATATGGTAGATCGGGAACAGAGCCACAGCACACCAGGACTCACCGCTATATACATGTACCATCACCACAGGACATAATATGGTAGATCGGGAACAGAGCCACAGCACACCAGGACTCACCGCTATATACATGTACCATCACCAAAGGACATAATATGGTAGATCGGGAACAGAGCCACAGCACACCAGGACTCACCGCTATATACATGTACCATTACCACAGGACATAAGGTAGTAGGGAGGTAACAGAGCCAAAGCACACCAGGACTCACCGCTATATACATGTACCATCACCACAGGACATAATATAATAGGGAGGTAACAAAGCCACAGAACACTAGGACTCACCGCTATATACATGTACCATCACCACAGGACATAATATGGTAGATCGGGAACAGAGCCACAGCACACCAGGACTCACCGCTATATACATGTACCATCACCACAGGACATAATATGGTAGATCGGGAACAGAGCCACAGCACACCAGGACTCACCGCTATATACATGTACCATCACCAAAGGACATAATATGGTAGATCGGGAACAGAGCCACAGCACACCAGGACTCACCGCTATATACATGTACCATCACCACAGGACATAAGGTAGTAGGTAGGTAACAGAGTCACCGCACACCAGGACTCACCGCTATATACATGTACCATCACCACAGGACATAATATGGTAGATCGGGAACAGAGCCACAGCACACCAGGACTCACCGCTATATACATGTACCATCACCACAGGACATAAGGTAGTAGGTGGGTAACAGAGTCACCGCACACCAGGACTCACCGCTATATACAAGGCACAGCAATCGATGCTAAAGATATGCGACTATGCGCGACAACAAACTACATAAATATACGGGCAGCCGTGTCACATAACACAGACCATAAGCCCGAAGCAAAGCAGACAAGGAACAGCAATGGATGCTAAAGATATGCGACTATGCGCGACAACAAACGGCATAAATACACGGGCAACCGTGTCACATAACACAGACCATAAGCCCGAAGCAAAGCAGACATGGCACAGCAATGGATGCTAAAGATATGCAACTATGCGCGACAACAAACGGCATAAATATACGGGCAACCGTGTCACATAACACAGACCATAAGCCCGAAGCAAAGCAGACATGGCACAGCAATGGATGCTAAAGATATGCAACTATGCGCGACAACAAACGGCATAAATATACGGGCAACCGTGTCACATAACACAGACCATAAGCCCGAAGCAAAGCAGACAAAGCACAGCAATGGATGCTAAAGATATGCGACTATGCGCGACAACAAACGGCCTAAATATACGGGCAGCCGTGTCACATAACACAGTCCATAAGCCCGAAGCAAAGCAGACAAGGCACAGCAAGGGATGCTAAAGATATGCGACTATGCGCGACAACAAACGGCATAAATATACGGGCAACCGTGTCACATAACACAGACCATAAGCCCGTAGCAAAGCAGACAAGCACAGACCATAAGTCTGAGCTACTGTGCATATTGCAGTGCCAGCCGAATCTTTCGCGAAAAAGATTTCTGCTTACGTTCGTTCCACTTGTGCATAAAGAACTGCAAAAAAAACATGAAATGAGCTTGATTCATGTGTTTAGCGCTGTGCTTGATGGCCTGAAGATAACTGTTGAATTGTTCACATATTGATGTGTTCACTCCTTCCATGCCTACAAGTCGCCCACTCTTGTAGGTAGAAGAACACACATGAGAATAGCCATGAAATATGTCATGGAATGTACGCGTCCCATTGTAGTAACCGCTCTCTCGGTTCAGGTTGTACTCTTCAAGACAGCATCCAAAATCATAGAATATATTTTTGGGAGCGGTCTCCAAATGGGTGTACAGGGAACAACTGGGGTCTTTTCTCCCTTCACTGCCATTAATAATATGGCACCCATAGCAATGACCATGCGATGGGCAAAACCAAAGAAATAAATATGTTGACCCCTTTCTCGCCACGTCAGGATACTGTTTACGACAATATTGTCCTGGTGGAACATCGTCAAACTCATATGCCCTAGTTTTATGAGTCCTTTCTAAATCAATAGAAAATGAGCGCGTCTGCCTAATTTGCGCACCGTCAGGTCGAAAATAGTAGGCCCTGCCGTGCTTCGGCGGATTATAAGAACCAGGAATTGGCATTGCCTCTTCGGCGGGGACATCTTCTGCATGAAGAACCCTAACGAACCTGCTTAAATCATTAAGCATTTCCAGCACGGCCGGATGTGGCACTTCGTTCTCTAGAGAGGCACACAACAAAGTTCCTAGTTCAGGATTCACGCCTTTGAGTTGCTCGCACAATGGAAAGATGTCATATTCTGCATGATTCCGAACCTGAGTGCAAAGAGACTCAACCTGACGAGCCATATCCATGGGGAGAAATGAAAGAAGAGAGGCGTCATGAGATAATATATAAAAGATTTGAGCAACTGCTCGATGAAGCTCACGGCTGAGCCCCTGTTGGAGAAAAAGGTTGAGCAGAGGGACACAACCGTCAGGGAAACAACCACGCAGAATTTGATTTCTCCTCGTGCACTCTTCAATCTCAAGCCACTCGTTCTCCTTCAGTTTACCCAGTGCCGTGGCTGAAATATAGCGGAGCTGTTCTCTAGCCAAGCGGACATTGTCCTGGTTGACGTGCTCGTTGTTCACTTTTGGGTAAAATAAAAAACAACGATCAAACCGTCGGTGGCGCGACTGTATTTCTGCACCCGCCTTCTTTGCCTCAATGGGGGAGATGGAAGACTTAAATAAAGGGATACCAACCTTGGTGCCATCACAAGCGAGGGATTTGGGCTGAGAGCCGCACCATTGGCAAGCCGTTCGGAATTCAATATCTTGATGCGAGGCCCAAGAGAAAAACCATTTTATGAAAGTTTTAGGGTCCATGAATCCCTTAGAGTCTGGGTGGTTTCGTTTGTATTGGTTGGTCATCAGGTCACAAAAGGCGGAAAAACTGCACTTAGTTTTGGTGACATGATCAACAAAGGACCAACCAATTTCATACCCCGCACATACTTGGGGAGAAGATCTAAACACACATTGTTGTTTACCAGACCATTTCGTTGTGCAGGCCCCATTCGCGCACCTCCGCCTCGCCACGTTGTACACCACTGGTCCATACGAGGTGTACAGTGTGGTTCGCCCCTCCAATTCCTCGTTCAGCCAGTTCACCTGCAGTGATAATAAGCCAGACATATATTGACAGGTATTCATTCAACAATTTGTACACACTTTGACCCACAAACTTTGATGCTAAATAGCAGCGTTGAATATGGAGTTGTTGAAGTTTACGTTTAGTAAACTTTTGGAGTTTTGAACTTGAAGGAAATATAGTGTCTTTGATAATAAGGAACGTTTTCAAAAGTTGATAGTCCCAACGTATGTAGCATGTAAAATAAAAAGATGATGCAGTATATGCGTTTATTAACTTACGCCGCAAGCGCACGTTTCGGAGTCCGGGTGGATACCTATGTTGCCAGCATCCAACAACCCGTCACCAGTTCGCGGTAATTCGTGGTCTGTCAGCTGGGACCGAACCCGAACCCATCGAGACATCTCTATATCGTGAGGGTCTGAACTGACACAGTGGCCATAGGGCGAAGGAAATCTCCACGTTCCACTCTCCTCATTAAATACGTCCTGCCACTGTAAACAAACACAGAAACATTCGCATTTATGACACGTGCAGGTTTGACGAAGCATATATATACATATGCCTCATATCAAACTTTGCATCCGGTTATGCATACCCACCACAAATCTCATCACCGAAATATTTCCTTATTTTAATTATACCCGTGACATTCATTGAGTAATATAAAAGTAAATACCTCTTCAGAATCGGGGCCGCCCGATAGCTCAGTGGGTAAAGATCCCATGTCTTAAAGATCCCATGTCTTTCTTCGCAAAGAGCAGGGGGTTACCCCGGGGACATGGCTCTGCCCTTCCGTTCCTTCTGCCATTGTCTTCAATATACAACCAACCAACCTCTTCACAATTCAATCCTTGCCCTGTCGCTGGCAAAATGTCTTCATCGTCATCTTCATACTCATTTGCTCCAGACTCCTCGTCTGGATCGGAGTCGAGAGCACCTGTTCCCGGTGGCTCCGGCAAGACCGCATGGTCCCGCATTGCCACCAGGTGTGGACAAAGGTCAGTACTTGTTCCGAGGTTTTGGGCCTTCCTCTTCATACCACACTGATTCTGACAAATTCCAGACTGACAATTGATAACATAATTGTTTGTCACATCCAGTACCAGATGAACAAATTGACATGCATTGCTCTTGGACACGGCAGAGTACTTTACGACTCGTGCGTCTCTTGACGGTACTCGCAGGGCGGGCTGATCCACATATTTGAGACTCTGGCGGACAAACTGTGTCAGTGCGCTAGGGGCTGTGGTTTGTGAAGCCACGAAACTGATGCCGTAGTTGTGATCAGGTCCTTGTGCTTCGGTCTCGTCGTTTGCATATGGATGATCGGTGGATCGCCCAGGAAGAATCTGAACACATGTAGAGGTATTACTTTGGCCTCATTAAATACAATACAAAATGCCGAGCAGGTTCATACTGGTATAAACAATCTCTATAAATCGTTAAGGACAAAATAATTTTAGCGGCGTATTGCATATTAATTGCTTCATTAGTCAACGTAATGTCCTTTAATGTAACAGACATATTTACATGTTCGTATATATTGTCTAGAACAGAAAAATATTCAAATTTCCATAAAGTGGTCAATTTTTGATTACTGATGGCTTTTTCCATATATATTATTTGCCACTGTATACCTTCTATTATAGTGACTTCTGCACAAACATAAAGAAAAAGCTGTAAGTGATAAATTGCAGGTTGTAGAAAAATAACATGTATATGTTTTGTAATACTCAACACATATTCTAACTTGACCACTTATTCATATTTTACAAGGTCAGATATAAAAGTAACAATTCAAATTTTACCTCATCGCTAATTTCATTAAGGAAACGAGCATGACAGCACGATATTCCCTCCCAGGATTCCATTTCGGGCATCTGGTGGTGACATCTCGCTGCCTCCCTTAAGGTCCGGAAGGACTCACACGTGCAGGATATGTCCGTGGTGCCGCTTGACAGTGTCCGACACACATGTACATATTCAGTCTCCTTGTGGGGTAAACAAACATGTTTTAATATCTGTATTGTCAGATTTCTATGGATATATTATGCATTGCAGCCTGACCCATTGTATTATATTGCGTTGAAGTACAGTACTTCGTGTCTTACTGTTAATAACCAGCATCCCATGTCCATAGCTCTATTCCAACCTTGACCTTTCCCATGCAAGTGATATGACCTTCATTTGTTAAGGTGTCCTTCTCTAAACCAAAGATGCCTGTGATTATTATTAGGGATGTCCGCTTAATCCAACGTCAAGACCAAACAGTTTGAAATTTGCTTACTTATATCTTCTCGGTATCGATTACTCCTCAATAAACACAAAAGTATTTTATAACTTATTCTTCTCCCTCTTTATTTACAACTCTGGTCCTAATACAAGACCTTGACGATTCCATGATCATACCTTGAATTCGCCAGTTTCTGCATTAAAGTCGTTCATGCACACCACATCAAGATTCTCTGTGTGCACTCTCCATGTCATGTTGCCACGCTGCAACAGCTGTCCCTTATACGCGGAGTAGAGGGAACACTGGCCACTGTACATGTTCATACGCATGTTGGCAAGGTCTGCGATTCCAATGCCATACAGGTCACACACCATATCTTCCGTTAGCACGGGTTTAGGGGTATGTGTAGCCCACTTTCGTTTGGTATAGCGCCGGGCTCTTGGCACAGGGGGAAGCCTGAAGATACCCTGGCAAATCGTGTTCATTAGCTGGCACTTTACCAATCCCGGGTTGACGCAGTCTCCAAAGTAGCTACGCAGATATTGGTTGCGGGGCGATGTGCCACCCAGGAAGGCGAAGTACTGGTTCATTTTGACTCCACTGCGGTCCTTGACCTGCCAACGGTGGTAGTTGGGAAGGAGGGTCAGAAGGTCGTACTGCTGAGGTAGCGTCAGTGGTGCCACAGCGGCGTGAGTCTCCACGAGGAACTGCTGAAGATGTGGCAGAGGAGTGACCGTCCGTTGGAGGGTGTGCTCGATGAAGTTTTCCTCCCAGGTTTGAGGATCTCCCATTTCGGTCGCCATAAGGAATCTAGTCAACAA
Organism: Arenicola marina; assembly: GCA_964019135.1. NCBI lineage: Eukaryota > Metazoa > Annelida > Polychaeta > Arenicolidae > Arenicola > Arenicola marina. The sequence continues at coordinate 5,282,313 of OZ025258.1, read as the reverse complement.
ATAGCAGGTAAAAAGAATTACTATTGTAAGTCTATATTAGCAAGTGGTTGTATGAAAAGTAAACAAATAATTACATGTGTATGTTCTCTTAATATACTTAGTACAAATTAATTAAGCAGGATATACATGTTTCTCGGTAAATATATGAATGGTATTAACACCAAATCGCAAAATGCTGCCATAGTCTCCGAAAAAAGCGGTATTCAAAATTATCTATATGTTATATTCATGTTGTTCAGTTTCACTAATAAGAAAGAGATCAATGGGCTATTAAAAAGCATTGATCAAAACCAAGAATTAAAGTGAAACAGGACCTTCCATCTGCAGCGTTCTTCTTTTTCTCTTGTGCATAAAAGACAAATCCTGGGACATTTGAGTGCTGTCGGACTTGTGCCAGGGCAAGGGGCAGCGCGACTCTGATGGCCCTGGTCTTGTTTGATGTGAGCAGACCCTTGTAGGCCATGTCTGGTCTAGGTCTAGATGTTGGATCTGAAAAAAAAAAAGCATTTTGTTTGGTTATTTGTCACTCCATATGAGGCCAGTACTATCAAATGCGAAACATTTGAAAAAAGTTGTCCATATTTATGTAATCATGCACACAGAAAAATGTAATTCCATGTAGCTATGTTAATAGTATGCGGAGGGTGGTTATTAATTACAGCTCTTATAATAATTATAATACACACATACATAAAATTTCCTTGTATGCATTGTCTTATGATAAGGTTCCACTTTTGTTACCCGTCTTTCTTTTGTCGTCATTTCTGTGTTGGGATTCTGCCTCGATATCCCAGTCTGTGTATACACGATTAAGAAGAATCTCTTTGTCTGCCGCAAGTTCTGTTAGGTAGGCAAAGGCCTTTTCCTTCAAGAACCCCCGGCAAATCCCACTTTCAAAGAAGCGTACGTATAGAACATCACGGCCATTGATTGGCATAATCACTGGCAACATGTAGAATAATCCTTCAGAGGATGAGATAGTGGCCAAACTAAGCATGGACAACTCAGCCGTGAAAATGTGAGGCAAGGTCTGTCGCACCGCAGCTGACCGGGTGTTGAGTAATAAGTCAGCAAACTTTTGTTGGACAACATATTCAATGTTAGCGGCCAATTCCACTTTGTTGAAGATTTTTAACATCTCATCCATAGACATAGTGACATGTGAATCTGAAATATAACAACTGGGTCACATAACTTTATCAACAATAAGAAGTTCATTAGAGAATTATGTAAATTCTAGTTGGTAATAATGCACTTTGATACAGATGCATCCCCCCGCCCCCCACACGAGACAGCTCATGTCATTTACATTATTAGGTCCTGACTTTATGAATATATGAAAAGTTTCATCATTTATTTATGACATACCCATTTCAGCGGAGGGTTCACTTGCAGTAGAGTTTGTGGCCATGCTTGATGATTTCACAGAGTCTAACTCTGAAAAGAAAAACGCAATAAGAATGCAAAGATAGACAATTCATACACATAGCATCCAATAATTTGAAAAATGTTATTTTTAGCCATTTGTTCGAACATAAAGGCTAAATTGGGCCAATAATTCTTGAGAGGACAATTAAATAGGGATAAATGAAAGATATCGAGGCTCAATCATGGTCCAATACTTGAACCCATGACCTAGCTGCTGCTGCTTTATTATAAACTTCCCCATTTGATATGACGGGCCCACAGAATGTCATAAACTGCAGACTGGTAACACTATCATCAATGTGCATATATCTACAACATTCTTCTGCAATCCTTGGAACACTTAGTTCACCATGGTCCAAGAATGCATACAGTGACCTACTAATGGTGCATAGCAGGATTATTAAAAAACTCCTATGGAGATAATTTATCCATCGATCACACAGTATTTAGTATGTACCGGGTATATAGATACCTGTTATTTCAGAAGAAAGTTCATTTCGACCTGTTCATCAGAAATAATGTGTCCATGTTTAAAGAAAGTAATCTGGAAATAAAGCATTAAATGTGTCAGTACTCACACACCAGCTTTTTTAATAAAAATAAAAAGTTAAATCATTGGTATTACTGAAACAATGTATGCAATAGAGCTTATAGTGCAACAAAATAGTTACAAGACTGGTTGGTCCATGTCTGCATTAACGCTTGACCGATCATTCAAATACTTGACTGTCCATTGGTCGAGCCTCAGTGTTGCGCTGTGACATAATATCCAATACATGCATCAAGTGATTGGTAAAGGTATTAACAAAATTACACCAGAGTTATTACAGGTCTTAACCAGGATAGTTTTACATTTACCTGGTAGGTTCTTCACTCTGGCATGGCAAATCTGTTATTGCTGCCAGTATTCAGTAAACATGCAGCTGTAATGCTAATGGTGAACATAATAGTATTTTTCACAAATTAGCAAGGCAATATCTGGATGTGAATAAAGGCAACAAAATAAAGGCCCCAAAAAACCCCATAAATTGTTTTAAATAATAATAATTTATTGCCTATTCATGTTTCAGACAGGTCTTTCACTTTGGCAAGTATTTGTTTGAAAAAGATCTGTACAGGCACATGTTAGCAAAAGACAATATAATCATACAATTAAGAGCCTCTACGACAACAAGTCCAGATACTTCAATGTGCATCACCTAAATGTTTTGACTGGAAATGACAACTTATTTATAATCTTAGCATTTAAGTATACATATATTGTAGATTTAGAGATTGATGCAATAAAACAGTGGACGTTGTTAAACCTCATTTTTAGCCAAATTATTTGATGCATCTTGTTTGAGAAAATGTTATTTCATGTGTACAATATCATCGAAATAAAGACATACCGGTATGGTAATGGCATTTTTTGTCTTTTACCCTATTTTGACATTTAACATATGATAACATATCTATTATAATAGAGTTAAGTACATTTATAGAAGGTGGACTAGTGATTGCGCAGGTACCATTGATTGCATACTTGTAGAAACACACTTTTATTCACATGAATTTATGTCCAAAGTTTTTTTCAGACAGAATATCAGAAAGGTGTGCAAGGGGTCTTTCCATTCCTTGAGAATGGCCTTTTCATTTCACTGTGGACTGTGAATGAGGCAGATAATTTTAATATTAATTAAGTAAGAATACGGGAAAAATCCCCAATTGATATCATGTATCCACCCTTTCCATTGCATATTGCAAGGAGTTTTCCTTTTAATTAATTATGACCTATAGCTTATAGCTCAGTGATTCTGATAAGTATGCCAGTGGTTGAGTCCCAATATCCCAGAGCTTCTTAAAATTATGGGACATCCGAAAAAGTAATTGAACAATATTTTAAATAAAATATTGCATGGCCTGTATGCTGTTTTATTTGAAGAAAACCCCTTAAATAATGACATATATAATAGTTTCTGATATTTAGCACCTACGCCAAATTACCTAAAATGCATTGCTTTATCAGCAGTTGATCCTGTGTCACCATGGCCAATCTGTAAACCTGCATGGTGTACATGGTGTAAGGCCCCCCCCGATTCTACACAGAAAAACCTTCTCACACCTACAATGCATCCCAGTATCCAATAATGCATCATTTGAAATTTTTGTGTGACAAATGATGCAGGACACATATCCCCCCTCCCCCCCCCCTGCCCAGTGTCGTAAAAACATGTTTGTACACTGGCAGAAATACTGTACCATAGACCAATTGTCCAAAGCATTTAGGAGATAAATAACTTAACTTAGAATTAAATTGATACACTGCTGCTAAGCTTAGATATATTTGTCAAATAAATGCTAATGCTGTATAATGTCTTCACCCTCCTCCCTCCTGTCCTATTTATTTGTAAAACTGCACTTGTCCGCCTACTTGGGAAGTTGTGTACAGGGAAGTATTTATAATTTAAGCTACCTGTTTACTTAATTGTCCTACATGCAAAATCACTTGTGTACAGGGAAGTGTTTATAATTTAGACTACCTGTTTATATAAAGTTCCATGTCAAGCTCTTTCCCGTCAAAACTAAAAAGGTCCAAATACAAATGAGAATCAGTCCTTAAATCATTCAAGATTTCTTTTGTCCATACTCCATCCATGCCAGACTGCCAAATAGTGTCTCTTAGCCTTGCTGGTTTTCATATTAGTGGTAAATGTCATGCTTCGCGATGCCTTGTTATAAGTAGCAGTGCCGCAACAGAGTTCTGTGGTGTCCCGGGATAGACACGTTTGCCACACCATAGCCGAAAAGGCAATGTTTATCAGGTTTCTGAATTTATAAAATGAAAAAAACAAGTCAGTTTTCTGCAAATTTTGCCTTGGTGGGCTTAGTTTTGGTGGGAACTCAACATGCAATTTTAATTATCCTACATGCAAAATCACTTGTCCCGACAAGTGGACAAGTCAAATGTGATGTCAAGCCTTGTATTTTGCAAAATATCTTGACTGGTTATTTCTTTCCTAATCAGTGTCAGTGGCCCTACTGACCTTGCCCTTGCCCTTGGGCTTGGCCCTTAGCCTTGCCACTGCCAAAATATTTTAAAATCTGCACATTCCAAGATGTTTTCTATAGTCTAAACACGGTAAATTCAACGTATGGGCATCTATGAAATCTTCTCTCGCTTTTTGGCATACCACAGGCATAGTAACTGAAACAGGATTTCGAGACAAACGGTTTCTCAGACTCAGTCTCGGCCGTCTCCACCTTGTTTACTCTTTGTAATTTGCCGCCAGAACCCATTTCTGTGTGTCACCAGGTCACATGATATATCCCGTCATCCGCTTAGCACACATCACCCCACACACCGCCGCTACGCGGCGCCACTGTGCTATATATAATGAATTATAGCTATTTGCAGACTTATGCCACCCACTTGGTGATGCGAGCAGCTCTAGGCCGGTTCCCAACCTAACTTGACAGCCCGACCCACAAGGTCAGCACTATTTTAGCTGTGAAAATTGTGACATGAATATTCATGAATACCCACATATTACGGAAAACGGCGTTCGACGGCGTTCGATTAGTAGTCGGCAGTTGTCGCGCTTGGCAGCGATAGCGGCAAACTCGATTCGACTGAGGAATTGCTACTGGCAAAATTGTTGGTTGGCAAAATAGGGCGGGTGGGGAGGGTCAAGGGGAAGTCTCGTTCCCAGATCATCACGAAGATTAAGTTTTTTTATTCGGTCACGATGAATTAAAAGCAGAACCCTCCACATGCAATGGAAGGGCCGATTCAATATTTTTGAATTTAATATTCAAATTCCCAGTTCACGATTAGGCCTAATGAAAATGCTTGATCACGGCGGTCGGCTCCCGAGGAACGCACCCCCCCCCCCCCTTCTACGTTCTTGTTCTCAAAGCGGGGGGGAGGGGGTGGGGGCTGGCACAACGTTACTTAGGATTTAAATTATATGTGATATTTTTTTAACGTCCAGCGAGTGCATTACAACTGGTTCTGTACGCTGGTCGGATAACATGCTGTAGGCTTTTGGTGCGGGGGTAGAAGGGTTTCGCGGGAAAAGCGCCCCCCCCCACCCCTCCTCCTTTTCACCTCCAAAATCGACTCAAAAGGGGTGTCTCTTTTCCATTGATCTGCTATATATGTCGTCAGTCCATGCAGACCCGCTCATGCAATTGATGTTTTTTCCCCTGCAAACTCGCTCTATGGACGAAAGTCTTTATACCCACCCCACCTCCCTCGTCCCCGCGCAAGTTTTAAAATAACACTTCTTTGGTCATGTCCGCTATATATAGGGTATCTTTTTCATGTCAGCTTTATATGGGGTATCACTCTAGCCCCCCCCCCCCCCCCCACCCTTCCTTCCCCCGGGTTCATGGTAGTCGGTCACAGAGAGTCAGTTAATTATAGCCGCCTGTCAAGCCTGTCAAAGCGGTACATTGTTTTAAACCGGAACCGAGCGAACCTGAACGAAACCGACCAGAATACATCAAAACCAACCAGCTGGGATGTTGAAGGCATATATGATATTTATGTAGCTTTAGCATTTGACTTAATGGACATTGTTGTCGAGGAAATAAATCGTTATGTAACTAGGCGTAAAAATGTCATAAAAAACCTCAGAGAGACATCAGTGACTGTGCATATCACAGATATCTAACAAATTGAACCATTGGGGTCCAAAACTCCAGGTGTATGGATGAGAAACCTAAGCATCACTCATTACATAAAACACACATTTGATATCGTGCATCTTATCAAAATTATGGCCGAATGAAGGTTGCGATAGGCTTATGTGGCAGAGCGTGTTTTGACGTGTTATATGCTGATGCTATGATTATTTGTTCGGTTCCGAATTTTCTGTTGTCACTGATAATAACCCGCTCACATACGTGACCACGTCTGCCAAATTAGATGCCACAGGGCATCGCTGGGTGTCCCAACTGGCGAATTACACGTTCAGCCTGAAGTATCGGCCGGGTTCTCAAAACAGAGACGCAGATGCTCTGTCCAGATTGCCGTGCCACACACAACTTGAGGCAATGGACGCCACGGTCGTATCCGCAGCATTAAAAGCGCCAATGGTTGGTGGCTACGCTGAGGCTGTTTGTTTCAATCTGCATGTAGTGCCTGATTTGCAGCCAATGGCGTTCCAGAGTGGTCGGGATTGGAAGACGTTGCAAGCAAAAGACTCAAAACTTAGCAACGTCATCGCAGTTATCTGTGGTCAAACGAATCTGCTTCCGCGAAATTGTTCTGTTGAGGAGCGGGCCTTGCTTAAGAAAAGTACTGTGGCCCAAAAGTACAATCTAGCGGCGTGGCGTTTACTGCCTGCGGCGTGGCGTTTGCAAATACAGGCAGCAACGCCACGCTGCCACTTTTAACGCCCCAAAAGTACAATCTGGCGGCGTGGCGTTATCAAAACCTGCGGCGCGGCGTTTGTGCGGCCTGCGGCGCGTCATTTGTGTGACCTGCGGCGTGGCATTTGTGTGACCTGCGGCGCGTCATTTGTGTGACCTGCGGCGCGTCATTTGTGTGACCTGCGGCGTGGCATTTGTGTGACCTGCGGCGCGTCATTTGTGTGACCTGCGGCGCGTCATTTGTGTGACCTGCGGCGTGGCATTTGTGTGACCTGCGGCGCGTCATTTGTTTGACCTGCGGCGTGGCATTTGTGTGACCTGCGGCGCGGCATCTGTTTGACATGCGGCGTGGCGTTGGTGCGTCCTGCGGCGCGTCATTTGTGTGACCTGCGGCGCGTCACTTGTTTGACCTGCGGCGTGGCATTTGTGTGACCTGCGGCGCGTCATTTGTATGACCTGCGGCGCGTCATTTGTTTGACCTGCGGCGCGTCACTTGTTTGACCTGCGGCGTGGCATTTGTGTGACCTGCGGCGCGGCATTTGTATGACCTGCGGCGCGTCATTTGTTTGACCTGCGGCGTGGCATTTGTGTGACCTGCTGCGCGTCATTTGTTTGACCTGCGGCGCGGCATGTGTGTGACCTGCGGCGTGGCGTTTGTGCGGCCTGCGGCGCGTCATTTGTGTGACCTGCGGCGCGATATGTTTGCGACCTGCGGCGCGGCATATGCGTATGATGGTATTACAAGCTAAACAGCAGTTTTTGCGAGCGCTTCCAAGGCTCTATGGCAGACCGTTTGTACGTCACTTGTCTTTCGGGGGATATTTACATACGGTGCCATGACCAAGCACAACCGGTAAAGAAGTATTGTCAAATATGTTCTGTTTATATACACGATGCCATCAACCACAACCGACAGTTGGAATCGGCATGTACGTGTCTTGACAATGCACAAGCACATTCCAAAAACAGATGTGTATGTTGCAATTCCTCAGAGCTTTAACTATTTCTCAGTGGCTGAAATATATTGCAAAGTGTGGATCTAGCTATTGAATGACATCACTGGGGGGTTGAGTGTAAAATACTAGATGGGGGGCACGTACCGCCCCCCCCCCCTTGTAGCATAAGTATATATATATAGTGTATATATTACTAGCGATAGGCTATATATAGATATATATATATATAGCGTATCACTTGTAAGTGACGTCACTTGCAGGCTTCTATAAAATCGTCGTTACCGTGGAGATAACGGCGGCTAGAGCAATTGTTTTTGGCGAAATTGGGGGTGCGTGCTCGTCTGAACTACGACACTAAGCAACAGCAACACAACGCAGCAGGCCTCTCCAACCGAACAGGCCCCCCAAACGAACAGCTCCCCCCCCGCCCCCCCCCCCCAACGCAGCAGGCCTCTCCAACCGAACAGGCCCCCCAAACGAACAGCCCCCCCCCCCCCAACGCAGCAGGCTTCTCCAAACCAACAGGCCCCCCAACCGAACAGGCCCCCCAAACGAACAGCCCCCACCCCCCCCCAACGCAGCAGGCTTCTCCAAACCAACAGGCCCCCCAACCGAACAGGCCCCCCAACCAAACACCCCCGCCCCCTGGCCCCCAGGCCTCTCCAACGCCACAGACCCCCCCTACCCAACAGCCCCCCCCCCCCAAACGCAGTAGGCCCCTCCAAAGCAGCAGGCCCCCCAAACGCAGTAGGCCCCTCCAAAGCAGCAGGCCCCCGCAACCCAACAGCCCCCCCCCCCCGCCCCAACGCAGCAGGCCTCTCCAACGCAGCCCCCCCCCCCACCCCCATCGCAGCAGGCGGCCTCTTTTCCACAACATTCAAGTTGCGACGCCACTCCCACATGTCCGCAGTAACAAGTAATATAAGTAACTATTTAGCCAATGATGTTACAGATGAACAGAAAATGTCACTTATTGGCGCCAGGACGCCCCATAAGAGCTTCAAATTTCCACGTAAAATGCATAGAGAGCGCAAACGTAAGTCTGGTGTGTATTACAGACAGTAATACCGCGACAGAGTTCTGCTGTACCCCGGTATAGACACGCCTGCCATATAACAGCCTAAATGGGGATGTTTTAAGCTTATTAGCTTTTTTAACTTATGCAATGAAAAAAATCGACTTTTCTGCAATTTGTCACAGTGATATATATGTCGCTTGGCCTTTATTTTGGCAGGAAAAAGCTCGATTTGCAACTTTAATTCAAATTAAACATTTACAAAATACCGCGCAAAAGCCAAAACTGACACCACGTCAACAGAAACTTGGTGCCAATCGTCATCCCCGAGCGCCAGCTTAAATTTTGACATGTGTCAAAATACTAATTTATAACGCGACGCATGAGATATATAACTTACATGATAATGAAAATATAACAATTATTTCATAGTCTCTTTAAAGCATTAAACCCCGGGGTGAGGGGGGGCACTACTTCACAAATCCGCCTGAGAGAGCGGATATTTGTGATGAAAAAGATACCCCTATTGAGCGGACATTTACGAGGAAAAAAAGATGACCCTATAGAGCGGATATTTTAAAACTGGCGACCCGGGGGGTCTCTGAAAATGTGCGTTCATAGAGCGCGTTGCCGGGAAAAAATAGCCTAACCGAGCGGATTTTGGCGATAAAAGCCCGACCGAGCGGAATTTGGCGGTAAAAGGCCCCTATCGAGCGGATTTTGGGCGGCGAAAAAGGGGGGGTGTGGAGGTTCCCGCTGTACTCCCCCCCCCCAAACCCAGCAATGTATTAAGTGCCCCCCCCCGTAAATATATAACGTACATGTTAATGAAAATATAACAGTCAATCTCCATAGTCTCTTTAAAGCATTAACCCCCGGGGAGGGGGGGGGGGCACTACTTTACAAATCTGCCTGAGAGAGCGGATATTTACGATGGAAAAGATACCCCGATAGACGGACATTTATGATGAAAAAGGGCTGACCATATAGAGCGGATATTAGAAAACTGGCCACCCGGGGGGTCTCTAAAAATGTGCGTTCATAGAGCGCGTTGCCGGGAAAAAATAGCCTAACCGAGCGGATTTTGGCGATAGAAGCCCGACCGAGCGGAATTTGGCGGGAAAAGGCCCCGATCGAGCGGATTTGTGAGGTGAAAAAAAGGGTGGGAGGGGGGCGGGGGGGTCATCTGTACCTCCCAAAACCCCAAATGTATTAAGTGCCCCCTCCCCCCCACCCTCTTCATTAAACATGTTGCTCTTGTGGCCGATGTTGACAGAATGGTTATACATTCCTTTGCCAATTGGGCCAACTTATTTTCCCTAATACTGCCTTAATACGCGACTGAATTTTTACCATAAGCTGTTGTGTTAATGCGTGGCATGCATCGAGTTGGCCCATTGTTTAACTCATAGATGCTTTCTTTTACATTATGCATGCCATGAAGGTAGCTAGGCCCAAGCTGGTTCATATTATTTTAAACTTCCTATTCTATACCGCGCAATCGTTCAACAAATAGCAAAGCCCTACCAGCTCTTTTTCATCAAAATCAGTATTCGTCAATTGAGAACATACTTCATAGCACGCTCCGGCATCTTTTAAATCTTACGCATGTTGTGCATATCACAGAAACGCCACATGTGCACAGCAGGACAATAATTAAAATGAATGCATGAAAGGATAAAGGAATGAAACAATGTTACGGTGCTGCATTCGCCAGCCGGTATATTTACATTTTATGGTCGGCCGCGATATTTATTGAAAGCCAAATTAAGTTTAATCCTTTAATTGCCAGCTCGATCTCATCTAACTACCTGCGGGTATATAGACCTCCCAGAACCTTCTACATAAGGTATGGATGCCATTGTCATTTTACTGGGGGGCCACCTGGACCTCGCGTCGCTGCTATGGACGCCCGATGACCACTGCCACCCTAGTTGCACAAATTAACGCAGTCCCCATATAAGCAGTAAACTATTTAGATCTAGAGACTTGGACGGAAAGATAGACAGACGGAGAGGAGGGGCGAGCGTGAAGGGGTGAAGGCGGAGGCACGCTGGGCGGAGGTCAGACGGCGTAGGCCGCGCCCCGCCGCGGCCAATGCTACCACCATCTTCCCCAACAGGATTGCCGTGTAACGCCGTGGGAATAGAGGAGGCTCTCGTGGGGGAGACACAGAGACAGACGGCGAGGAGGGACGAGCGTGAAGGGGTGAAGGCGGAGGCACGCTGGGCGGCGGTCAGACGGCGTAGGCCGCGCCCCACCGCGGCCAATGCTACCACCATCTTCCCCAACAGGGTTGCCGTGTAACGCCGTGCGAATAATAAACTACATCGAACACTAAGTGCGAAGAGACGAGTTTTCCTCTTTCGTATCACTGGTGGAGAAATCGGGTACGATCCCGGACATCTCTCACCACAGTCACGATGTTGACGGTTTACCACGGAACCCCGGCAGAAGTCCACGTCACAGTTTGGCTGCAACATTTCTCTTGGCATCAGAAGGTTTACAACTTGTCGGACAGTGAAGCTGCCCTTGTTCTACCCACATGGTTATGCGGAACCGCCCTCACGTTTTATTACACCCTACCAGGCGATGTGCGGCAAAACTTCACGCAGCTAGAGGAAGCTCTTGTGGGGGAGTTTTCAGTTGAATCGCTATACAATATTCGTGTACAGGCCTTACTTGAAATTCGTCAAGAAGATGCCTCTGTGGAGAGCTATTTTAATCGTTTCATCACGTGCACCAGTCAACTCGGTGACAACCCCCAGAAGCACGTCCACACGTTTATTCACGGACTCTCACAGGAGGTCAAAGTATTCGTTCTGGACCACCTTGAGACCGACTTCTGGGAAATCCTAAGGACTGCGAAATTACACGAAGCTATTCATCACCCATTGAGTCCCAGAATATCCCAGCAGTGTGCGAGTGTAGCCACCCCGGCATGCATTCAGTGCTCTCAGCGAGCATGTCCATCGGAGTCCTGCATTGGGATCATCGATGATCCTGGCTCATGTCATCCATGAGCTCCAGAAATACGTCACGCAGAGTTCAGATTCATCCCCAGCCAGCCATGATGACGTCACCACGACCCCCGAAACTACAAGGGAGACTTCAAATCCCGACGTCACCGCAGTGGACGACACGACCGCTAACGTCACACCTGTCGATGACTCCGCCACCCATATAACGACTGAAGATGTTCTAACCACGGACGCCGAGCCAGAGGAGATCGACTGTGACTCTTCCATTGGTAATGTGAAGTATTATGATGTCCATAACAAACAGAACGATAACCATGGTGATGATACGAGTGAGTATGGTGACTATGTTCATATTGGTGAAAGTGGTTATAAACTATCAAAAGGATATAAAAGACTTCTCGCCACGACGCTGTGGTGTCAAGTGCAATTTTGATCTGCCCTACTTAACAAAGAATTCAAACGACCATTGTACTTCATTGCTACATAAATTCTCCCAGTTTGTTAAATATACGGTATGGCATGCCCTTAACTTCCACCCCACCCGACCTCCTGATGGTTTTGCTGATATGCCGCGATCTGCCTAGACAACGACCCCTTTATGTATTCGGATGATGATTACCATGCCATGTCGACTCATTTGTGAGCTACTTTTCATTAATGAGAGACACATACTGCGTTGGCATAAACTGGGCGGTTTATTCAGACGGTATGGCATAAACATTACATATTGCAAAGTTACGCAAAGTTGCGAAGCACAAGGAGCATAACAATACACAAGCAATTATGATATCATTACGCAAGTTACATAACAATGCATAGCAATATAAATGACATCACGTACAAAGTACCTCCCTACTAACTAAAACTAACTAACCAAACGTGACAGGTGAGGGTGGGCGGGAGAGGCGAGAGATGCGGCGCTGCTGCCGGCGGAAGGCTGAGTGAGGTCAGAGGGGAGATTCAGAAGGGACAGAAGGAGAGGTGAAAGAGTCACGTGACCGTAACGTGGATCTCGATTGGCCTGCTAAGGAAAGGGGTCGCGCACCCTCATCCTGATTGGCCTGCTAAGGACAATAGGGGGGCACACAACCCCCCCCCCCCCTACCCCGTGTCCGAGAACTGATCGGCGGCTGGTCACCGCCGAGTGGACAGCGGGTGTCCCTGGCCGGAACAATCGGGGGCTTGTCTGCTCTGCAGGGGGCGGGGATGAAAGGGGGGGGGCTAATCACCTTGAAGCCCTGGCACCTTGCTAACACCACATGTCCGCCGATCTGCCGATACGCGGGCGGGCTTACTGATGTATCTCTTTAAACCTGATTTACATATAATAAAATCTCCCTTTATTTAGTAATGTTCAAATTTTTTACGCCCCGTGACCAGAATATAGTTAACAGTGATGTGTATGTGTCGCTTCGCTTGTACCGTTAATAATTTTATCGGGCACAGAGTAGTAAGGGCAGACGCCTAACGATAAGCATGTTTTGCTTCAAATATGTTGAATCGGTTAATTAATGAATAACCAATAATGTCAAGTGATAATTTTACACATATGTATTCTCTGACGATTACCTACGCCAGACACGTGTGTGTCGGCTATGCTTCTGGTAACGGGCAATTAAGGCGCGGCAGTTGAAATTGTTTGTATTAAGACGTTCGTATGTTTGCTTATCTTTGACGCGTACTATAGCTTAATTGATTCTGATGATCGAATCTCCATGAGAACAATTAACGTGCAATGCCAGTGAAGGATTTGAAGTTGAATATATTGGAGTATATAGTAAATTGTTTCATGTGAAATGGGCGTTAAGTACAGGATTAGCTCTATCAAAGCAACATGTAGTTGTAAACAACTGAGTGAGTATTGTTTGTGTTAATGAAACGCGCCTCGCACTGGGTACTGTGCGGAGACAGTCCCCACTACCTTTTCCTACGCCGTCGCTGTAGTAATAGAAGGTGAAGGGTAATGATGTGTATGCTACTCGGAGTGTAAGGACCTAGCCCGGTTCTTATCCTTCAACTGAATTGCTACGAAAGATACTATTATGTAATATTTGTGTCATTCTGTAACTTAACTGAGTGTTTATGTGTACCATTATCATATTAGTTGTATAATCACCCCGTTTTAACGCAGGCCCAACACGCGAAGCATGCCAACGCTTTATATGGTCCGTGGTTAAGGAAGGGAAATTTGAAAGGAAAGACCTACGTCATGGTGTTATGTACCTAATTGGCTATAGCATTTTCTATTTACGTTATTTCGTTATCCAACTTATTCGGCACGAACTGAAGTATAGTCATTGCCTGTATAGTGTTGTGAAGCCGGGACGGCTATTTTCAAAGGAAGGACCTATGTTACGGTGCGGCATTCGCCAGCCGGTATATTTACATTTTATGGTCGGCCGCGATATTTATTGAAAGCCAAATTAAGTTTAATCCTTTAATTGCCAGCTCGATCTCATCTAACTACCTGCGGGTATATAGAACTCCCAGAACCTTCTACATAAGGTATTGATGCCATTGTCATTGTACTGGTGGGCCACCTGGACCTCGCGTCGCTGCTGTGGACGCGCATGGTCAGTCACACGGTATTTGGTTATTTGATGTTAATTTATTATCCAAGCAGGTCTGAACGGGCATTGTGTCTTCACGCCCGATGACCACTGCCACCCTAGTTGCATAAATTAACGCAGTCCCCATATAAGCAGTAAACTATTTAGATCTAGAGACTTGGACGGAAAGATAGACAGACAGATAGGAGGGGCGAGCGTGAAGGGGTGAAGGCGGAGGCACGCTGGGCGGAGGTCAGACGGCGTAGGCCGCGCCCCGCCGCGGCCAATGCTACCACCATCTTCCCCAACAGGGTTGCCGTGTAACGCCGTGCGAATAATAAACTACGTCGAACACTAAGTGCGAAGAGACGAGTTTTCATTTTTCGTATTAACAACATTAGTTTGCTATCAACATCCATTGATTTACATACTGTATCTAATGCATTGAAACTTTTCGCAACTATTTTGCATATACTGTGTAAATGCGTTTGCCAAAAAATAATCTCGAATCCAGTTGAATACCTAGTAATGTTACTTCCTGTGGCGCTGCCAGTTCTATCCCAATAACCTTAACACGTCTATCCTAGTTAACAGATTGTTTCCTGATACCAAAAGCGTTCATCTTCAACAAGGCGCATCAATAACCTTTCTAAACCCAGAGAGTCTGGGGGACAAACTGGTTTCCATAAATGACATTAGCTGGTCAAACAATGTTTTGTCATATGTCTTGGAAATGCAAGTGAGTGTACGTACTGGCCTGTACTTTCCTCAAAGTTGTCATTTTTCTTGAATATTGGTGCGACTTTAGCATATTTTAGATCTTTAAGAAACACATTAATTTTAATACTAATATATAAAACGTACCTTAAGGGATCGCACAATATGGCAGCTCCCAACTTTATCAGCTTGGCGGTATTTTATCGTTGCCACTAGCCTTTGACACGTCAACGCTTTTTAACTGCGGTGTATATTTTATGGCTAATTACTGGCCGAAAGTTGAAAGTTTCCTTTGTCTCTTTATGGCCATAACCGATTTATCGTTCTTGTGATGAAGTAGGTTTTTCGTCTATTGGTAGATCATCTGGTTAGTAATCTCGTTGGGCTATGCTTTTGACAATGCATACGCAATACTTACTGAATGTGCCAATTGGATCTGAAACTAGTTCATGTGCCGAAAATAGGTAAAGTCGCTTCTGAATTTTACGAAGAAAAAAGTAAAAATTGTAACACATTGTCTAATTAATTCGACTACTCTATGGGGAAGCCATATGATGTTAATAACGCCAAGACCTGTCATTATCTGCGCTTGTTTGTCACGTTATTTAGCATGTCTTCGACTGATTAGGACCTAAAAACTTCGACTTAGTATCTCCTAATTGGCACATAGAATCTCGACTTGGTATCTCCTACTTGACACAACGCAAAATGTCAACTTGGTGAACTCAAAATTTTGACTTCCGGTCCCGAAATTTCGACTTCCGGTCACAAACAATTTACATCTGGTCACGCAATTTCGCCTTCACCAACGCAAAATTGAGACTTCATGGACGCAAAATTTCGACTTCCGATCACGAAATTTCGACTTCGGAAAGTGTGGTGCTATGGCCCTAATACGCTGCCGTACGCTGCCGTTCTAATACGCTGCCGTACACTCGCTTAAGGGGGATGATTCCCAAACAAGGGGTCACTCCGCATATATCGTTAATATGGTTGCTTTTGCATAAAACTGTGTGCTCGGATACATATATTGCCGACCTATTCATGTTTCAATGGGCGAATAGTCACGATCGACAAGTACATACTACTTTTAGAATTTCAATTAGGATATATTATTTCTCAATTCGCTAACATTGTGGATTCTCGCATGCGACATTTTAGTCGCTGTGTGGAGTTTGAGGGGACGTGGGACCTTGACCGTGAACAGTCATTGCAAAACAAATATGTCTACTGTTTTACCTATACTTACTTAATGAAGAGAATTATAATATACAAGTGCAAAGGCAACCCAAAACACAAGTAAAACTAAAAGGCTATGGGAATTGCCCGGGGAGCGGGGGGGGGTGGGGGTACTTGCATAAATTGCTGGGTGTGTGTGTGTGGGGGGGGGGGGGTCCGCTGTAAATCCCCACACCCTCTTTTTTTAACCGTGAAACACCGCTCGGTCGGGCGTTATACGGCCACATTCCGGTCGGGGTAGTTTTTTGCGGCAAGCTGTCGCAAGTCCACCGGCAATTATTCGTCATCATTACTCTGTCTACTTCTCTATATACAAAGTTAATGCCTGTTATATTATAAATTTACAGAAAAAAATGCATATAAATGACAAAGTACTGTGCATATTGTCAAGACATGTACATGCCGATTCCAACTTTCGGTTGAGCTTGATGGCATCGCGTATATAAACAAAATATATTTGACAATGCTTCTTCACCGGTTGTGCTTAGTCATGGTACCGTGTGTAAAGGTCCCCCGAAAGATAGGTGACGTACAAACGGTCTGCCATAGATCCTTGAAAGCGCTCGCAAAAAGTGTCGTTTAGCTTGTAATAACATCATACGCATATGCCGCGCCGCAGGTCACACAAATGCCACGCCGCAGGTCACACAAATGCCACGCCGCAGGTCAAACAAGTGACGCGCCGCAGGTCAAACAAATGACGCGCCGCAGGTCACACAAATGACGCGCCGCAGGCTGCACAAACGCCACGCCGCAGGTCAAACAGATGCCGCGCCGCTGGTCACACAAATGCCACGCCGCAAGTCAAACAAATGACGCGCCGCAGGTCATACAAATGCCGCGCCGCAGATCACACAAATGCCACGCCGCAGGTCAAACAAGTGACGCGCCGCAGGTCATACAAATGCCACGCCGCAGGTTAAACAAATGACGCGCCGCAGGTCACACAAATGACGCGCCGCAGGCCGCACAAACGCCACGCCGCAGGTCAATCAGATGCCGCGCCGCAGGTCACACAAATGCCACGCCGCAGGTCAAACAAATGACACGCCGCAGGTCACACAAATGCCACGCCGCAGGTCACACAAATGACGCGCCGCAGGTTTTGATAACGCGACGCCGCCAGGTTGTACTTTTGGGGCGTTAAAAGTGGCAGCGTGGCGTTGCTGCCTGTATGTGCAAACGCCACGCCGCTAGATTGTACTTTTGGGCCACAGTAGAAAAGGGATAGTCTATCACTTCAGAACGGAGTGTTGTATCGGACCGTTTGGAACGGAACCCTTGATAAGCGACAGCTCGTCCTCCCGTGTGAGCAAAGACGCGAGGCAATTCGTTGGTGTCATGACGAAATGGGTCATTTTGGTCGTGACAAAACGCTCGATCTAGTCCGCGGCCGTTTCTATTGGCCACGAATGGCATCTGATGTGGTGGATTATGTTGCGAACTGTGATCGCTGCCTGCGTGGTAAGGCGCCAACAAACCAGCGAGCCCCGTTGGTGGCAATAAAAACAACTCAACCACTAGAACTTGTGTGCATAGATTTCTTGACTCTCGAGGAGTCCAAAGGGGGAGTGGAGAACATTTTGGTTCTCACGGATCATTTTACCGGATATGCACAGGCCTTCCCAACAAGAAACCAAACTGCCAAAACAACTGCAAAAGTTATGGTTTTCGAGCCCGCATTCACAGTGATCAAGGGAGAAACTTTGAGAGCGACTTGATCAAACATCTATGTGAACTGACCGGGGTAGAGAAATCGAGGACAACCCCCTACCACCCCATGGGTAACGGGACTTGCGAGCGTTTCAACAGGACGCTAATTAATATGTTAAGGACACTTGAGCCATCGCTAAAGTCGAATTGGAAGGCGTATGTTGGGCCCTTGTTCCATGCCTATAACTGCACCCGAAATGACACCACCCAAGTCAGTCCGTTCTACCTGATGTTTGGTCGCCACCCCAGATTGCCTGTAGATCTCGCATTTGGATTGTCAGAACCGCTCGCGGACTTCAAACGATATCGCGGAAATGAAGCAGCGGATAAAGTTTGCGTATGGTGTTGCCAGCGCAAACGCTACGAGTGCAAAGAGGGGGCAGAAATGCAACTATGACACGAAGGTGAGAGGGGCGAAACTTGAGGAGGGAGACCGCGTCCTGGTCCGGAACGTCGGCATTCGGGGCAAGCACAAGATTGCTGACAAGTGGCTCCCCGAGGTGTACGAGGTGGTGTCGCAACCTGCGAAAGATATTCCAGTGTATATCCTGCGTCGAGAGGACGGGCAGAAAACTTCGAAGGTCCTACACAGAAACCTTCTCCTCCCCATTAGTTGTCTGCCTGGTCATGGGCGATCCCGAGATGCGGAGGTCAGTCATACGGCAGGTGGACCCGCATCTCCTGTCACACACATTGATGACGACAGCGAAGAGGAACCAGTCGGTGCTGTGCAGCATTCCCCGTCTCCTACTCGTCGAGGAAGCAGGCGACGCTCTCCAGTAAGTGATCAAAGTCTGGACAGACCGCCAGAGACCGCAGTGAGTGACGACAGTGACATCGGTGAGCAGATGGTGATGGGGGATACCCCGCCAGCCCGGAGACCAGTGCGGACTTCTCGTCGACCAGCACGACTGGATCCGGCGATTTTCGACTTGCAGCATTCAGTATACCCAGACCGTGTGGCTCAACGCGTACATACATTGAAAAACGTGGTTCAAGCGTTTCTTGACCGAATGTAACCTCAAATGTCGGGACGACATTTCGCGCGAGGGGGGTGTATGTGGCAGAGCGTGTTTTGACGTGTCATATGCTGATGCTATGATTTGTTGTGGAGTGTTACAATGCCTGGTGTCATAACGTCCTAGTGTACGTTTGTGTCGTGATTTGCTGTGACGTGTCATACGGGTTTCCTTTTGTCACATGATTGTCTGTAAACCAATGGGAAAGAAGACACGTGACTGGGGAATGTGCACGTGCCGGCAACAGGGTTTGGGGGGGCAGTTGCTCTCTCGGCTTGAGAGGCATCGCATGTGTGTCGATGTGGGGCGCGTGTGGCGTTGTGTTTAAATAAATGTTCATATGAAGACCAGCGACGAGTTGTGTCTGCATTAATGAAGAGTAGCAGCGGCTACACTTATTAGGCACTGGTAAGCTGTTGGCGTATCAAGCGGCGGTAGACGGGAACCCTCTGAGGACACACAGCCGACAAGTCGAATCCACAAACGAGGGCTTCCGCGTTCTGCAAAAAATAAGACGGAAACCTGTAAGCTCATGTTGCTGATGCTTTACTTTAATTTATCAGTATTGTTTGCAGCCTTCAAAATACAAAATTGATATATTTTGCAAAAATAAAACCGTAAGAACAGATAAAACTCCCATTAAGTTTCTTACCATCAGGACGAATATCCCACGGCTGTTGCCGTCTGACTGGATCGCCGACACCAGGGCGCTCTCCCTCCAGGTGGTGCCTGGTAGGCCAAGCATGGCAGTCCGGCTGCGCATGTAATCACTGTGGTCAAAGAGGTCAAACAACATCATTTGAATATATCAGCTATGTATAGGCAAGAGAACTATACCTAGCGGCAAGGTGAAAACGTACAATTTGAGTATATTCCTTTAGTAACAATATCACCGAATACTTAACGTTTTGCGGATACCATAAGCCTATCTTTGACCACAAATAGCGTAGCTCTGTTGATCTTTTGCTTACCGCCACAACTGGACATATTTGGTTCGGCGTGCCGGTTTTGCCATGGACGCCGGCATAGAGTCCAGAAGGGTCACTGTCCTGCTTTGGCTGTCAGCCACAAGCAGGGTCCAGTGGCTGGATGCGCACACCGGCATCATGATAAACCTGTGCGTGTCCACTATCATCTATGAAAATGAAGAATTGAAATTGTTGAAAGAATATGTAACGTTTATCGCAAATGCAGGAAATGATGACTGTTGACAATTGCTTGATATATATCCTCAGACACGTCTTTGCTGTTCTATGTCTTAAATAGAACCGTATAAACGTGTTCTATTGGTGTTTCCTGCCTGCAAGTGGTAAAGGAAGGGATAATCGTTACCTCCTTGAACAGCCAGGACGAGACGTCTCCACCCTGGGACAATATGGTGGCAAGGAAGCAAGGCAGGACAAACAGCTGGTCTGTCTGCCTAGCCGACAGCCCCTCCAGATAAGCGTGGATAACCTGCATTTATACAAAGCCATAGGAAAGACGTTACGATTATAAACTTTTTAGCGGGAATACGGTGCTAAGTGAAACAAATTCAAACCAATTTTAGCTCGAGCTCCTTTCTTTGGAACAATTATTACTATCATATTATCAAAAATCTGGTATCCTAATCTCCTTTTTAGCAATGTGACAGTGAACTTAATATATTCTGGCCTTGTCATTGAGCCACTGTCCAGGTTCCAAAGTTATGATGTCGTCTTTTAGTGGCTCAGGGCAGCAGTCCCCGTGTGCATTCTGGTCCACATAGCCGTAGTGGTGTAGGATTTTGTCAGGAAGTTCTACATTCCGTTCAGCTTTTCTTAATCGCAGGCGGCTTGTTTTCGACTTCTTCGATACCGGGTCTGTGACATAAAATATAGTAATTAATAACT
Source organism: Arenicola marina (assembly GCA_964019135.1). Taxonomy (NCBI): domain Eukaryota; kingdom Metazoa; phylum Annelida; class Polychaeta; family Arenicolidae; genus Arenicola; species Arenicola marina. The sequence continues at coordinate 5,261,467 of OZ025258.1, read as the reverse complement.
TATCTTTATATAAATGCGAAGTAGAACCACTAAGAAGTAAAACGCTATCCAGGTTTAACACCGGTTTAGCATACGCGGTTAAGCCTTACTTTCGCCCGTGTTGCCTTGTGTTTCAACTGTCGCCGAAGGACAGGGGACGCCATGATATAACGTTGTCCGGCCAGCTCTAGGCTTGAACAGGGCCCGCTTTGTCTCGGCTTTAACCCCAACACGGTCCGATGCCGGGTGTGCCTTTGGATGCTCTGGCAGATTTCCCAGCAAGCTCTCTGACGACACCTTTGCATCCTTTACAGCAGGGGAAATCTATAATAGTGTCTGGTAGTAGTATGGCGATGTGACTGATAGCTGTAGGCGGTATGGGCACCCACGTTTCCTAGAGCCCTGTCCTATAATAGTGTCTGGTACTGTGTTTCAACCTCTCGCATATGTGGCTAAATCTTCTATTCATTCCATTTCTCACATAATATTGCTTCAACTATCCAGTTGGCAATAAGCTTTCCTGACAGGATAAAAAGTTAGCCTTGGGAGAGCACTAGGGGGAGGATTAAAGATCAAATGACTGGTACTACCCCCCCCCCCCCCTACACACACCCCTTAGTAGCCCAGCCAATCAGCTTAGCCTAGACCTCCAAGTAATACAAGGCGCCTACGCAACAGTACACTGTTCCGCAAGTTTGGGGGGCTGGGGGGCATCGTAGTTCAACAAATTAAACGCGGTCCGCTCCCAAGTTGGATATGTCGCGCACCTACGTTTAATATCCTCGCTATTCTTTTCCATTAGCAGAGTTCCGACCTGACTCCGGTCGGGAGATAAGCGGGTCGCTTATCTTTATTTAAGCATCCAAATGCATGCATTAAATATATATTCCGGTAGAATGGTATCTTAGATTTTGTTTCAGCGTAAATTGAAAGCGAAATTCGACATCAGTAATGGCCATCAAATTTGTGCGGCGGTAGCCCACTCGGTCGTTATAACGGCGCTATATCAATGTCAAGGCCGCGTGGGTCAACTTCTAAAATACGGATTGACACTCATGCTTTGGGCTCAACCTTCCGACTTCTTATTGTATATGCCCCAAAGTAAAATTACACTTATTTAGTAAGATATAAGGCAGTAAATATCTTGGGGGCAATGTTACACAAATTTGGTTGGGGGGTGGTCCGCGATGCCTTGATACCGGAGAGAGCGCGCATTTATGGTGAGACAGATACCCCTATAGAGCGGATATTTTAACACTTGCGACCGCGGGGGGGGGGGGGGTCTCTGGAAATGTTCGTTCATAGAGCGGATTGCCGCGAGAAAATACCCCTTCCGAGCGGATTTTGGCGGTAAAACGCCCAGACCGAACGGGTGGTTGTATTTTAGTACGCGTCGCACTGGCGCGTGTTTCACCCATTGCCACACCACAGCAGATATCTCAAAATTTTACGGAAACAAAAGTAAATGGGCTCACACACATTTATTGAGTGAGGTATTGTAGTATTTAGAAATAAATCGTGTTGGGATAACCTTCTTCAATCATAGTCTCACAGTAACATATTTCAATGCACAATTAATCTGCTAGATCCCGGTGAAGTCAGCGGGAGTTCTCACGAAGCTGTTGCTAATGGCGTGAATAGGGTGGGCAGTCTAGTGTGGCTGGACTAGGGGGCAGTGTAAGTTAGTACATAAAACTAGTTTTAGTTTTAGTTATTGCCGATTTGGCGCACAATATCGCTGCCAGTTAATCTTTATTTTGTCATGTATAACTCCTTTGTCCCGTGTGCACTCTAGCGGAACAGGTCATTTTGGCGGCAAAGCAGAAGTAGATCTAGGGCGAAACAACACAACTACCGCCCAGCACGATGGTTCACAACACAACTACCGCCCAGCACGATGGTTCACAACACAACTACCGCCCAGCACGATGGTTCACAACACAACTACCGCCCAGCACGATGGTTCACAACACAACTATCGCCCAGCACGATGGTTCACAACACAACTACCGCCCAGCACGATGGTTCACAACACAACTACCGCCCAGCACGATGGTTCACTGTCGCAGTGAAATCAATCTGCAAATGTAATCCTTCGCGCGACCCTAGAGGTTGGTTTTAAATGGTTTAAATGCGTACTGTTTACTATAACGATGAAGTCAATGTAGTTCGAATCAGAATGAATGTCAAGTTTGGTTTGTGTTATATCTTTTAGGATTAGCGAAGTGTGTATGATTATCATTTATTTGTTCATGATACATGGTAAACGAATGAGTAATGACTTGCCTAGGATATGAATGAGTGTGGAGGAGTATATATTAATGCGCGCGTTATAATCACGTTATGACGACCTCCCCCCCCCCACCCCATCGCCCCCCCCCCCCCCAAGACCCCTTCATATATCTGGACTAGCAGCATGATGGCCAAACTCGTGGCTATATCTGAATCGCTCACAATAAGCGGCCGCGCGCCTTCACAAGAACGCGGTAAATTTGAAGGATAAGTTACCTTCGTTAACTTGAAACCAGATGAAGGCTGCCTGATGCGCCTCCGCGATGTATGGGGAGAGAGGTGTTTTTTTATAGAGCTTTATTTCAATCAAACATGCAGTAATACTAGATTACAAATGACAATAGACATATGCGGTAAATTATGATCATTTAGTATCTACAACAAATATCTACAAATTCCAGTTCTGGTGAGTGAGAGTAAAAGTTTGTCTATTAACTGAATGAGGACCATATAGGGACAGATAGTTCCCGGGCCATGGTCGCGTCGAACATCTTGTGCAGAGATCCGTCTCAAACCGGGAAATGCGGAGTGTGCTTACGGTCTAGTACGAACATGTTTCGGGTTGGGGGTGGGCTGAGTAAGCAAATACGCAACTGAGACGGCTCCAACCAAACTGGCATGTGTGTCCGGGGGTCTTTTGGCGCGGAGGTGTGTTCACGTTAAAGCGGAGTAGGCCTACAGGTTGTGTATGCACACAAAACTGTTATCGTTGTAATGTTCAGTAAACAGAGCTACGGAACCGCGCAAAACACTTTGATAGCAAGCAGATTTAATCATAATAGTTCATGAGTAATTATTGTAAAGGCCATAATTATGATAGCGGAGGTCTCTTGCGAAGGCTCAATTGAGGGTCCAAAGACATCAGACGACAGGGATCATAACGCGCGCAAATATATCTACTCCCCATGTACATAGTTTAGCCGGGTAACGGGCTTAGTCGGCGAAATCGCCCATCATTTACCTGGTAACTTTTGTCGTGTAAGCCCCGTAGCCAGCTAAACTATGTATGTTCGTGAAATCCACCACAGGTCTTACACTGTCGCTGGGGTGGGGGGCGGTCTTGGCGATCTGCCCCGCTGATTTTACCTTTTTTAATGAATGTTGATACTTGCTTCCCCGGCCCAGGCAGCGGCGGCCACTCTGCCAGCAGAGGGAGCTCGTTCCCCACATCACCTCTGACCCACGTCACTAGGAGGCGCCATTAGGGGCAAATATCGAACGTGAAAGCCGACTTACGCGTTCAATATCGAACGTGAAAGCCCACTTACACGTCCAATATCGAACGTGAAAGCCCACTTACACGTCCAATATCGAACGTGAAAGCCCACTTACACGTCCAATATCGAACGTAAAAGCCCACTTACACGTCCAATATCGAACGTGAAAGCCCACTTACACGTCCAATATCGAGCGTGAAAGCCCACTTACACGTCCAATATCGAACGTGAAAGCCCACTTACGCGTCCAATATCGAACGTAAAAGCCCACTTACACGTCCAATATCGAGCGTGAAAGCCCACTTACACGTCCAATATCGAACGTGAAAGCCCACTTACGCGTCCAATATCGAACGTAAAAGCCCACTTACACGTCCAATATCGAACGTGAAAGCCCACTTACACGTCCAATATCGAGCGTGAAAGCCCACTTACACGTCCAATATCGAACGTGAAAGCCCACTTACGCGTCCAATATCGAACGTGAAAGCCCACTTACACGTCCAATATCGAACGTGAAAGCCCACTTACACGTCCAATATCGAACGTGAAAGCCCACTTACACGTCCAATATCGAACGTGAAAGCCAACTTACACGTCCAATATCGAACGTGAAAGCCCACTTACACGTCCAATATCGAGCGTGAAAGCGGACTTACGCGTTCAATATCGAACGTGAAAGCCGACTTACGCGTTCAATATCCAATGTGAAAGCGGACTTACGCGTTCAATATCGAACGTGAAAGCCGACTTACGCGTTCAATATCGAACGTGAAAGCCCACTTACACGTCCAATATCGAGCGTGAAAGCCGACTTACACGCCCAATATCGAGCGTGAAAGCCCACTTACACGTCCAATATCGAACGTGAAAGCCCACTTACATGTCCAATATCGAGCGTGAAAGCGGACTTACGCGTTCAATATCGAACGTGAAAGCCGACTTACGCGTTCAATATCCAATGTGAAAGCGGACTTACGCGTTCAATATCGAACGTGAAAGCCGACTTACGCGTTCAATATCGAACGTAAAAGCCCACTTACGCGTTCAATATCGAACGTGAAAGCCGACTTACACGTCCAATATCGAACGTGAAAGCCGACTTACACGTCCAATATCGAACGTAAAAGCCCACTTACACGTCCAATATCGAACGTGAAAGCCCACTTACACGTCCAATATCGAACGTAAAAGCCCACTTACACGTCCAATATCGAACGTGAAAGCCGACTTACACGTTCAATATCGAACGTGAAAGCCCACTTACACGTCCAATATCGAACGTGAAAGCCCGCTTACACGTCCAATATCGAACGTGAAAGCCCACTTACACGTCCGATATCGAACGTGAAAGCCCACTTACACGTCCAATATCGAACGTGAAAGCCCACTTACACGTCCGATATTGAACGTGAAAGCCCACTTACACGTCCAATATCGAACGTGAAAGCCCACTTACACGTCCAATATCGAGCGTGAAAGCCGACTTACACGCCCAATATCGAGCGTGAAAGCCCACTTACACGTCCAATATCGAACGTGAAAGCCCACTTACACGTCCAATATCGAACGTGAAAGCCCACTTACACGTCCAATATCGATCGTGAAAGCCGACTTACACGTCCAATATCGAACGTGAAAGCCCACTTACACGTCCAATATCGAACTTGAAAGCCCACTTACACGTCCAATATCGAACGTGAAAGCCCACTTACACGTCCAATATCGAACGTGAAAGCCCACTTACACGTCCAATATCGAACGTGAAAGCCCACTTACACGTCCAATATCGAACGTGAAAGCCCACTTACACGTCCAATATCGAACTTGAAAGCCCACTTACACGTCCAATATCGAGCGTGAAAGCCTACTTATTCCTTGTTATTTCCTGGTTCGTACCGTCATCAAATGATGAAACTTCCAATAAGCCCAGAAGTTAAATGCAGCAGTGCCAATGACAAATGTTGTCAAAGTATATTTTACTCTTACTTATCAACGGGATTGAAGTAAATTAAACTACTTATGCACATTTTTGACAATGTAAGCCTTTCTGATCAATCCTGTGCTAATGTAAGTATATAGCGGATCATTGGAAAACAAGCACCCACTCTCACTCTCGACACGGAGTACCAGTGACTTTCCGGCCATGGGCAGCCACCCATCCTTCTTTCAGTTTGAAGTCCACCTCCTGGAGATCAAGAATGTCGAGGCCCAGGATGCCTCCATGCTCTTTCAGATGCGCCGCTATCACTGTCCCCGGGAACTTCTCCCCGGCAATGTCAATCGTAATATCTGCTTCGCCTATAAGTTTCAGCAGATCACCGCCCGCTTGAGCCACGTCGACCGCCGTGGGGTGGATCTCGGGCCGAAACTTATCTGGCAGTTGTTGAAGAAATGCAACGTCCACCACGCTGCAACTAGCGCATGTGTCTAACAACAGGTCGACTTCATTCCCTTGCACCTTGGCTGGGACATAGTGGCATGGGCGGATACGGAGAGCATTAGCGTTCAATGGTGGCAAACCCCTCACTCTTTGAGCTGGGCCTGGGGTAGGGGGCCCAGCCTTCACTCGCCGGTCGTCCTCCCCTCGGTTCCTTCTTCCGTTGTTAGCCATCCGCGTTCTGCATTCTCGCAAAAAGTGGCCTCTTTCATGACAATAGAACCATTCCATGTCTTCTTTTCTCTGGGGTCTACCATTCTCTACGCCGCGACGGTTGCCCGAGAAACGTTTCTCTATGAGGTCCATCCGTTCCAGGAGTTGTCCGAGCTTCTCTTCCACGCCCGTTGTCAGCGGTGTGGGCATTACCGACTCATATGCGTGGCGGCGACCAGTGGCTTACGCGCACGCTTGGTCCGCGAATTCTGCAGTGACTCGTATTCTGTGGCGATGCGAATTGCCTGCCCCACTGTGGCCGGATGACTCAGGATGACATGCTCCTGGAGGCGATCGTCCGTGAGTCCCTCGGCAAACTGGTCCAAGATAATTTCGTCCTGGTATTCCAGTGTCTTTGTTGGGTATGCCTTGGTTGCTAGTGCCTAAGAGAGCCGCCGTATTGGTTTGTCTTCGTTGGCATCTTAGTTGGCCCCTTGAAGGCCGCTTTGTGCGTCAGCACCCGCTCAGGTGGGTCGAAGGCTCCTTGAAGTGCTTCACACAATATGGTGAACTTGCCCTTCCTGTCCTCTGGCAGGGATTTGATCACCTTCAAGGCTTGACCCCTAAGACTCATTCGGAGCTGGCTCGCCTTTTCCCTCATAGCCCACCCAGCCCATCAAACACCTCAGGTTTTTGCATGGGCCTGATCCTGTGCCGCCGGCCGCCATCATTGCTGGGAGACTCGTATGGGGACGGATGCAATACCGCGCTGAATGGAGACTGACTTTCTCTGTAAGGCGGCATTTGCCGGGTTTGCAGGGGGCGTGTGTCCCAGGTCTTTACATTATGGGCGATATGCGGATGACTAGGTTCCACCTGTTCAAAGGCAGAGACGTGGTTGGTGGTTTCTCGCAATAGGACCTCCTGAGGGCTAATGATATGTCTGTAATTACTTGTGGGCTTTCTTCCTGGGCCTCGACCAGCATTAGTGATTAGCGAGGTTGTGTGGCTCCCCGAAATCACAGGGGAGACCATGGTTGTCTGGGTTTGGACAGGGCCTGCGGTTTGTCTGGGACAGTCCAAATCCATATGTATACTATCCCTGTCTGTCCGGTCTGTCAATCTGTCTTCATCGTCAGAGGCCCTCCACGAGTCAATCGTCATAAAAGTCTCACTTCTGAAAGACATACTTGACCAATTTTCCACAAAACTGACAAAATAATTAAAGCTCCAACTAATCAGGCTATTTTGTACATACAGTAATATCAACCCATTTAATAGTCAATAACCATAAATCTTTCAAAGTTGTACAATCCAAAATTGGATAAAAGACACCACCAAAACAAATAATATGTAAATTTCACCTAACCTTAAGCCTAGTCCTAGGTCACGGCACCAAAAAGTATAACAGACCCCCTTTTTACACCAAAAAAGGTAGGGGGGAAATTGAGCGTACTTCTCGTTTGCTGTAGGGGATAAATTACCAGGTTCGTTCCGGATTGCCTGGATTAGGTAAGGCGTGCGTTACAGTAGGGTGGTGAGATGGTGGAGTGAAGCCGCGAGGCTGTTCGGGTAGGATACCCGTCACCGAGTGCAGCACAGCCGCTTCCCGTTTGGATACCCCTGTCCCCTTTTAGCCGGTGCGATCAGGTATTTCTTTGTAGTGTCTTTAGTGTAGTAGTGTAGCCGCTTCGCTTCCAGGATAACAAGTCTAACCCCAGGTGCGGGTTAACCGCTTTGAGGTAGTCTGCCAGTGCCTATCTGCTAGTGCGAAGGTAGATAACGTCATGGAATGTCAGTGAGTTTATTTTTATCGCTTCGTCTCCGAGCCGGAATCACAACCTCTGTGCTGAATACAGCTTCGAAATTATGACCCTAAACCCTTTGACAGGTGCAACAGGATTAAATTATGGAGTGAGATGAGTGTATTATTAACCGCTTCGCCTCAATGTCGGTAACATACCTCCGATGCGTATGAAACGCGTTGAAGATATGCCACACCACACTTCGGCCTATGCGAAATTGGTTTTTTTATGTCCAGTCCGTGTGATGTACCATCCTAATAATTTTACCGTGATTAGCCAGCTACGGTGGAGGATAAATCAAGGAGATCGAACGTTTACTTAAATCAGCCAAAGGTTTATTCTAAACTAGTAAAGAAATACACAGTTACAATCCAGACTAGCACTGGCCAGCCACCATGTGCTCTCCACGTGGAGCGAGAACCGAACTCCGGGGATCACCAATTTACAGGGTAAATACGCGGCCAAGGATCAGTAACCATCTTAGGAGATGCAAAGAATAAACAAAACAGCCCGTAAACAACATAAAACGCACCTAACTAGTTGAAGCCAAGTATCTTACTATATTCTGACGCGTTTGAAGCCCTAAAGATTGGCTAACTTTCTAATCGTCTGGTGGAGAAAACGCTTTGGGAAGGGTTAGAGGCTGCCAACAAGCATATATACTGAATTTTCATGGAGACTGAATTAATATCTCTCTTGAAATTACAGCATTTTGCCATAAAGAAGTCATATTTCGACATTGAATATTACCGCCATATGCATTAAAAATGCCTACACCTTGGCGTCTGAGCAACTTAGGATGAGGATTTCAGGATCTATACCCACACGACTGTAGCCAAGGAAGACAATGGTGGCTTGGCGTCTATTTGAAATGTCCAGATGGCTGCCATATACATAAATAAAACATGGACATATTGTGGAAAAGTGGGATTCGGTTATTTTTACACCCTGCGTTTTAACGGGTGTTTTCTGGATCGGGCACGGGGGGTTTTCGGACCCCGTGGCTCCAGAACCCCGAAAAGGTAAAACACGTAAAATAACTAGTCACCGAAAACACCCGTT